>NW_026845477.1:305162115-305174941 GCF_025583915.1 Anolis sagrei ordinatus
TGGTACATCAGGTGCTCTGCTATGGCTGACTTCTCTGTTTGGATTAGTCTGCAGTGCCTTTCATGTTCCTTGATTTGTGCCTGGGCAATGCTACGTTTGGTAGTCCTTTGACTGTCTACAGATGTCACATGCAACTCCTGGAACAATTCCATCAGCGCTGCCTCCCATCAGCGCTGCCTCCGGAAAATCCTGCAAATATCTTGGGAAGACAAGCAGACAAACGTCAGCGTGCTGGAAGAAGCAAAGACCACCAGCATTGAAGGGATGGTCCTCTGCCATCAACTCTGCTGGACCGGCCACGTTGTCCGGATGCCTGACCACCGTCTCCCAAAGCAGTTGCTCTACTCCGAACTCAAGAACGGAAAACGGAATTAGGTTGAAAGATGGGCTCAAAGCCAACCTTAAAAACTCTGGCATAGACACTGAGAACTGGGGAGCCCTGGCCTGTGAGTGTTCAAGCTGGAGATCAGCTGTGARCAGCAGTGCTGCAGAATTTGAAGAGAGTGAAAGAGAGAAACYTGCCAAGAGGACGGCGTGTCAAGCCYACCGAGACCGAGACCACCTTTCACCTGGAAGTAGTATGTGGTAGACTCCTGCAGAGGTGAGAGGATRCCTCTTGTCCTTTGCTGAATGTACCATTTGTTGGATTTTCTTGGTGGGTCTGRAGATWGTTTGTGGGTTGTGTTTCTTCATCCATGAACTGGCTGAACACAAGAGCTCTTACTAATAGCTCCTCTCCATCCTAGAGAGAAGTGACCAGTTGGTAAGCGAGGTTTCTGTCCTTCTACATCTTTAGCAATGACTTCCACAATGGAAAAGAAAGCAGGTTTATCCAAATTGGGAGGGATAGCTAATACCCCAGAGGGCAGGATCAGCATAAAAAAAAAACCTTAGCAGATTACAGATGGGCCAAAACTAAGCAAATGTATTTCAACAGGGAGAAGTGTACAGTARTTCACTTAGGCAGGAAATGCACAGATGTCAGATGGGTGACTCCTGGCTTAAAACAAGTCAGTGTGAGAGGGATCTAGGAGCCTTGGTAGATCACAAGATGTACATGAGTCCACATGGGATGTGGCAGCTTAAAAAGCCAATGTAGTTCTAGGCTGAATCAATCTAGTGTGGAGATAGATGGAAGCCATAGTCACTCTCTGTTCTGCTTTGGTCAGACCTCACCTGGAAAATCCTGTGCTGTGTGTAAGTCACCCCGAGCCTCTGCGGGGAGATGCGGCGGGATATAAAACCTTATGGTTATTGTTATTACTGCTACTAGTAGTAGTAGTAGTCATTATATGAAGCGGTTGGGGACATTGCCACAATTATCTCCAGTTCATTTCTACTTCCGTCTCTTTACCTTATCGTGCTGAATGGATGGTTGTTGTTGTTACTTCTACTACTAGTAGTAGTCATTATATGAAGCGGTTGGGGACATTGCCACAATTATCTCCAGTTCATTTCTACTGCCATCTCTTATCGTGCTGAATGGATGGTTATTATTGTTGTTGTTACTACTACTAGTAGTAGTAGTCATTATATGAAGCGGTTAGGGACTTTGCCACAATTATCTCCAGTTCATTTCTACTGCCATCTCTTTACCATTTTGTGCTGAATGGATGGTTATTATTGTTGTTGTTGTTATTACTATTACTACTACTATTAGTCATTATATTAAACGGTTGGGGATATTTCCACAATTATCTCCAGTTCATTTCTACTGCCATCTCTTATCGTGCTGAATGGATGGTTATTATTGTTGTTGTTACTACTACTACTAGTAGTAGTAGTCATTATATGAAGCGGTTAGGGACTTTGCCACAATTATCTCCAGTTCTTTTCTACTGCCATCTCTTTACCTTATTGCGCTGAATGGATGGTTATTATTATTGTTGTTGTTGTTACTACTACTACTACTACTAGTCATTATAGGAAGCGGTTGGGGACATTGCCACAATTATCTCCAGTTCATTTCTACTGCCATCTCTTATCGTGCTGAATGGATGGTTATTGTTGTTGTTGTTACTACTACTAGTAGTAGTAGTAGTCATTATATGAAGCGGTTAGGGACATTGCCATAATTATCTCCAGTTCATTTCTACTGCCATCTCTTATCGTGCTGAATGGATGGTTATTCTTGTTGTTGTTACTAGTAGTAGTAGTAGTAGTCATTATATGAAGCGGTTAGGGGCATTGCCACAATTATCTCCAGTTCACTTCTACTGCCATCTCTTATCGTGCTGAATGGATGGTTATTGTTGTTGTTGTTACTACTACTACTAGTAGTAGTAGTCATTATATGAAGCGGTTAGGGACTTTGCCACAATTATCTCCAGTTCTTTTCTACTGCCATCTCTTTACCTTATTGCGCTGAATGGATGGTTATTATTATTGTTGTTGTTGTTACTACTACTACTACTACTAGTCATTATAGGAAGCGGTTGGGGACATTGCCACAATTATCTCCAGTTCATTTCTACTGCCATCTCTTATCGTGCTGAATGGATGGTTATTGTTGTTGTTGTTACTACTACTACTAGTAGTAGTAGTCATTATATGAAGCGGTTAGGGACATTGCCATAATTATCTCCAGTTCATTTCTACTGCCATCTCTTTACCTTTTTGTGCTGAATGGATGGTTATTATTATTGTTGTTGTTATTATTATTACTACTAGTAGTAGTAGTCATTATATGAAGCGGTTGGGGACAATTCCACAATTATCTCCAGTTCATTTCTACTGCCATCTCTTTACCTTATCGTGCTGAATGGATGCCACTTCTCCGGGATCAGAAAGAGTGGACCTGCCAGGTCTTTTCAGCACGCTTGGTTCATCTCCTGTGAAATGGCAAACACGGGAAGGGAAGATGGATTTCTTTAAGGCCAGAAGGAACTGCAAAGGGTTTTATATGGCACACGCATTCATGACGTGCAGCACATTCCATACAATACCAGCTTGGATGTAAATATTCCTAAAACCGCTCTTAAAACATTCCAACTAAACATCTATTCAAGACAAGCATTTTGGGGGACATAATGGAAGATCATACGTTTGGGAGGTCTTTGACCTAGAGAAAGAAGGGATCTTACCCTGTGAAGCAGCCCCTCTGTCCACCTCTAAGAAAACAGCAACGGAAACATATATTTTGGGGACATAACAGAAGACCTGACATTTGGACGAACCTTGAGAGCAAGGACCAAGCAAAAGACCTCTTACCTGGAGGAGCAGCCCTTTTGTCCTCCTCCTCCAGCTTGATCCACCTGGAAGAGAAGCCCTGGTTGGTATCCAATGGGGCCTCCTGGGCCTCTTTCTCCTGTTGCTCTTCCTGCAGTGCCTTCTCCTCTTGGGCCCGACTCAGGAGGAAGCCTTCAGCCAAGGCCACGGCCTGGGAGCTGGTCTCTGCCCCACATTCCCTCACCCAGCGCTCCATCTCTGCAGGAAGGACGGCCAGGAATCGCTCCAGGATCACCATGTCCAGCATCTCCGCCTTGGAGTGTCGCTCAGGCTTCAGCCACAGGCGGCAGAGAGAGTGGAGGCGGCTGCACACCTCTCGGGGCCCCAAGGCCTCCTCCTCGTGGAAGCGTTGGAAGCTCTGGCCCTGAAGGTCTGGGGTGAAGGCCTTCTCCTCCAGGGCATCCTCCCCAGTTCTCTCCCAGAATCCAACTCTTCTCTTGCCCCACATTTTTTTGGGCTCTCTTCCCACTTCAGAGCTGGGTGGACTTGGCTCCTCCACCTTCACTCTGGGCTCCAAAACACTTTCCATCTTGGTTGAAGAACCTCTTCCCTTTTCATGCCATGAAACAAAGGCTGAGAAGGGCAGGGTACAAATATGGTAAGTAAATAAATAAACACACACACATTCAACAATGCATATCTAAAAGAATAATAAAGTATCCCATAATTCACTCTCAGCAGAGGTTTGAAATCCTGCTTGAACAGCATTTCTCTAAAGGAGGAAATGAGGAAATCTTGTTTGTGTAAAGGAAGGATGGAAGGAAGGAAAAAGGGAGAGAGGAAGAGAAGGAAATAAGGAAAGGAAGGATGGAAGGAATGAAAAGAAGGGAGTAAGAGAAGGAAATAAGAAAAGGAAGGGTGGAAGGAATGAACAGAAGGGAGTAAGAGAAGGAAATAAGAAAAGGAAGGGTGGAAGGAAAGAAAAGAAGGGAGTAAGAGAAGGAAATAAGAAAAGGAAGGGTGGAAGGAAAGAATAGAAGGAAATAAGAAAAGGAAGGATGGAAAGAAAGAATAGAAGGGAGGGAGGAAGGAAGAGAAGGAAATAAAAGGAAGGGTGGAAGGAAAGAAGGGAGGAATAGAAGGAAATAAGAAAAAGAAAGATGGAAAGAAAGAAAAGGGAGGAAGGAAGAGAAGAAAATAAGAAAAGGAAGGGTGGAAGGAAAGAAAAAAGGGAGGGAGGGAGGGAGGGAAGGAAATAAGGAAAGGAAGGATGGAAGGAAGGGAGGAAGAGAAGGAAATAGGAAAAGCAAGGATGGAAGGAAAGAAAAAAGGGATGGAGGAAGAGAAGGAAATAGGAAAGGGAAGGATGGAAGGAAAGAAGGGAGGGAAAAAGAGAAGGAAATAATAAAAGGAAGGATGGAAGGAAAGAAAGGAAGAGAAGGAAGAGAAGGAAATAAGAAAAGGAAGGATGGAAGGAAAGAAAAGAAGGGAGGGAGGAAGAAAAGGAAATAAGGAAGGTTGGAAGGAAGGAAAGAAAAGAAGGGAGGGAGGAAAAGAAGGAAATAAGAAAAGGAAGGATGGAAGGAAAGAAAAAGGGAGGGGGAAGAGAAGGAAATAAGGAAAGGAAGGATGGAAGGAAAGAAAGGAAGAGAAGGAAATAAGAAAAGGAAGGATGGAAGGAAAGAAAAGAAGGGAGGGAGGAAGAAAAGGAAATAAGGAAGGTTGGAAGGAAGGAAAGAAAAGAAGGGAGGAAAAGAAGGAAATAAGAAAAGGAAGGAAGGAAAGAAAAAAGGGAGGGGGAAGAGAAGGAAATAAGGAAAAGAGGGATGGAAGGAAAGAAAGGAGGAAGAGAAGGAAATAAGGAAGGATGGAAGGAAGGAAAGAAAAGAAAGAAGGAAATAAGGAAAGGAAGGATGGAAGGAAGGATAGAATAGAAGGGAGGGAGGAAGAGAGGGACATAATAAAAGGGAGGATGTAAGGAAGGAAAGAAGGGAGGAAGAGTAGGAAATAAGAAAAGGAAGGATGGAAAGAAAGAAAAGAAGGAATGGAGTTGGAAGGGCCAGGTTGGGTCTTCCACAGAGGGGTCTCCTTCCTCCCTTCCAAATCTGGATCCCCCAAAACCCACATAAGTGGAAAGAAGACTCACCACGTGGCTTGGAGAGGGAAGAAACGAAAGAAGCCAGAGCAGTGCTTGCTTCCTCGCCCTGCGTGGGTCGTGCTTCTGGGGGCGGAGCCTCTCCCGCTGGCCACGCCCCATTCCCATCTCAGGCCACGCCCCCTCCTCCTTGGCCCTTCCAAAAAAGGGAAACTAAAGCTGTGGTTCTCAACCTGTGGGTCCCCAGGGGTTTTAGCCTTCAACTCCCAGAAATCCAAACATCTATTTCTATTTTCTTGGCTATTTTAAAGCCTTTGTGTGGATCATAATAAGTTGTGGCAAGTTCTTGGTGGTTTGGGGATCCCAAGTCACATTGTCTGCCTCTTGAGTTAGACCACACCTGGAATATTGTGTCCAATTCTGGGCACCACAATTCAAGAGAGATATTGACAAGCTGGAATGTGTCCAGAGGAGGGCGACTAAAATGATCAAGGGTCTGGAGAACAAGCGCTATGAGGAGCGGCTTAAGGAGCTGGGCATGTTTAGCCTGAAGAAGAGAAGGCTGAGAGGAGATATGATAGCCATGTATAAATATGTGAGAGGAAGCCACAGGGAGGAGGGAGCAAGCTTGTTTTTCGTTTCCCTGGAGACTAGGACGCAATGGAAGAATGGCTTCAAACTACAAGAGAGGAGATTCCATCTGAACATGAGGAAGAACTTCCTGACTGTGAGAGCCGTTCAGCAGTGGAACTCTCTGCCCCGGAGTGTGGTGGAGGCTCCTTCTTTGGAAGCTTTTAAACAGAGGCTGGATGGCCATCTGTCAGGGGTGCTTTGAATGCAATATTCCTGCTTCTTGGCAGAATGGGGTTGGACTGGATGGCCCACCAGGTCTCTTCCAACTCTAGGATTCTGTGAATCTGTATGACGACCAACAGTCAGAACAGACCATGGAACCACAAGACTATTTCAGGATTGGGAAAGGGGTATGGCAGGGCTGTATACTCTCACCCAACCTATTCAACTTGTATGCAGAACACATGAGATGTGCGGGGTTTGATGAGTCCAAGGCTGGAGTTAAAATGGCTGCAAGAAACATTGACAACCTGAGATATGCAGATGATACCACTTTGATGGCTGAAAGCGAGGAGGAACTGAGGAGCCTTTTCACCAAGGTGAAAGAAGAAAGGGCAAAAGCTGGCTTGCAACAAAACATTTTAAAAAACCAAGATTCTGGCAACCGGACTGATTGACAACTGGCAAATAGAGGGAGGAAACGTGGAGGCAGTGACAGAATTTGTATTTCTAGGTGCAAAGATTACTGCAGATGCAGAGTGCAGCCAGGAAATCAGAAGATGTTTCCTTCTTGGGAGGAGAGCAATTACCAGTCTTGATAAAAGAGTGTAGAGTTCCTGTTTCTTGGCAGGGAGTTGGACTGGATGGCCCACGAGGTCTCTTCCAACTCTAGGATTCCATAATTCTGTGACATCACACTGGCAACGAAGATCCGCATAGTTAAAGCAACGGTATTCCCCGTAGTAACCTATGGATGCAAGAGCCGAACCATAAGGAAGGCTGAGCGAAGGAAGAGAGATGCTTTTGAACTGTGGTGCTGGAGGGAAATTCTGAGAGTGCCTTGGACCGCCAGAAGATCCTAGCAGTCCATACTTTAGAAAATAAAGCCCGGCTGCTCATTGGAGGGAAGGACAGTAGACAGAAAGATGAAGTCCTTTGGCCACATCATGAGAAGAAGGGAAAGCTTAGAGAAGAGAATGATGCTGGGGGAAATGGAGGGGAAAAGGAAGAGGGGCTGACTAAGGGCAAGATAGGGGAATAGATGGGATCCTTGAAGTGACTGGTTTGACCTTGAAGGAGCTGGGGCTGACCACGGCCAACAGGGAGCTATGGCGTGGGCTGGTTCATGAAGTCACAAAGAGTTGGAAGCGCCTGAACGAATTTATGTATTTATCGTGTCAGGAGCAAACCAAAACAGCTGTATTGCATTTTTTAACAAACAAACAAACAAAGCACAAAGTTTGCAAGCTTTTGATAGATGGCTTCTAACCATGACCTGAACTCAGTTCTTATATTTGATGACTATATTTTAAGCTAAGCTGTAATGATCCTGTTATAATTGCTCTATTCCTATTCTACTATTCATTCTATCCACCTATTTTGCCCAACCTATCCTTTAACTCATTTTGCATATTGATCCGCTCCCCCCAAAAATCAGATTAGAGGTACCTATGTTGTTGCTTATGATGTTTGTTATTATTGTTGATGATGTTATTTTTATGCTTTTTATATTTTGCTGCTATATTTTTAACTGTATGTTGTCTGGGCTTGGCCCCATGTAAGCCGCCCCGATGCTAGAAAGCTGTAGTCGTTCATCTCTTCTTCTGGATGGAGTGGAAATGACTCCTGGGCACCTGAGCCAGGTAAGAAGGCACCTGTCGAGAAGGATGCAGTGCACTGTGGTCTTTGCTTGTTCCCAAAGTATTGTCACACCTCAAAGTAGAACCACCTTGCTTAAAACATCAAAGAACACACCAGCAGTTGTCTTTGTAGTTTTATTTAAAACTAGCCGTTCCCTGCCATGCATTGTTGTGGCCCACATGGGGGTTCTGTGTGGGAGGTTTGGCCCAATTCTGTTGTTGGTGGGGTTCAGAATGCTCTGTGATTGTAGGTGAACTATAAATCCAAGCAACTACAACTCCCAAATGTCATGAATCTATTTTCCCCAAACTCCACCATTGTTCACATTTGGGCATATTGAGTATTTGATGGTCCAGATCCATCATTGTTTGAGTTCACAGTGATCTCTGGATGTAGGTGAACTACAAGTCCAAAACCAAAGGACACTGCCCACCAAACCCTTCCAGTATTTTCTGTTGGTCATGGGAGAACTGTGTGCCAAGTTTGGTTCAATTCCATTGTTGGTGGGGTTCAGAATGCTCTTTGATTATAGGCGAACTATAAATCCCAGCAACTACAACTCCCAACTCAATTTTTTTGAGTGAAGGACATACATTAGGTGTCTTGTGTCCAAATTTGGTGTCAATTCATCCAGTGGTTTTTGAGTTTTATTAATCCCACAAACGAACATTACATTTTTCTTTATATAGATTAGAGGCCAAGGGCTTGCTTGCAAGACAATGTGTTTGTTTAGTATGCTGATGCCTCTGCTTGAGGCCCTGTGCTTGAGGCCAGTTTAAGCAAGTGCATGCGTGCATGTGTGTGTGTATGACAATACGCCTTAAGGCACCAGATTCTATCTGATTTTCGAAGCTCAGCCTGGGTTAGTATTTGGGTCCTGGGGGACCACCTCCGCCTTTCTCTGAGGCTGAGAGAGTGTCTCTAGCTCCAGCACATCAGTGGGTTTCCAAGGCCAAGTGGGGCTGCAAGCTCTGCCTTATAGAGGGACATTACAAGGCCCAAAACATTACACCACGAAGTCATGAGATGCCTTTATTTCTCTCTGAGCATTTGCAAAATACAAGAAACGGAGCGCATTTCTAAAACAAGCACAAAAGAGCTGAAAAGGAGGAAAGCAGTGTGGAAACCACATCATCTCAACAGGTGAAGCAGCAACAGGACCACAAGGCCAGGACTGGGCTGAATCTGCCAGGTTCTCTCCCATGCTCTTGGCGTGTGTATGCTTTCTCTCCTGGAGAGTTTTGAGACCTGATTGGAGGACACAACTCTTCCCACCCTTAAAGCATTTAGAGGTTTTTCTCTTCTTGAGATTCATTTCATGCTCAAGTGGATTTTTCTTTTGAGTGAAGGCATTTCCATGGTTTCTTTCCCATTTTGATTTTTTTGTACACCGTGAAGCTTGTTGTGCAACTCAACTCTTTCCAAAATGCAGGGATATGTAGAATTTCTCTTTCTATGAACATTCCGATAATCTTCGAGGCTTGATTTGTAGTTCACTCAGATAAGATTCCAGGCTTTTTGACCTCTCCTGTGTGGGTTTTTTTTWAATGGACCTTGAGACTACTCTCCAATGGAAGCTCTTCCCTCATTCTGGACATGTCTTTGGTTTTGTTTTCTATATGACTTTCCTGGACATTTTTGAGGTCTGATTTGTAGCTAAAACTCTTCTCACTCTCTCCTGTATGACTCTTCTGGTGAGCTGCAAGAACAGCTTTAAGGCTGTAACTCTTCCCACACTCCAGACATTTGTAGGGTTTCTCTCCTCTGTGATTCATTTCATGTCCAACAAGAGCCCTCTTTTCAGAATAACCTTTTCCACACTCCAGGCATTTATAGGGCTTCTCTTGCAAGTGGATTCTTTCGTGTCGCTTGAGGTTTCCTTTCTGAAGGAAACCTTTTCCACACTCCAGGCATTTATTTGGCTTCTCTCCTGTGTGGGTGTTTTGGTGCACCTTTAGGCTATTTTTCCAACAGAAGCTCTTCTCGCACTCCAGGCATTTATAGGGTTTCTCTCCTTTGTGGTTCATTTCATGTCTAATAAGACTGCTCTCTTCATAAAAGCCTTTTCCACACTCCAAGCATTTATATAGCTTCTCATGTGTGTGAGTTCTTTTGTGGTTTTTGAGGTGTGCTCTTTGAATGAAACATTTTCCACACTCCAGGCATTTATATGGCTTCTCTCCTATGTGGGTGTTTTTGTGCAGTTTTAGGCCAGTTTTCGAACGGAAATTCTTCCCACACTCCAGGCAATTATAGGGTTTCTCTCCTCTGTGTTTCATTTCATGTCCCATAAGACTTTTCTTATCAGAAAAACCTTTTCCACGTTCCAGGCATTGATATTGCTCCTCTCCTGTGTGGGTTCTTTCGTGTGTCTTGAGGTTTCCTTTCTGAAAGTAACATTTTCCACACTCCATACATTTATATGGCTTCTCTCCTGTGTGGGTTTTTTGATGTGTACTGAGGCCTTCTTTTTGAGAGAAACATTTCCCACACTCCAGGCATTTATATGGCTTCTCTCCTGTGTGGGTTCTTTTGTGTCTCTTGAGGTGTCCTTTCCAAGAGAAACATTTTCCACTCTCCAGGCATTTATATTGCGTCTCTCCTGTGTGGGTTCTTTTGTGTCGGTTGAGGTGTTCTTTCCAAGAGAAACATTTCCCACACTCCAGGCATTTATATGGCTTCTCTCCTGTGTGGGTTCTTTTGTGTCTCTTGAGGTGTCCTTTCCAAGAGAAACATTTTCCACTCTCCAGGCATTTATATTGCGTCTCTCCTGTGTGGGTTCTTTTGTGTCGGTTGAGGTGTTCTTTCCAAGAGAAACATTTCCCACACTCCAGGCATTTATATGGCTTCTCTCCTGTGTGGGTTCTTTTGTGTCTCTTGAGGTGTCCTTTCCAAGAGAAACATTTCCCACACTCTAGGCATTTATAGGGCTTCTCTCCTCTGTGAGCGTTTTGGTGCACCTTTAGGCCAACTGTCGAAGAGAAACTCTTCTCGCACTCCAGGCATTTATAGGGTTTCTCTCCTCTGTGACTCATTTCATGTCCAATAAGACTTCTTTTATCACAAAAACCTTTTCCACACTCCAGGCATTTATAGGGTTTCTTTCCTGTGTGGGTTTTTTGGTGTGTCCTTAGGTTACCTTCTTGGGTAAAGCATTTTCCACACTCCAGACATTTATGTGGCTTTTCTCCTGAGTGAGTGTTTTGGTGCTGTTTTAGGCTATCTCTCAAAGAGAAACTCTTCCCGCACTCCAGGCATTTATAGGGTTTCTCTCCTCTGTGACTCATTTCATGTCCAATAAGAATCCTCTTATGAGAAAAACCTTTTCCACATTCCAGGCATTTATAGGGCTTCTCTCCTGTGTGAGTTCTTCTGTGGCTTTTAAGGTGAGCATTTTGAATGAAACATTTTCCACACTCTAGGCATTTATATGGCTTCTCTCCTCTGTGAGCGTTTTGGTGCAGCTTTAGGCTATCTTTTGAAGAGAAACTCTTCTCGCACTCCAGGCATTTATAGGGTTTCTCTCCTCTGTGACTCATTTCATGTCCAATAAGACTTCTCTTAACACAAAAACCTTTTCCACACTCCAGGCATTTATAGGGTTTCTCTCCTCTGTGACTCCTTTCATGTCCAATAAGACTTCTCTTATCACAAAAACCTTTTCCACACTCCAGGCATTTATAGGGTTTCTTTCCTGTGTGGGTTTTTTGGTGTCTCCTTAGGGAACTTTCTTGGGTATAGCATTTTCCACACTCCAGGCATTTATATGGCTTCTCTCCTGTGTGGATTATGCGGTGTACACTGAGGCTTCCTTTTTGATGAAAGCATTTTCCACATTCCAGGCATTTATATGACTTGCCTACAATATGGCATTCCTCATTGTGTGCAGAGTGTATACTAGATGCTTCCTGGAAGAACCCGTTCTCATAGACAGGGCTGTTTCCAATCTCCTTGCTTTTGTGTACTGTCTCTTGGATTGTGATTTCTCTGGTGTTGACAAGGCATTGCTTCCTGTTATATCCTTCTGCTTTCATTCTTAGGCTTCTTTCTTCTTCCTTTTTACTTCTCGCTCCTTTCAGCCACATTTTATTTGGAGCTCCCCCATTTTCACTCCGTTGTCCATCACCACCTCTGCTTTCATTCTTAGGCTTCTTTCTTCTTCCTTTTTACTTCTCGCTCCTTTCAGCCACATTTTATTTGGAGCTCCCCCATTTTCACTCCGTTGTCCATCACCACCTTGAAAGAAGAAAGACAAAATGTAGGAAATCATGGGAAAATGCAAGATTGAAACCAATCAACTACAGAAATGTTCTGAGTGAGAGAAAGAGGATTCTTCTTATGGAGGAGAGAACTTTGCCTCATCAAAGGAGCACCCCTTTCTGGAAGTTGTGTTGGATGATCACTCCCACCATAATATCGTCTTCAGCGGGAGGGTATGCAACATGCAACTCAGGGTGGCTCACAACCGGCAACCATTAGATGCCAAACAAACAATTATAACAATAGCAATTACAATTAAAACAAGATTCTTCTTATGGAGGAGAGAACTTTGCCTCATCAAAGGAGCACCCCTTTCTGGAAGTTGTGTTGGATGATCACTCCCACCATAATATCGTCTTCAGCGGGAGGGTATGCAACATGCAACTCAGGGTGGCTCACAACCGGCAACCATTAGATGCCAAACAAACAATTATAACAATAGCAATTACAATTAAAACAATTTAAAACATCAATTATAAACATCGATTTAAAAGCACATCCAAAGTCACAATCTGAAGTCTGTCCATTGTCATTCACATAATTATCACAATCTGCTGCTGGAATGCTTGGTTCCACAACCATGATTTAAGTTTTGTCCAAAAGGATAGTGGGGAGGGGGCCAACCTCATTTCATTAGGAAGTTCCACAGAGGGGGCCACCACTAGTGTCCATTGCTCAGTCCTGCCTGCTGCTGTATGCTCTTCACAAATATGGCTCCACTGCATTCTCTTGGAGCCAGAAAGGAATATCATGCGTAGAACTATTGCCTGTATGAACATTACAAGGGCAATCAATCTTTATGCTTCAGGGAATAACTTGGTCATCAACTGAGGTCAGAGAGAATTTCCCTTTCTCTCCCTGACCTTGGCT
>NW_026845477.1:305175180-305284786 GCF_025583915.1 Anolis sagrei ordinatus
TTCCACACTCCAGGCATTTATAGGGTTTCTCTCCTCTGTGACTCCTTTCATGTCCAATAAGACTTCTCTTAACACAAAAACCTTTTCCACACTCCAGGCATTTATAGGGTTTCTTTCCTGTGTGGTTTTTTTGGTGTCTCCTTAGGTAACATTCTTGGGTATAGCATTTTCCACACTCCAGGCATTTATATGGCTTCTCTCCTGTGTGGATTATGCGGTGTACACTGAGGCTTCCTTTTTGATGAAAGCATTTTCCACATTCCAGGCATTTATATGACTTGCCTACAATATGGCATTCCTCATTGTGTGCAGAGTGTATACTAGATGCCTCCTGGAAGAAGCCATTCTCATAGACAGGGCTGTTTCCAATCTCCCTGCTTTCGTCTATTGTCTCTTTGATTGTGATTTCCCTGATGTCGACAGGGCATTGCTTCCTGCTATATTCTTCTGCTTCTGTTTTTAGCCTTTTTTCTTCCTCCTTTTTCCTTTTCGCTCCTTTCAACCACATTTTATTTGGAGCTCCCCCATTTTCACTCCTATTTCCATCACCACCTTGAAAGAAGGAAAACAAAAAGGAGAAAGGCATGAGAAAAGGGGAGATTGAAATTATTCAACTACAGAAATGTTGTGAGAGGGAGAACGAAGAGGTGAGAATCTTCTTATGGAGGAGAGAAATGTGCCTCATCAAAGGATTACCCTTTTCTGGAAGTTGTTGGATGGTCACTCCCACCATAACATCATCTACAGCAGGAGGAGCAACATCCAACCTGAAAATACCATGAGCCACCCTATTAAACTATGTTTAAGTAAGCACTGAGTAAATGTCCCACTGAAGAGCAGCTCCTCAGAAGTAGTGCCCAGAGGGGAATAGTTTCTTCCAGCCTGGTCAGAAACCAGAACTGCTGGCCAAAAGTCACTCCTGTTCCTGAATTATGCAGCAAAACTATAGAAAAAATGCAGCTGCTCAGCTTCTTGCGGGAATTCCGATGAGATGTCACATAACCCCAATCTTACTACAGCTGCATTGGTTACCAATTGAGCACCGGACCACTTTCAAAGTGATGGTACTCACCTTTAAGGCCTTGCATGGTCTGGGGCCGATGTACCCGAGGGACCGCCTCACCCCCTACCAACCCCAGAGAGCCCTCCGTTCTGAGGACCAAGAGCTATTGGAAATTCCCAGTGCCAAGACCTTGCGTCTAACAGCAACCAGACGCAGAGCCTTTACAGCAGTGGCACCATCACTCTGGAATACTCTGCCACCTGAAGTCTGTGCCTTGTGGGACCTATCAGCTTTCTGCAGGGCATGTAAGACATAGCTGTTTCGACAGGCATTTGATCTTTGATATTGTTGTTTTAAATTGTTTTTAAATTGTGTTAGATTTTAGCCTGTTCTTGTAAGCCACTCCGAGCCCCAGGGGAGTGGTGGCATATAAGTTTGAATAATAAATAAAATAAAATAAATAAAAAATAGCAACTCCCAAAACTGATTTTTTTTTTCCTTAACCAAGAGGCTGAGGGATTCTTACGCAGAGAAGCCACCATCCTATAATTTTCTTCCATGACCTCCCGGTGCAGGGCCTGTTGATCCGGATCCAGTAAGGCCCACTCCTCCACACTGAAATGTACAGCCACATCTTCAAATATCACCTGAAAGAAGAAAGTTAGACACACAAATCATTAGTGCTTTTTCTTCTACTAAGGACAATCCTGATCCATTGAAGTCTGAGTAAAAAATTCAAGGAAATGACTGTTAGGAGTAGCTAAGCCAACTTTTCTGAGCTGAGTCTTCTACAAAGGTGAGAGGCATCATGATGGTAAGGGAGGTCATGCATTCACCTGCAACAGTTCTGGTATGTTTGTGTTCTTGCACGAAAATGTGGATATCTATATTTGTAGCAAGTGCTCTTAGAAGGCCATGTATCCACATATTAGGGAGGAAGAGCTTGCCTCGGTCCCAGGAGAATCACCCAGGGAATCACTCTGAGGAGGAGGACACTCTGCACACACACGAGGTAGAGGAATGTTACAAGGAGAAGCACCATGATTCATTCTGTAAATTGGTATGCTGCAATGCTCCAGTGGGATTCCTTCCGAGGTGATCATCAGAGCTCAGGATGCTTGTCTATTCTTAAATTGGAAAGCACGTGTCTGTGTTTTGGATGGATGAGGAATCAGCTGAGGGATGCATGGTTCGAGAGCAGTACGTGTGAAAAAGATCTTGGGATCCTCGTGGACAACAAGTTAAACATGAGCCAACAATGTCATGTGGCGGCAAAAAAAGTCAATGGGATTTTGGCCGGCATCAATAGGAGCATAGTGTCTAGATCGAAGGAAGTCATGCTCCCCATGCTCTATTCTGCCTTGGTCAGACCACACCTGGAATACTGTGTCCAATTATGGGCATCACAATTGAAGGGAGATATTGACAAGTTGGAATGTGTCCAGAGGAGGGTTACTCAAATGACCAAGGGTCTGGAGAACAAGCCCTACGAGGAGCAGCTTAAAGAGCTGGGCATGTTTAGCCTGAAGAAGAGAAGGCTGAGAGGAGACATGATGGATGCCATCTGTCAGGGGTACTTTGAATGCAATATTCCTGCTTCTTGGCAGGGGGTTGGACTGGATGGCCCATGAGGTCTCTTCCAACTCTAGGATTCTATGATTCTATGACACGAGAGCCATGTATAAATAAGTGAGGGGAAATCATAGGGAGGAGGGAGCAAGCTTGTTTCTGCTTCCCTGGAGACTAGGACGCAATGGAGCAATGGCTTCAAACCACAAGAAAGGAGATTCCATCTGAACATTAGGAAGAACTTCCTGACTGTGAGAGACATTCAACAGTGGAACTGTTGAATGGAATGTGGTGGAGGCTCCTTCTTTGGAAGCTTTTAAACAGAGGCTGGATGGCCATCTCTCGAGGGTGCTTTGAATGCAATATTCCTGCTTCTTGGCAGAATGGGGTTGGACTGGATGGCCCATGAGGTCTCTTCCAACTCTATGATTCTATGGTTTTCCCTGTAATACACAGTAAGACCACCTAAAGCTTCAGAGAGCTTCTGTTCAACCATTTCAAAGCTACCTGCTTGGGCGGTGATGGCACAGCCAATCCCTTCGAGGATGTTTAGCTTGGAGAAGAGAAGCTGGAGAGGGGACATGCAAGATATGTTTTAGTGTTTGAAAGGATGCCACACTGAGGAGGGGGCAGCCTTGTTTTCTGCTGTTCTGAAAACTAGGACACAATGGAGCAATTGATTCAAATTGCAAAAAAGTGACTTAAATCAAGAAATAGTTTTCTAAGATTTACAGAGACACTCTCAGCAAGCGAGAGTCCAAAAGTGGCAGGCTCAAACCCAGAACCTCAATCAATGATTTGATACCAAATGAGGGACTCCCCCTGGGCACACAGAAGACTGGGCGACTTGGAAAGCGCTGAACAGACTGTGCTCTGGTACCACGAGGTGCAGAGCCAACCTTAGGAAATGGGGCTACAAAGTGGAATCCACGACATGCGAGTGTGGAGAAGAGCAAACCACTGACCACCTTCTGCAATGCAACTTGAGTCCTGCCACATGCACAAGGGAGGACCTTCTTGTGGCAACACCAGAGGCTGAAGATACTGGACAAAGGACATTTAATAAAATAACAAGTTTGTCAACTTTGTGTTTTGTTTGTTTGTTTGTTTTTAATGCATTACAACTGCTTTGGTTCACTCCTGACACGATAAATAAATAAATAAGTCCATATGAAACAGTTGTGGAGATTTCCACTATTGTCTACTATCATCTCCTTACCTTATCTTGCTGAATGGATGCCACATCAGAAAGAGTGGAGCTGCCGTGTCTTCCCAGCCCCCTTGGCTCGTCTCCTGTGAAATAGCAAACATAGGAAGAGAAGCGAAGCTGGATTGCTCTGTTTGTTTTTCAAAGCTCATTTTGAAGACGCAAAGCTGTTTACAATTTAAACAACACAAAAGGGGAACAAGAAGACATCCTCAAAAAAGGCCTGAAGGAACTGGAAAGGGTTCGATAATGGTGCAAGCATTCCTGAGGGGCAGCCCATTCCATACAATAACAGCTTGGATTTAAATATTCTTAAAACCATTCTTGAAACATTCTAACAAAACAGCTGCTCTGGACACACAATTTGAGGGACAGAATAGAATGTCAGACGTTTGGGAGATCTTGGAACAGCCCCTCTGTCCTCCTCTAACAAAACAGCAATGGAAACATGGATTTGGAAACACAACAGCAGACCCAACACTTGGGAGTTTCTTGAGAGCAAGAATCAAGCAAATGAAGACATCTTACCTGGTAGAAACTCTCCTTTGCCTTCCTCCAGCTTGATCCACCCAGAAGGGAAGCCCTGGCTGGTGTTGCCTGGTGGGGCCTCCTGGGTCTCTCTCTCCTGCCGCTCTTCCAGCAGCGCCTTCTCCTCTTGGGCCCAACTCAGGAGGAATCCTTCAGCCAAGGCCACGGCCTGGGAACTGGTCTCTGCCCCACATTCCCTCACCCAGCGCTCCATCTCTGCAGGAAGGATGGCCAGGAACTGCTTCAGGACCACCAGGTCCAACATCTCCACCTTTGTATGTTCCTCAGGCTTCAGCCACAGGCGGCTCAGAGAGTGGAGGTGGCTGCAGACCTCTCGCGGTCCTAAAGTCTCCTGGAAACGGAAGCGCTGGAAATATTGGCACTGAAGGACTGCGCTGAACTCCTTCTTCTTCTGGGCATCCTGACCCATTCTGCCTGGGAATCCCACACTTCTCCTGCCCCACATTTCATTGGGCTCTCTTCCCCCTTCAGGGATGGTCTGGTTTGGCTGCTCCGCCTTCACTCTGGGCTCCATTGGGGCTGAAGAACCTCTTCCCTTCTCCATCGGAAGATATCACAAAGCAAAGGCTACGCAAGACAAAGGGAAGATGAAGTCCAGGTCAAGGGTCTACCTCCCTCAAGAGATAAGGGGTCTTAACCACCCATTTTTGTGTTGCCACTGTAAGAAAAACAGAGCCCTGGGAGTTTAGTGCAAACTGCATGAAGAAACACTCTGGGAATCCCCTCACATTGCTCTTCCCTTCCTCTTCTTCCCACCTTCAGCCCCACTTCCCTTGTTCTGAAACTGAGAGGAATCCTGGGAATTGTGAGGTGATGAAGTCCTTCTCCTTCCCTGCCAAAGAGTGCTGGGGCCTCACCCAACTCCCCCTCCCAGGAGGGCAGACCATTCAGACAATGCAGTCCAAGTGGCCCCAAAGTGCATTCATTCTGTGATGCAGATGCTTCACAGGAGAACATAGCAAGCTCTCATGGCTAACTTCAAATGGGCCCCACGTTTCCCATGTGAGCTTGCCTCCAAATGGTTCTAACTTCAGCCCCTTTCCTCCTTCCCCTCCTGTCTCTCCAGCCCTCCTTGTCCGGTCTCCCAGGTAGACTTAGGAGGTCTGGATGGTCTTCCTGCCTTGGTCTCTTCCCTTCCCTTGGGAGCCTCAGAGAGAGGGTCTCCTTCTCCTGCCTGGAGGGAGGCCAGGCTGAGAGGAAGGAAGGAAGCAAGGAAGGAAGGAAGGAAAGAAGGAAGGAGAGGAGGAAGGAAAGAGAGAAGGAGGGAAGGAAGGAGAGAAGGAAGGAAGGAAGGAAAGAAAGAAGAAAAGGAAGGAAAGAGAGAAGGAAGGAAAGAGGAAGGAGTAAAGAGAAGAAAGCAAGGAAAGAGAGAAGGAAAGGCGTAAAGAGAAGGAAGGAAGGAAAGAAAGAGGGAAAGAGAGAAGGAAGGAAGGAGAGAAGGAAGGAAAGAAAGAGAGAAGGAAGGGAGGAAAAGAGAGAAGAAAAAAAGAAAGGAAAAGGAAGGGCAACTGGAAGAGAGTATTAAGTCCTTTCATGAAAGTCATGCAGGCAGTCAGGACGTAATTCCTGACGTAATGACTTAAGGTCCGTAAGTAATCTTTATCCCGATGCATGAACCGGCGAGCCATCCTTACCGACATCCCTATGGCTATATTCGAGAAGGAAGAAGAAGGAAGGAAGGAAGGAAAGAAGGAAGGAAGGAAGGAAAGAAGGAAGGAAGAGAGAAGGGAGCGGTGGGGGGGGGGGAGGACACACGACATAACCTGGCTAGACTGGGGATTAGCTGTGCACGTGCCCTTAGGTTCCCTCTTTCTCCCGGCCAGGGATGCTAGGAATTGTAGTCCCCATGTTTCCCGGTAGAGCTTTGTTTCCTCCCCAGAGGCAGCCTTCCCTCCAGGCTGAGTAACGAGGAGAGGGGGGTCTTCTCCCCATCCCGATCTGTGGTGCCCCCCTCCCAAACCCAAAGAAGGGGGCAATGAGGACTCACCGCATGTTCCCGAGAGGATCAACTCCTGCCTCTGAAACTCCCGGGAGAAGTGCTGATGTGGGCGGGGCCTCTCTTCTCCGGCCACGCCCCCTTTCCCCGCCCTCCTCTTAGGACTCCGCCCTTTCTGCCCTTCTGGGTGGGTGGGAAGGAGGGAGGGGGTCACTAGGCCATGTTTTGGGGCAGCCCCTCCCTCCCGCCTGTTGGGACCCTGACCCTGGGTATGAACCCCTTCCCTGCAGAAAGGAAGAAAGACACACAGAGAGAGGCGCCTCTTAAGGGATTTCAAATTCTACAGCACTGCTGGTCACAGCTGACCTCCAGCTGGAGCGCTCAAGGGCCAGGGCTTCCCAGTTCTCAGTGTCTATGCCACAGTTTTTAATGTTGGCTTTGAGCCCATCTTTAAATCTCTTTTCCTGTCCTCCAACATTCAGTTTTCCATTCTTGAGTTTGGAATAGAGCAACTGCTTTGGGAGATGGTGGTCGGGCATCCAGACAATGTGGCCAGCCCAGCAGAGTTGAGAGCGGAGGAGTCAAAACAGACAAGCCGAACAGTGCCTTCGGCGCACTGCAAGAATCCGACAGAAAAAGATAAGGGACTCTCAATTAAAGCAAAACCAATTTCTGAGTGCTGGGGATAACTTAACGAGGGGATAAAAGTTCCAAGTATGGGAAATATAGTCAGCTGAAGCATCGCTTGGGATCAAGTTAAGTTCTCGTCCTTGTTCATGGAAGTCTAACTTGGAAGATTCATGCTTAAGTATTTCTTGTTTCATGGTTTTGATTCTTGGGTTTTATGACTACATACTCATGTCTGGATTATATTAGAGAAGTGTGGACTTCGTTTTCATGAACTGCTGAACTTTACCCTGGACTGTTTTGTTCCTGCTTATCTTCTTACCTAATGCTTGCATGCTGGTCGCTTCTGTGGCGAGAGAATCAGCCGTCTACGAAGACGTTGGCCAGGGGACGCCTGGATGTCTTGCAATCCTGCAAGGAGGCTTCTCTCATGCTGATGATCGTGCCATTACTGCTCAAACAGGGAGCTTTGAGATGGTTGTACAGAAGCTCTCCGAAGCTCTAGGTGCTCTTACAGCCTATTACAGGGGAAACCAGCTAATCCAGAAGGGATAGAAGAGAGTTTCATCTATGCTGATGATCGTGCCATTACCGCTCAAGCAGGTAGCTTTGAGATGGTTGAACAGAAGCTCTCCGAATCTCTAGGTGCTCTTACTGCCTATTACAGGGAAAACCAGCTGATCCCTAACCCATCTAAAACACAGACATGTGCCTTTCACCTTAAGAACAGACAAGCATCCCGAGCTCTGAGGATCACCTGGGAAGGAATCCCACTGGAGCATTGCAGTGCACCCAAATACCTGGGAGTCACTCTGGACCGTGCTCTGACCTACAAGAAGCACTGCCTGAACATCAAGCGAAAAGTGGGTGCTAGAAACAATATCATACGAAAGCTGACTGGCACAACCTGGGGATCACAACCAGACACAGTGAAGACATCTGCCCTTGCGCTGTGCTACTCTGCTGCTGAGTATGCATGCCCAGAGTGGAACACATCTCACCACGCTAAAACAGTGGATGTGGCTCTTAATGAGACATGCCGCATTATCACGGGGTGTCTGCGCCCTACACCACTGGAGAAATTACACTGCTTAGCCGGTATTGCACCACCTGACATCCGCCGGGAAGTAGCAGCCAATAGTGAAAGGACCAAGGCAGTGACATCTCCAGCTCATCCCTTGTTTGGGTATCAGCCAGCACGTCAAACTTAAATCTAGAAATAGTTTTCTAAGATCTACAGAGACACTCGCTGGAACACCTCAGCAAGTAAGAGTCCAAAAGTGGCAGGCTCAAACCAAGAACCTCAACCAATGGCTGATACCAAATGAGAGACTCCCCCCTGGGCACACAGAAGACTGGGACGACTTGGAAGGCGCTGAACAGACTGCGCTCTGGCACCACGAGATGCAGAGCCAATCTTAATAAATGGGGCTACAAAGTGGAATTCATGACATAGAATCATAGAATCAAAGAGTTGGAAGAGAGCTTATGGGCCATCCAGTCCAACCACCTGCCAAGAAGCGGGAATATTCCAGGTGTGGTTTAGAGGGAATTGATCATGAATTCTGAGAATTGTAGCTCACCTGCATCCAGATAGTACTGAACCCAGCCGATGACAGATCTGGACCAAACTTGGCACACAGACCCAAGATGGTCAACTTGGGGAGGACTGAGCCACAATTTTGGAAATTGGCAGGAAAAACAAAATGCAAAGATACAGAATGGGGGACAAGGCCTGGCTCGAGAGCAGTACGTGCGAAAAGGATCTTGGAGTCCTCGTGGACAACAAGTTAAACATGAGCCAACAATGTCATGTGGCGGCAAAAAAAGCCAATGGGATTTTGGCCTGCATCAATAGGAGCCTAGTGTCTAGATCTAGGGAAGTCATGCTACCCCTCTATTCCGCTTGGTTAGACCACACCTGGAATATTGTGTCCAATTCTGGGCACCACAATTCAAGAGAGATATTGACAAGCTGGAATGTGTCCAGAGGAGGGCGACTAAAATGATCAAGGGTCTGGAGAACAAGCCCTATGAGGAGCGGCTTAAGGAGCTGGGCATGTTTAGCCT
The DNA here is from genome assembly GCF_025583915.1 of Anolis sagrei ordinatus. Taxonomy (NCBI): domain Eukaryota; kingdom Metazoa; phylum Chordata; class Lepidosauria; order Squamata; family Anolidae; genus Anolis; species Anolis sagrei. The sequence continues at coordinate 305,184,142 of NW_026845477.1, forward strand.
GAAGAATAGAAGGCTGAGAGGAGATATGATAGCCATGTATAAATATGTGAGAGGAAGCCACAGGGAGGAGGGAGCAAGCTTGTTTTCTGCTTCCCTGGAGACTAGGACGCAAAACAATGGCTTCAAACTACAAGAGAGGAGATTCCATCTGAACATGAGGAAGAACTTCCTGACTGTGAGAGCCGTTCAGCAGTGGAACTCTCTGCCCCGGAGTGTGGTGGAGGCTCCTTCTTTGGAAGCTTTTAAACAGAGGCTGGATGGCCATCTGTCAGGGGTGATTTGAATGCAATATTTCTGCTTCTTGGCAGAATGGGGTTGGACTGGATGGCCCACGAGGTCTCTTCCAACTCTTTGATTCTATGAAACTGTAGTTCACCCTCATCCTTATGCATTTTCTAATGGGAGCATTCATTAGAAAAACAAAACAAAATCAGAGACTGATTTTTTCTGAGAAATACCATTACAAATTGCCAAACTGATATTACCTGACATCCAAAAAACAAACAATTCCTCTTTCAAATAACCTGGGCATGGCTGCGTACCCAAGCTAGTATATATATTATATATATGACAGTATGCCAAAGGCATCAGATTCTGATTTTGAAAGCTAAAAAGGGTCAGACCAGGATAGTATTTGGGTCCTCGGGGACTTCACCTCTGCCTTTCTCTGAGGCTGAGGGAACGTCACTTGCTCCAGAAACACCAGTCAGTTTCCAAGGCCAAGTGGGGCTGCAAGCTCTGCCTTACAGAGGGACAGCACAAGGCTCAAAACATTACACCACGAAGCCATAAGCTGCCTTTATTTATCTCTGAGCATTTGCAAAAGAATACAAGAAACAGAATACATTTCAGTGAAGTTTCTGAAACAAGCACAAAAGAGCTGAAAAGGAGAAAAGCATTTATATGGCTTCTCTCTGATGTGGGTATTTTGGTGCTGCTTTAGCTTATTTTTCCAACAGAAACTCTTCCCACACTCCAGGCATTGATAGGGTTTCTCTCCTCTGTGTTTAATTTCATGTCCAATTAAGACCTCTCTTTTCTGAAAAACCCTTTTCACACTCCAGGCGTTTATATGGCTTCTGTCCTGTGTGGGTTTTTTTAATGTGCACTGAGGACTTCTTTTTTGAGGGAAGTATTTTCCACACTGCAGGCTTTGCCACACTCCAACCATTTCCATGGCGTTTCCTGTATGGGTTTTTTTTTTTACTACATCTTTGTATGAACATTCTGGTAATCTTTGAGGATTGATGTACAGTTAAAACTCTTTTCAGACTCCAGCCTTTTTGACACCTCTCCCATGTAGGTTTTCTGGTGGGCCTTGAGATTTGCTCTCCAATGGAAGCTCTTCCCGCACTCCAGACATGTCTTTGGTCTTGTCTGCTACATGACTATTCTAGACATTTGTGAGGTCTGATTTGTAGCTAAAACTCTTCCCATATTTTCCTGTATGACTCTTCTGGTGAACTCTAAGAACGAATTTAAGGCTATAACTCTTCCCACACTCCAGACATTGATAGGGTTTCTCTCCTCTGTGATTCATTTCATGTCTAATAAGGTTTCTCTTATCAGAACAACTTTTTCCACACTCCAGGCATTGATATAGCTTTTCTCCTGTGTGGGTTCTTTCGTGTGTCTTGAGGTGTCCTTTCTGAAAGAAACATTTCCCACACTTCATGCATTTATATGGCTTCTCTTCTGTGTGGGTTTCTTGGTGTGCATTGAGGGCTCCTTTTAGAGGAAACCATTCTCCACACTCCAAACATTGATAGGGTTTCTCTCCTCTGTGATTCATTTCATGTCCAATAATATTTATATTATCAGAATTTTCCCCCACACTCCAGGCATTTATAGGGCTTCTCTTCCCTGTGGGTGTTTTGGTGTCTACTTAGGCTACCTTTTTGGGTATGGCATTTTCCACCCTCCAGGCATGTATATGGCTTCTCTCCTTTGTGGGTTTTTGGTGTCTATGGAGCTCTCTTTTTTCATGAAAGGAGTTTCCACACTCCAGGCATTTATATGGCTTCTCTCCTGTGTGGGTTCTTTCATGTGTCTTGAGGTTTTCTTTTTGAAAGAAACATTTTCCTTACTTCATGCATTTATTTGGCTCTTGTCCCATGTGGATTTTTTGGTGTGCTTTGAGAGCTCCTTTTAGAGGGAAGCATTTTTCACACTCCAGGCATTTATATGGTTTCTCTCCTCTGTGCTTCATTTCATGTCCAATAAGACTTCTCTTCTCTGAAAAACCTTTTCCACACTCCAGGCATTTATATGGCTTCTCTCCTCTGTGCTTCATTTCATGTACAATAAGACTTCTCTTCTCTGAAAAACCTTTTCCACACTCCAGGCATTTATATGGCTTCTCTCCTTTGTGATTCATTTCATGTCCAATAAGACTTCTCTTCTCTGAAAAACCTTTTCCGCACTCCAGGCATTTATATGGCTTCTCTCCTCTGTGCTTCATTTCATGTACAATAAGACTTCGCTTCTCTGAAAAACCTTTTCCACACTCCAGGCATTTATATGGCTTCTCTCCTCTGTGCTTCATTTCATGTACAATAAGACTTCTCTTCTCTGAAAAACCTTTTCCGCACTCCAGGCATTTATATGGCTTCTCTCCTTTGTGATTCATTTCATGTACAATAAGACTTCTCTTCTCCAAAAAATCTTTTCCACACTCCAGGCATTGATATGGCTTCTCTCCTGTGTGAGTTCTTTCATGTCTCTTGAGGTTTCCTTTCTGAAAGAAACATTTTCCACACTTCATGCATTTATATGGCTTCTCTCCTGTGTGGGTTTTTTGGTGGGTGTTGAGGGCTCCTTTCAGAGGGAAGCATTTTCCACACTCCAGGCATTTATATGGCTTCTCTCCCGTGTGGGATTTTTGATGTGTGGTGAGGGCTCCTTTCAGAGGGAAGCATTTTCCGCACTCCAGGCATTTATATGGCTTCTCTCCTTTGTGGGAGAATTGGTGCAGCTTTAGGACACTTTCCCAACAGAAACTCTTTCCACATTCCAGACATTTATAGGGTTTCGGTCCTCTGTGATTTGTTTCATGTCTAACAAGATTGCTCTTATCAGAAAAACGTTTTCCACACTCCAGGCACTGATATGGCTTCTCTCCTGTGTGGGTTCTTTTGTGTTTGTTGAGCTGCCCATTGTCAAAGAAACATTTTCCACATTTCAGACATTCATACGGCTTCTCTCCTGTGTGGTTTTTTTGGTGCACCTTTAGGCTAGATTTCAAAGAGAAACTCTTCCCACACTCCAGACATTTATAGGGTTTCTCTCCTCTGTGATTCATTCCATGTGCAACAAGATTGCTCTTACCAGAAAAACCTTTTCCACACTTCAGACATTCATATGGCTTCTCTCCCGTGTGGGTTCTTTTGTGTCTGTTGAGCTGTCCATTGTCAAAGAAACCTTTTCCACATTTCAGACATTCATACGGCTTCTCTCCCGTGTGGTTTTTTTGGTGCACCTTTAGGCTAGATTTCAAAGAGAAACTCTTCCCGCACTCCAGACATTTATAGGGTTTCTCTCCTCTGTGTTTCATTTCATGTCCAATAAAACTTCTCTTATCAGCAAAACATTGTCCACACTCCAGACATTGATATGGCTTCTCTCCTGTGTGGGTTCTTTCGTGTCTCTTGAGGTATGCTTTGTAAAAGAAACATTTCCCACATTCCAGGCATTTATATGACTTGGCCGCAATTTTGTAGTTTTCATTGTGTGCAGAGTGTATACTAGATGTCTCCTGGAAGAAGCCATTTTCATAGACAGGGCCATTTCCCATCTCCCTGCATTTGTCTATTGTCTCTTGGATTGTGATTTTCCTTGTGTCGACAGGGCACTGCTTCCTGCTATATTCTTCTGCTTCAGTTCTTAGGCTTCTTTCTTCCTCCTTTTTACTTCTCGCTCCTTTCAGCCACATTTTATTTGGAGCTCCCCCATTTTCACTCCGTTGTCCATCACCACCTTGAAAGAAGAAAGACAAAATGTAGGAAATCATGGGGAAATGAAAGACTGAAATCAATCAACTACAGAAATGTTGTGAGTAATAGAAAGAAGAGGTGAGAATCTTCTTATCAGGGAGACAACTTTGTCTCATCAAAGGAGAACCTCTTTCTGGGACTTGTTGGATGATCACTCCCACCATTGTATCGTCCACAAAGGGAGGGGATGCATCCTGAAAATACCATGAGCCACCTTACTAAACCATGTTCAAGTAAGCATTGAGTAAATGCCCTGCTGAAGAGCAGCTCTTCAGAAGTAGTGCCCAGAGGGAAATTGTTTCTTCCAGCCTGATCAGGAACCAGAAGTGCTGGCTGGAGGTCACTTGTGTTTTTGAATTATGCAGCAAGACTATAGACTATAGGGCCGGAGGTTTAGCACAGCTGGTATATCATCAGCAACTATAAGATCTATCAACCAAAAGGTTGCAAGTTCAAAGCCCCGGGTTGGCATGAGCGGCCGACCGTCAGCCCTGCTCACTGTTTACCTAAGCAGTTCGAAAACAGCTTTAGCTGTAATTAGAGAAATTTGGCACCGCTAAAAGCGGGGGAGGTATTTTACAACAACATAAAGAAAAAGATCAGAGAATACTGGAATGAGGAAGTCCTGACGGCTCTTTGTCATAGAGGATCAAGTGACAGCACCCCCTGTGGACTTGAGCCCAACCGTCCATGGCATTGAAACAAAACCTCCTTCTGTGCTGTCTGTGTACTGTCTATACAAATGGCATTGAATGTTTGCTGTGTATGTGTACTTGTGATCCACCTTGAGTCCCCTTCAGGGTGAAATGGGTGGAATATAAATAAAGTATTATTGTTTATTATTATTATTATTATTATTATTATTATTATTATTTTATTATTATTAAGAAATGACAATTCCCTCAACTGGTTTTTCTTAACCAAGAGGCTGAGGGATTCTTACCCAGAGAAGCCACCATCCTATAATTTTCTTCCATGACCTCCCCGTGCAGGGCCCGTTGATCCGGATCCAGTAAGGCCCACTCCTCCACACTGAAATGTACAGCCACGTCCTCAAATATCACCTGAAAGCAGAAAGTTGGACACACAATTCATTCGTGCTTCTTCTACTGCTAAGAAGAATCCTGATCCATTGAAGTCTGAGTAAAGAATTCAAAGAGATAAAGAATTCAAAGAGATAACTTTTAGGAGTAGCTGAGTAGTGTAAGTAAGTGAGAAGCATCATGATGGTAAGAGAGTTCATGCAGTCACCTACAACAGTTGTGGTAGGTTTGTGTTCTTGCCCAAAGATGTGGCTATCTATACTTGTAACAAATGCTCTTAGAGGCCCATGTATCCACACATTAGAGAGGAAGAGCTTGACATGGTCCCAGAAGAATCACACAAGGAATTGTAATGTCAAAGGCTTTCATGATCAGAATCACCTACAATACAGGGAATCTCTCTGAGGAGGAGGTCACTCTGCACACACAGAAGGTAAACTGTTGGATGAATGTTATACACAGAAGGAGAAGGACCAGGATTCATAGAATCATAGGGTTAGAAGAAACCTCCTGGGCCATCCAGTCCAACCCCATTCTGCCAAGAAGCAGGAATATTGCATTTGAAGCACCCCTGACAGATGGCCATCTAGCCTCTGTTTAAAAACCTCCAAAGAAGGAGCCTCCATCACACTCCAGGGCAGAGAGATCCACTGCTGAACGGCTCTCAGTCAGGAAGTTCTTCCTCATGTTCAGATGAAATCTTCTCTCTTGTAGTTTTATTCTGTAAATTGGGAGCTACATAATTAATTCAAAGCGGGTCTGACAGGGTGACTTGAGTGGTGCACCGTCTCCCTGGAGCAAAAAAAATGTAAAAGACAGTCTGGCAAGGCTTGTCAACTCCACAGACCATTACCCTTTCTTTTGGTTCATGTCATGATGAATAATGATACTGCCATGTGTAGCCTTCAGGAGATTATCTGGGATTCTGAAGCTATTTTGTCTCTCCTCCCAGTTCAAGGATGCGGCCCAGGAAGGGAGAAAAGGATAAACGAACAACTGGCTTCACAGATGATGCCGCCAGGAATGAATTGGTCTCCTGGAACCTGGTCTGAAATTGAATGAAGTTGGGCTTCTGGCAAGGGATGCCTTTCATCAATGCCAAGGGAAGCCTTTATAATAGGCAGAGGCAGCACAGGCATATCTGGTTAATCAGGCCAGTTGAATTACAGGAAGTCCCCAAGTTACAAACATCTGTCGTACAAATGAGGGCTGAATATACAACTATGTTTTTTTTTAATTTTTATTGATTTTTGCATAAAATAATAATAATAATAATAATAAAAAATACAGTGACATCCATCCCCCACCACCCACAAAGGATATCTCAAGGATATCTTTACAATACAAAGAACAAAAAACAAACAAACACATACATCCTAGTGTGACTTCCGTTCTTCTTACTTAACCCTATCTATCTTTATCCCTTTCCTTTCCTCTTTTTCTCTTTCTTCTACCTCCTTTGTCTTCTTGTCTCGAGGAAGGATCTATTTCGCTTATTACTATCTCCCTTATCACTTTGATTTAACTAATCTTCCTTCTCTATATATTCTTTCACTACTTTCCAATCTGTTGGTTTTCTACCTTGTCCATTATTATACCTCAACCAGTATGTTAATTCGTCCATGTCCTTAATATCAAGAATTTTCTTTATCCAGTCTGTTTTTGATGGTATCTTGTCCAATTTCCAAAATTTGGCAAAAACAATTCTTGCCGCCGTTGCAAAGAAGGTGAATAATTTTTCTTTGTTTTTATCTTTAAATAAATTCACCCCAAACATCCCTAATAGATACATTTCTGGGACCATTGGGAATTCTGTAGCTAGTATTTTTTTGCATTCTAAATGTATCATTTTCCAATATTTATTTGACCTCTCACATGACCACCATAAATGATAAAACGTCCCTTCTTGTTTTTTACATTTCCAACAGTCTTTGTTTACCTGTTTATACATTTTACTCAATTTTTTTGGTGTCATGTACCATCTATGTAGCATTTTTAGCCAATTCTCTTGTAGTTCTGCTGCATACGTATATTTCAATCTTTTTTCCCAAATTTCTTCCCATTCATTTAGTTGAATTGTTCTTCCTATATTTCTGGCCCATCGGATCATTGAATCCTTAATGACCTCTTTTTCCGTGGCCCAGCCTAATAATTTATTATAAATTTTTGTGATTAACTTTTTTTCCGTATTTTGTATTTTGTTCCAAAACTCTTCTTTGTCTCCAAAACCTTTTTTCCTATCAATGTTAAAAGTTTCTTTCACCTGCAGATAGTGAAGCCACGATACACTTTTGAATTGGTCTCTTATATCCTCCTGACTTTTCAGTTCGTAAGTATCTCCTTTTTTGATTAGCATGTCTTTGTACGTTGGCCAAGATGTCCACCCCATTAGCCTTCTTTGGTTTGCCTCCAGAGGCGAAATCCACAAGGGGGTTCTTCCAAACAAGTGTTTTTTATATTGCTCCCATACTCTTAGTAGAGACGACCTGATAAAATGATTGCCAAAATTTTTTTCTTTTTTTACTCCGTCGTACCATATATATGAGTGCCACCCTCTCCTCAGGTCATGCCCTTCTAGCGTCAGAATTTTAATTTTTGCTAATGTGCTCCAGTCTCTTACCCATCCTAGGGCAGCTGCCTCATAATATAATCTCATGTCGGGTAGACCAAAACCTCCTTTTTCTTTTGGGGACATCATAATTATTGACTTAATTCTAGGTTTTTTATTTGCCCAAACAAACTTCAAAATGTCTTTACTCCAGTCTTTAAAAAGTTTTTTGTTTCTAATTATGGGGAGATTTTGAAAGAGATAAAGCATCCTTGGTAGGATGTTCATTTTAACTACTGCAATCCGGCCTAACAGTGATAAATTTAGCTTTTCCCAGTTGTTTAAGTCTTTTTTTATTTCTTTCCATTTGCTTAGATAGTTATTTTCCAGCAAGTGGAGATTTCGTGCTGTCAACCAAATACCTAAATATTTGATTTTAGATACTACTTGGATTCCTCCTTTGTCCTCTAATATTCTTTGATTTTTTCCTGTTATATTTTTGGTTAACATTTTTGTTTTGGTTTTATTTATTTTCAGCCCAGCCACTTCTCCATAAACCTCCAATTTTTGAATCCATCTTCTTATATTGTCCCGTGGGTTTTCAACTATACATATTAAGTCGTCGGCGAAAGCCCTAACTTTGTACTCTTGTTTGTCCACTTTGATACCCCACTTTGATATACAACTATGTTGATCCTACAATTATTTGAAAATATGATTCAATCTGAAGGGAAAGGGACTATGGTGGGCCCTAATGGAAAAAAAGGGACTTCAAGATTCTGAGATATCTTCAAAGGAAACTTGGGTGGAAGCAAAAGAAAAGCAAGTTCCAGTAAATATGAATTTATTTATTATTTACAGTATTTATATTCCGCCCTTCTCACCCCGCAGGGGACCCAGGGCGGATTACAGTGTACACATATATGGCAAACATTTAATGCCAATTTGACATACAATGTATACAGACATACACAGAGGCTATTTAACTTTTTCTGGCCGCCAGGGGAGCTGTCGCTTTCATGGTCCATCTGCGACACTGATTAAGTACTTCTGCATTCCCCGCATGCTTTTTTCTGGAGTGCTTTTGCTGGAGTCTTTTTTATAGCCTCATAAATTAGTTAATTTAGCCTCCCCACACATAGGTGGTACCTAATTTTCCTACTTGACAGATGCAACTGTCTTTCAGATTGCAAAGGTCGACAACAGGCTACACAATTGGTTGGAAGCCCACTCCAATCCAGGCTGGCTTCGAACTCATGACCTTTTGGTCAGAGTGATCTTAATGCAGCTGACACTCAGCCAGCTGCGCCACAATCCCGGTCGGGGACATTTCCACAATTATCTCATTCATTTCGACTGTCATCTCTTTACCTGGTCTTGCTGAATGGATGCCACTTCATCTCCGGCATCAGAAAGAGCAGAGCTGCCACGTCTTCCCAGCACCCTTGCCTCATCTCCTGTGAAATGGCAAACATAGGAAGAGAAGGGAAGCTGGATTTCTCTAAGCTCATTTTGAAGATGCAAAGCTGTTTACAATTTAAACAACACAAAAGGGGAACAATAGGACGTCCTCCAAAGAAAGGTCAGAAGGGTCTGGAAAGGGTTTTATATGGCACACGAATTCATGAGGTGCAGCCCATTCCATACAATACCAGACTGGATGTAAATATTCTTAAGACTGTTCTAAGGACATTCTAACAAAACAGTTGTTCAAGATACGCATTCTGGGGGACAGAATAGAAGATCACACGTTTGGGAGATCTGTGACCAAAAGAAAGAAGGGATCTCACCAGTGGAGCAGCCCTTTTGTCCTCCTCTAACAAAGCAGCCATGGAAACATGTATTTGAGGACACAACAGCAGACCCGACATTTGGGGGATCCTTGAGAATGAGGGACCAACCAAATGAAGACATCCTACCTAATGGAGAATCTCTTGTGTTGCCCACTACTTCAATCCAGCCAAAAGAGACTATCTTGCTGGTATCTAATGAGATCTCCCAAGTAACAATCCAGTCTTACTGGGGATCTAACTAAAGGCCATATATTTAGGGGAACCTTGAGAGTGAGGACCAAGCAAAAGAGAGGCCTCTCACCTGGTGGAGCAGCTCTTGTGTCCTCCTCCTCCAGTTTGATCCACCTGGAAGGGAAGCCCTGGTTGGTGCCTGGTGGGGCCTCCTGGGACTGAAGGACCTTTCTCTCCTGCCACTCTTCCTGCAGTGCCTTCTCCTCTCTGGCCCGACTCAGGAGGAATCCTTCAGCCAAGGCCACGGCCTGGGAACTGGTCTCTGCCCCACATTCCCTCACCCAGCGCTCCATCTCGGCAGGAAGGACGGCCAGGAACTGCTCCAGGATCACCAGGTCCAGCATCTCCGCCTTGGAGTGTCGCTCAGGCTTCAGCCACAGACGGCAGAGAGAGTGGAGGCGGCTGCAGGCCTCCCGGGGCCCCAGGGCCTCCTCATAGTGGAAGCTCCAGAAGCGTTGGCTCTGAACGTATGCACTGAAGGACTTCTCATCTAGAGCATCCAACTGTGTTCTCTCCTCCCAGAATCCAACTCTTCTCCTGCCCCATGTTTTATTGGGCTCTCTTCCTCCTTCAGGGCTAGGTAGACTTGGCTCCTCCATCTTTGCTCTGGGCTCCAAAACAGCTTCCATCTTGGTTGAAGAACCTCTTCCCTTTTTATGCCATGAAGCAAAGGCTATGCATATACACAGACTGGGCCACAGCAATGCATGGCAGGGGACAGCTAGTGGAGAGATAAAATCCAAGTGAACTAACCATACCTGTAAACCAGGCATCCTCAAGCTGCAGCCCTCCAGCTTGTTGGACCTCCCAACTCCCAGAAGCCCCAATGAGCTTGTTCAATTGTCAGGAATTCCAAATGACAAAATCAATCGCCCCGCCCCAACCCCACCAGTATTCAAATTTGGGAATATCGGGCATCTGTACCAAATTTGGCCTAGTGACTGAAAATACATCCTGCATATCAGATATTTATCTTACGATTCGTAACAGTAACAAAATTACAGTTATGAAGTATCAACAAAAATAAAGAAAAGAGAAAGGAAGGGAAAAAAGAAGAGGAAGAAGAGGAAAGGAAGGAAAAGGAAAGGAAAGGAAGAAGAAAAGGAAGAAAAGAAGGAAGGAAGGAAGGAAGGAAGGAAGGAAGGAAGGAAGCTGGAAGGGAGACCTGCAGAGCCCACCTCAGTTCCAGTTCCAGCACCTGGCTCATGTGTTCCTTTCCCATTGGAGATGGACAAGCCCTTCTCCCGGCCAGGCTCAAAGGGGAAGAGGAAGGGAAAGTGAACGGAGGCTCAAGGAGAAGAACAAGGAGGAAGGATGGAAGAGAAGGGAAGGAAGGATGGATGGAAAGAAGAAAAGGAAGAGTAGAAGGAAAGCAAGTAGAAGGAAGGGAGGGAAGGAAGGAAAGAGAAGGAAGGGTGGGATGGAGGGAGGGAGGGAAGGAAAGGATGAGAAGGAAAAGTGGATGGAAGGAAGAGAAGGAAAGAAGAATTGGCAGGTAGAACAGAGGGAGGGAAAGATGGAAGGGAAAGGAAGGATGGAGAGGGAGAAATGGGGGGGGAAAGTGCGTAAGGAGAAGGGAAGGAACCAAAGGAGTAAGGGAATATTTGAAGAGACTAATGGCGGGTGGAGGATGTGGGAGGGGAGTGGGGAGGGGGGACAGGGAGGAAAAGGCTATAGAATTCCAATCTTTCAATGAGGAAGAAATCACCATTTACATAACAACAAATAGGTGGGATATTCCCCCTCGATGGAAGGAAGAGAAGGAAAGAAGAATGGCAGGTAGAAAGAGGGAGGGAAAGAGGAAGGGAAAGGAAGGATGGAAGAAAAAAAAAAAAAAAAAAAAAAAAAGAGGAAGGAAGGAAGGAAGGGGAGAAGGAAGGAAGGAAAGAGAAAAAAGAAGAAAGAGGAAGGAAGAGAAGAGAAAGAAGGAAGGGAAGAGAAGGAGGGGAGGAAAGGGAGAGAGGGAAGAAAGGAAAAGAGGAAAGAAAGAAAGGAAGAAAAGAAGGAAGGAAGGAAGGAAGGAAGCTGGAATGGAGACCTGCAGAGCCCACCTCTGTTCTAGTCACAGCATTTGGCCCATGTTTTCCTTTCCCATTCGAGACTTAAAAGGCCTTCTCCTTCTCAGGCTCAAAGGGGAGGAGGAAGAGGAAGGGAATGGAGGGTCTAGGAGAAGAACAAGGAGGAAGGATGGATGGAAGGAAGGAAGAAAGAAAGGGATGGATGGAAAGAAGGAAGGGTGGGAGGAAGAGAAGGAAAGACGAATGGCAGATAGAAGGAAGGGAGGGAAGGGAAAAGAAGAAAGGATGGAAGAGAAGGTGAAATGGACTGGAGGGAAGGAAGGAAAAATGAAGAGTGGAAGGGATGGAAGGAAGGAAAAGAAAGAGAAGGAAGGAAGAGAAGATGAAAGAATGGGAGGGAAGGAGGGAGGGAGGGTAAGAGAAGAAAGAATGAGAAGGAAGGATGGATGGGAAGAAGAGAAGGCAGGGTGGAAAGGAAGAGAGGGAAGAAAGAAGGGAGGGAGCTGGGACACCTGCAGAGCCCACCTCTGTTCCAGTTCCAGCACCTGACCCATGTTTTCCTTTCCCATTGGAGACTGACAAGGCCTTCCCCTGCCAGGCTCAAAGGGGAAGAGGAAGGGGAAGGGAATGGAGGCTCAAGGAGAAGAACAAGGAGGAAGGATGGAAGGAAGGAAAGGAAGGATGGATGGAAAGAAGAGAAGGAAGGGTGGAAGGAAGGAGAAGGAAAGGAGAGAAGGGAGGAGGGAAGAAGGAAGGAAGGAAAAGGAGGAAGAGAAGAGGAGGGAAAGGAAGGAAAGAAAGAAAGAAAAGAAGGATGGGAGGGACGGAAGGAAGGGAAGGGAAGGAAAGAGAGGGAAGAAAGGGAAGGATGGAAGAGAAGATGAAAGGAAGGAAAGATGGAAAGAAGAGAAGGAAGGGTGGAAGGAAGAGAAGGAAAGAAAAATGGCAGGTAGAAGGAAGGGAGGGAAGGAAGGAAGGGAAAGGAGTAAAGGATGGAAGAGAAGATGGAAGGGAAGGGAAGGGAAGAAAAGAAGGATGGGAGGGACGGAAGGAGGGGAAGGAAAGAGAGGGAAGAAAGGGAAGGATGGAAGAGAAGATGAAAGGAAGGAAGGATGGAAAGAAGAGAAGGAAGGGTGGAAGGAAGAGAAGGAAAGAAGAATGGCAGGTAGAAGGGAGGGAAGGGAAGGGAAAGGATGGAAGAGAAGATGGAAGGGAAGGAAGGAAGGAAGGAAGGAAAAGAAGGATGGGAGGGACGGAAGGAAAGAGAGGGAAGAAAGGGAAGGATGGACGAGAAGATGAAAGGAAGGGGAAGGAAGGAAGGAAGGAAGGAAGGAAGGAAGGAAGGAAGGAAGGAAGGAAGGAAGGAAGGAAGAAGGAAGGAAAGAAGGATGGGAGGGAGGAAGGAAGGAGGGAAGAAAACATGGATGGCAGGAAAAGAAGATGAAAGGAAGAAGGGAAGAGAAGGAAGGGAGGAAACAAAGGAAGAAAGGGAGGGAGCTGGAAGGGACCCCTGCAGAGCCCACCTCTGTTCCAGTTGCAGCACCTGGACCATGTTTTCCTTTCCCATTGGAGACTTCCCAGCCCTTCTCCTGGCCAGGCTCAAAGGGGAGGGGGAGAAGGAAGGAAAGAAGGAAAGGAAGCCCACCTCCCTCCTTCCCACGTTGGGTCTTCCAACAGAGGGGTCTCCTCCCCTCCCGAAAACTCACAGAAGGGAGAAGGCGGCCTCACCGCGTGGCTTCGAGAGGGAAGACTCCAGGTGAGCCAGGGCACCCCCTGCTTCTTCTCCCTCCGACTCTGCTACTGCTGCTGGGGGCGGGGCCTCTCCCTCTGGCCACGCCCCCTTCTGGGCGGGAGAGAGGCCCTGGCCCGCCCCCTTTGGGCCCTGAAGGGACTGGCCCCTCCATTTCTGCCACTGTGTCCCATGTGAATCCCCCCTCCCTTCCCTTTCTCCTTCCTTCTTCAATCCCTCCAAGGCTATTATTCAGGGCTAAGCCTCCTCCTGAGAAAAAATGTATAATATCACAAAGGACTACCGCCTCATAGGAAACCTGCTACAAAACAGGAGCTTTTTTGTTGAGTACCAGGACCAGAGAAGCAGATGGTGGGAACAGAAGAACGGCCTGCCTCAATGTTCAACATTTACACAAATGGAGGCAAAAAAAGCCAATGGGATTTTGACCTGCATCAACAGGAGCATAGTGTCTGGATCTAGAGAAGTCATGCTCCCCATGTTCTATTCCGCGTTGGTTAGACCATACCTGGAATATTGTGTCCAATTCTGGGCACCACAAGCTGGAATGTGTCCAGAGAAAGAGGGCGACTAAAATGATCAAGGGTCTGGAGAACAAGCCCTATGAGGAGCGGCTTAAGGAGCTGGGTATGTTTAGCCTGAAGAAGAGAAGGCTGAGAGGAGATATGATAGCCATGTATAAATATGTGAGAGGAAGTCACAGGGAGGAGGGAGCAAGCTTGTTTTCGGCTTCCCTGGAGACTAGGACACGAAACAAACTACAAGAGAGGAGATTCCATCTGAACATTAGGAAGAACTCTCTGACTGTGAGAGACGTTCAGCAATGGAACTCTCTGCCTCAGAATGTGGTGGAGGCTCCTCCTTTGGAAGCTTTTAAACAGGCTGGATGGCCATCGGTCAGGGGTGTTTTGAATGCAATATTCCTGCTTCTTGGCAGGGGTTGGACTGAATGGCCCATGAGGTCTCTTCCAACTCCTTGATTCTATGAAATGACCAGCCACTGCCAGAAGGGACAGAGAGTTTCATCTATGCTGATGATCGTGCCATTACTGCTCAAGCAGGGAGCTTTGAGATGGTAGAACAGAAGATCTCCAAAGCTTTAGGTGCTCTTACTGCCTATTACAGGGAAAACCAGCTGATCCCTAATCCATCTGAAATACAGACATGTGCTTTTCACCTTAAGAACAGACAAGCATCCCAAGCTCTGAGGATCACCTGGGAAGGAATCCCACTGGAGCATTGCAACACACCCAAATACCTGGGAGTCACTTTGGACCGTGCTCTGTCCTACAAGAAGCATTGCCTGAATATCAAGCAAAAAGTGGGAGCTAGAAACAATATCATACGAAAGCTGACTGTCACAACCTGGGGATTACAACCAGACACAGTGAAGACATCTGCCCTTGCGCTATGCTACTCTGCTGCTGAGTATGCATGCCCGGTGTGGAACACATCTCACCACGCTAAAACCGTGGATGTGGCTCTTAATGAGACATTCCGCATTATCACGGGGTGTCTGCGCCCTACACCACTGGAGAAATTACACTGCTTAGCCGGTATTGCACCACCTGACATCCGCCGGGAAGTAGCAGCCAATAGTGAAAGGACGAAGGCAGAGACATCTCCAGCTCATCCCTTGTTTGGGTATCAGCCAGCATGTCAACGACTTAACTCAAGAAATAGTTTTCTAAGATCTACAGAGACACTTGCTAGAACACCCCAGCAAGCAAGAGTCCAAAAGTGGCAGGCTCAAACCCAGAACCTCAATCCATAGCTGATACCAAATGAGAGACTCCCCCTGGGCACACAGAAAACTGGGTGACTTGGAAGGTGCCGAACAGACTGCGCTCTGGCACCACGAGATGCAGAGCCAACCTTCAGAAATGGGGCCACAAAGTGGAATCCACGACATGCGAGTGTGGAGAGGAGCAAACCACTGACCACCTGCTGCAATGCAACCTGAGCCCCGCCACATGCGCAATGGAGGACCTTCTTGCGGCAACACTGGTCAAAGGACATTTAATCAACTACCAAGCTTGCAAACTTTGTGTTTTGTTTGTTTGTTAAAAAATGCAATACACCTGTTTGTTTGCTCCTGACACAATAAGTAAATAAATATTCCTGCTTCTTGGCAGGGGGTTGGACTGGATGGCCCATGAGGTCTGTTCCAACTCTTTGATTCTATGATTCTATGCAGAAAGGTACTTTTTCATGTTTGGTGGACCTGCAAGACAGTACAAAATTTTGGGGAAACAAAATTATCTCTAAAAGTTTAAGAAAAAAGCCAGAAATGTGTGTTTAGGATTATTTAGAGAGAGAACCACATAAAGGAGATGAAGAAATCTCCCAATACAGTTTTGCTGCGGCAAGAATAACAATAACAGAATCTTGGAGGTGGAAAAAGAGTTACTTATATTCAAACAGCCAAGCTTCATTTCACGTCCAGTAAGATTTTTCTTATCAGAAAATCCTTCTCCACACTCCCAGCATTTATAGGGCTGTTCCCCTGTGTGGGTTCTTCTGTGGTTTTTGAGCTGTCCTTTCTGAAAGAAACGTTTTCACACTCCAGGCATTCATTTGGGTGTTTTGATGGTTGTTGAGGGCTTCTTTTTTGAGCGAAGCATTTTCCACATTCCAGGCATTTCTATGGCTTCCGTCCCATGTGGGTTTTTTTGTGTTTGTTGAGGGTTCCTTTTAGAGAGAAGCATTTTCCACACTCCAGGCACTGATACGGCTTCTCTCCTGTGTGGATGATTTGGTGCTGCTTCAGTTTATTTTTCCAGCAGAAACTCTTCCCACACTCTAGACATTGATAGGGTTTCTCTCCTCTGTGGTTCCTTTCATGTCCAATAAGACTTCTCTTCTCAGAAAAATCTTTTCCGCACTCCAGGCATTTATAAGGTTTCTCTCCTTTGTCATTCATTTCATGTCCATGAGTTCTTTCATGGATTTTAAGTTGTCGTCCCCAAAAGAAACCTTTTCCACACTCCAGGCATTTATATGACTTCCCCCTGATATGGGTTTTCTGGTGTTCATTTCTGACTTCTTTTTGAGGGAAGCATTTTCCACACTCCAGGCATTGATAGGGTTTCTCTCCTCTGTGATTCATTTCATGTCCAATAAGATTTCTCTTATCAGAAAAGCCTTTCCCACACTCCAGGCATTTAAAGGGTTTCTCTCCTCTGTGCTTCATTTCATGCACAATAAGACTTCTCTTTTCAGAGAAACCTTTTCCACACTCGCTGCATTGATAGGGTTTCTCTCCTCTGTGATTCATTTCATGCA
This sequence comes from Anolis sagrei ordinatus, assembly GCF_025583915.1. Taxonomy (NCBI): domain Eukaryota; kingdom Metazoa; phylum Chordata; class Lepidosauria; order Squamata; family Anolidae; genus Anolis; species Anolis sagrei. The sequence continues at coordinate 305,200,802 of NW_026845477.1, forward strand.
CAAGAAAACTTCTCTTTTCAGAAAAATCTTTTCCACACTCCAGGCATTTATATGGCTTCTCTTCCAAGTGGGATTTTTGGTGTCTGCTTAGGCTTGCTTTAAGATGGTAACATTTCCCACACTCCAGGCATTTATATGGCTTATCCACAATTTGTGGATTTTCATAGTTTGTAAGGTGTATACTAGATCCAAAGCTCTCTTCCAATTGATGGCATTGAGGTTGTCCTTTCTCCATTAGGATGGAGAGATCACCATTCAGGCATGGTTCCTCATGCAAGAAGCTACTCTCAAAGACAAGACAGTTCCTGATCCCCCTGCTTTCGTCTACTGTTTCTTGCATTGTGATTTCCCTTGTATCCGCAGAACACTCCTTCCTTCTATATGTTTCTCTTTCCATTTCCAGGTTTCCCTCTTCCCCCTCTTTATATCCTGCTGTCTTCCACCACACTTCACATGATGCTGTCCCATTTTCACTCTCTTCTCCAGCACCACCTTGAAGAAAAAAGAAACATTAAGAAGACATGAGAAAATAGAAGCGGAAAATAAGTCAATTAATTAGCAGCCCAGACCATCCTCTTATTCATCCTCCCTTGACATTTTCACTTTGATTCTTCATTGTCAAGGACTCTTTTTCATCACAAAATAACAACTTTAATTTTCCAATTAAACGTTCCTGTTCTAATAAACAACACCCCAGCATTATGATCCAACATTATTCTGGGTAAAATTGTCATGCTTTTTTTTTTTCCAGAGTTATAAATTGAGAGCTCAAAAACGTATCAGTCTGGAATTACTTATTTATCATGTCAGGGGCAACCAAACAGTTGTATTACATTTTTAACAGAACAAAACAAACAGACAAAACATAAAGTTTGCAAGCTTGGTAGTTGATTAAATGTCCTTTGACCAGTATCTGGCCACTTGGAGTGCTTCTGGTGTTTCTGCAAGAAGGTCCTCCATTGTGCATGTGGCAGGGCTCAGGGTGCATTGCAGCAGGTGGTCCGTAGTTTGCTCTTCTCCACACTCGCATGTTGTGGATTCCACTTTGTGGCTCCATTTCTTGAGGTTGGCTCTGCATCTCGTGGTGCCAGAGCGCAGTCTGTTCAGCGCCTTCCAAGTCGCCCAGTTTTCTGTGTGCCCAGGAGGGAGTCTCTCATCTGGTATCAACCGTTGATTGAGGTTCTGGGTTTGAGCCTGCCACTTTTAGACTCTCGCTTGCTGAGGTGTTCCTATGAGTGTCTTGTAAATCTTAGAAAACTATTTCTTGATTTAAGTCATTGACATACTGGCTGATACCCAAAAAAGGGATGAGCCATAAGTCAGTCTGGATGAATGACTTATGTTTTCTTAAGAAGAGAGTGTTTTAGTTGTATTTCTATGTGCAGGTACATTGAAATGTGATATAATCCAGTCATTTAAAAATAGATTGGGGGATTTTCTTCCTGTTGAAATTAATTTAATTGGTTTTACCACAGTTTTCTAATATAGTAAGATCATGTGATGTATAATGTATAATTGATTGTTTTAATTGTTTATAATTGTTTTAATTGCTGTTTATGTATGTTTTATTTTTATTGTTTGTGTAGGCATCGAATTGTGCCTTTTGTAAGCCGCCCTGAGTCCCCCCTCGGGGGTTGAGAAGGGCGGGGTAGAAATACGCGAAATAAATAAATAAATTTTGGATCCTGAACCTGTCCTATGGGATATTACTTCTCTCTCCCAAATTGGTGTCATGGCAAAATTGATGAGCACACACCCCACACTCCTCGATTCCTCCCCACCTCAACTGGAGTCCCTGTGTGGAGTTGAGTTGGAAATTTAGTTGTATTCAGGGAATGATTGATTTCAAAAAATTCTCAACTATTGTTATGATATGACATGGAGGAAGAAGAAGAGAAAGACTGTATGGCTAAATGGGCTTAAAATATAATTACACAAATTCAGCTAGAACAATGGAAAAATGTTTGGATGAAGAATCATGATCCTAAACTATGCAGAAGCAAGTGACATTTCCAAAACTGATTTCTACACAACAAGACTCAGAGGGATCTTTACCGAAAGAGGCGAACGTCTTAAAATTCTCTCCCATGACTTCCCAGTGCAGGGCCCGTTGATCCGGATCCAGCAGGACCCACTCTTCCTCACTGAAATGTACAGACACATTCTCAAAAGTCACCTGAAAGAGGAAGATTAGAACAAAGAGATCAGCAATCCTTCTTGTATTACTAGGCATATTGCTCCCCAGTTGAGGAACTGAAAGAACCGTTCCAGCCACATGACGTGGCCCTAGGCAATTCCAGAAGTATCTCCAGTCCATTTCTACTTCCATCTTTTACCTGATCCTGTTCCATGGAGGCCATTTCTCCTGCTTCACAAAGAGATGAGCTATGATGACTTCCCAGCATCCTTGGCTCCTCTGCTGTGATACCAAAGGAAGGAGAAAATTAAAAACTGACAATGAGGGGGCCCAAACAATTACTGTCCAGTCAACCTGACATCAATACCAGGAAAGATTCTGGAGCAGATCATTAAGGAGGCAGTCTGCAATCACTTAGAAAGGAATGCTGTGATCACTAGTAGTCAACATGGATTTATCAAAATTAAGTTATGCCAGACTATTCATATTTCTATTTTTGGTAGAGTTACAAGCTTGGTAGATGCAGGGAACACCGTGGATGTAGCATATCTTGATTTCAGTAAGGCCTTTGACAGAGTCCCCCATGACCTTCTTGCAAGTATACTAGGCAAAGTTACCGTTAGATGGATCTGTAATTGGTTAAGTGATTGAACCCAAAGGATGCCCAACAATGGTTCCACTTCATCCTGGAAAGAAGTGATGACTGGAGTGCCATAAAGAGGGTTCGATCCTGAGCCCAATACTGTCCAATATCTTTATTAATGACTGGGATGAAGGTTTAGAGGGCGTGCTGACCAAGTTTGCAGATGACCCCAAATTGGGAGGGAGCGCTGTGCTGGTACAGCTGTACCAGGAGCTCCAACTTTATTTGCTTTGTATTAAATGTTTGCTTGCAGTCCAGGTTTCAGGGATTCTGCAGAAAGGTGGCTTCCTTTGGTTGCAGTCATAGGGCAAGTCACATGTCCATCATCGTTAAGTTTTGGTTCCGCCCCTTGCTCAGGGCAATTGGGAAGGGAAGGGAGCCATTTTTAGTTAGTCTCAGTAAGGAAAGCTAATGTACAGGATGTGTTCAAACTTCTCCTGTACAAAAGCTTCAACCTTTAAGACTTTCCGAAGGAGAACAGCCTTAAGAGTCTCCAAAGATTTCCAGGGAAACAGCCCTAAAGACCAAAGAACTCCAGCTGGAGAATCTACTAGCCTTACTGGTAGGTCCACTTGGCGTTCGAGATGCAATTCGACCCGGTAGCGGAGCCCACATCAGTAAGAATTAGATTACAGTCAGCCTGGGAGAAGTTAAAAAGGGGATTTTCCTTTAAAGGAAAGAATTAGTTATTGAAGACAATTGCCTGTCCTTCGTGGACAAGATTAGGAAGCCACCAGTTGCATAAAAGCCTGGAATCATTTGTTTAACTTTCTGAAGACAAGAGAAGTTTCTGTTTGATTGTTCATTAATAAAGGACTTTGTTATACTTCACAAGATATCTAAAGACCATTTGTGATGGAGAATCCATGAGAGCTTCTCTTCGGGGGCCTCTGGCTTCCCGCTGGGCTCAAGTCACATGTCCTGTTTAAAGGCAATTATTTACAGGCCCAGCGCGCAACAGAACAAGCGCCAATAACCCAGAAGACAGGATCAGCATTCAAAATGACTTTAATAGATTTGAGTGTTGGGCCAAAACTAACAAAATTAATTTCAACAAGGACAAATGTAAGATACTATACTTATTTTATTTATTTATTTATTTACCGTATTTATATACCGCTCTTCTCAGCCCACAGGTGACTCAGGGCAGTTTACATTCGGCACAACTCGATGCCCCCAACAACACAAAAACACTTAAAACATTAGCATATAAAATATAAATTCATATAAAGTCAATAAAAACAGTGAAAACAGATATCCTTATATGCAGAAAGAATGAAATGCAGAGATACAGAATGTGTGTGGCCTGGCTTGACAACAGTCCATGTGAAAAAGATCTGGGAGTCTTCGTGGACAAGTTGAACATGAGCCAACCGCGTGATGCAGCAGCTAAAAAAGCCAATGGGATTTTGGACTGCATCAAAAGGAGTATACTATCTAGATCGAGGGAAGTCATGCTACCCCCCTATTCTGTTTTGGTCAGACCTCACCTGGAATACTGTGTCCCGTTCTGGGCAGCACAGTCTTAAAGGGAGATTGACTCTGAGCTGGAAGGAGTCCAGAGGAGGGCAACTCAAATGATCAAAGGTCTGAAGACCACAAATCCCTATGAGGAATGTCTTAAAGAGCTGGGTGTGTTTAGCCTGAAGAAGAGAAGGTTGAGAGGAGACATGGGAGCCATGTATAAATATGTGAAAGGGCGTCATAAGGAAGAGGGAGCAGGGTTACCTTCTGCTGCCCTGAAGACAGTGGAGCAATGGGTTCAAATTATAGGAAAGGGGATTCCACTTGAACATTAGGAAAAGTCAACAATGTCATGAGGCAGCTAAAAACTCAAATGGGATGTTGGCCTACATAAATAGGAGTCTAGTGTCTAGATCCAGGGAAGTCATGCTACTTCTTTATTCTGCCTTGGTCAGACCACACCTGGAATACTGTGTCCAATTCTGGGCACCACAATTGAAGGGAGATATTGACAAGTTGGAAAGTGTCTGGAGGAGAGTGATTTAAATAATCAAGAATCTGGAGAACAAGCCCTATGAGGAGTGACCGAAAGAGCTGGACATGTTTAGCCTGCAAAAGAAAAGGCTGAGAGGAGACATGACAGCCATGTATAAATATGTGAGAAGTCATAGGGAGGAAGTAGCAGGCTTGTTTTCTACAGAATAACAATGGCTTCAGACTACAGGAAAGGAGATCCCACCTGAACGTTAGGAAGAACTTCTAACTGTGAGAGCAGTGGAACTCTCTCTGCCCTGGAGTGTGGTGGAGGCTTCTTCTTTGGAGGATTTTAAACAGAGGCTGGATTGCCACCTGTCAGGGGTGTTTTGAATGCAATTTTCCTGCTTCTTGGCTGAATGGGGTTGGACTCTTCCCTTCCATCTCTATGATTCTATAAGACCTTCTTGACCATACAAATTGTTCAGCAGTGGAACTTTCTGCCTCGGAGTGTGGTGGAAGCTCCTTCCTTGGAACCTTTTAAACAGAGGCTGGATGGCCATCTGTCAGGGATACTTTGATTGTGCTTTTCTGCATGGCAGGACTTTGGACTAGATGGCCCATGTGGTGTCTTCCAAATCTATAGTTCTATGATTCTATTATAAGCATTCATTGTTGGGTTTCAAGTCTCCAGCTCTCAATGAGTAGTTAGCCTAGATAGACAGAGGGATTCCTCCCCAATTTCCTCTAGCTAGTTGATTTTAAGAAGGGGTTTAGAAGGGGGTCTGCTTTACTCATCTTTGCATGGCACTATCTCCTCCCCCTTTGAATACCTAGGAGTGTGATCTCTTTAAGGAAACGTAACTTCCTCTTTTAAAGGCATTTTTATTGTCCTGGGCTGGCCATGTCGCCTGTCTCCATTTTTGGCCTCTTCTCCTTTTGTCTTCTCTAGAGTGAGGAAGCAGCTTGTCGTTGTCTAAGGCAAGATGTAGTAGATATTGTTACTTTTAGAATTTTTCCTTTTCCTTAGAAGATAGCTCAGTGAAGCTAGTCCGCTCCTACCTAGAATGGATTTCTTTTATCTTTAATAAACCTATTATTTTTGATCCTATGAATTGTGGATCTGCAAACCTGTTCCATCCTGTTGAATGGAAGTCAATCCTTGCTCACTACACATAAGTTTTGCTGCGTATGAACTGTGCATCCTGCACTCTGCTATATTTTTGGTGGAATCACCCCCAGAGAGGGTTATTTTTGAGCATAACAGCTCTTGATTCCCAACATTAATTCAATGCAGCCAGTTTCAAACAACAGCATCATGCATCTAGATATTCTAATAACTATTTTTTAGAAATGTTCTAACACTCCAGCTATTGAAAACAAGTCTTACTGGAGATGTAACCAAACACCATACATGTGGAGGAACCTTGAGAATGAGGACGGAGCAAAAGGCCTCTTACCTGGTAGAGCAGCTCTTGTGTCCTCCTCCAACTTGATCCACCTGGAAGGGAAGCCCTGGCTGGTATCTACTGGAACCTCCTGGGCTTGAAGGAGCTCTCTCTCCTGCCGCTCTTCCTGCAGCGCCTTCTCCTCTTGGGCCCGACTCAGGAGGAAGCCTTCAGCCAAGGCCACGGCCTGGGAACTGGTCTCTGCCCCACATTCCCTCACCCAGCGCCCCATCTCCGCAGGAATGACGGCCAAGAACTTCTCCAGGATCACCAGGTCCAGCATCTCCGCCTTGGAGTGTTGCTCAGGCTTCAGCCACAGGCGGCAGAGGGAGTGGAGGCGGCTGCACACCTCTCGGGGCCCCAAGGACTCCCGGAAGCAGAAGCGCCGGAAGCATTGGCACTGAAGGTCTGCGCTGAAGGCCTTCTCCTCCAGGGCATCCTGACCCATTCTGCCTGGGAACCCAAAACTTCTCCTGCCCCACATTTTACAGGGCTTTCTTCCTCCTTCAGTGCAGGTCTGGTTTAGCTCCATCTTCACTCTGGGCTCTATCTGGGCTGAAGAACCTCTTCCCTTCTCCATCTGAAAATGTCACAAAGCAAAGGGAACGCAAGACAAAGAGGAGATGAAGTCCAGGTTAATGATCTACTACCATCAAGAGAAAATAGGTCTTTAGCACACCAGTGCCTTAAATCAAGAAACAACTTCCGAAGATCTACAGAGATACTCACAGGAACATCTCAGCAAATAGGAGTCCAAAAGTGGCACAAAGGAAGGAAGTCTTATTTCAGACACAAATTAAAGTCTCTTACAAAGTCCCAAACGAAACACCAGTCTTCCTTCAGACAAAGGGACCACACCTGGAATATTCCCGCTTCTTGGCAGGGGGTTGGACTGGATGGCCCATAAGCTCTCTTCCAACTCTTTGATTCTATGATTCTATGTCGTGGATTCCACTTTGTAGCCCCATTTATTAAGATTGGCTCTGCATCTCGTGGTGCCAGAGCGCAGTCTGTTCAGCGCCTTCCAAGTCTCCCAGTCTTCTGTGTGCCCAGGGGGGAGTCTCTCATTTGGTATCAGCCATAGATTGAGGTTCTGGGTTTGAGCCTGCCACTTTTGGACTCTCGCTTGCTGAGGCGTTCCAGCGAGTGTCTCTGTAGATCTAAGAAAACTATTTCTTGATTTAAGTCGTTGACGTGCTGGCTGATACCCAAACAAGGGATGAGCTGGAGATGTCTCTGCTTGCGGGGAAATGCTGTAAATAAATAAATAAATGCTGTAAATCAATAAATAAAAATAAATACCTTAAGAGGTCAGCATGTGAGCAGCCATTTTGTGACTCTCAGGGAGCAGCAGCACCAGTAGCGAAGCTATTTGCATGAGAGCGATCTGATTGGCTGGATGCAAATGAGCAGGTGCCAAGATTTAAAAGATGGGCGGAGCCTAGGATGACAGTTGGAGGAGCCCAACTGAGCATTGTAGGGAAATAGCTAAGCAAGTGACTGAAAACAAGAAGCTAGTGACAGTCTGTTGTTCATTCCTTCAGCTGCTTTCACCTCTTTGTGACCTCATGGACCAGCCCACACCAGAGCTCCCTGTTGGCCGTCACCACCCCCAGCTCCTTTAGGTCATAGAATCATAGAATCAAAGAGTTGGAAGAGACCTCATGGGCCATCCAGTCCAACCCCCTGCCAAGAAGCAGGAATATTGCATTCAAATCACCCCTGACAGATGGCCATCCAGCCTCTGTTTAAAAGCTTCCAAAGAAGGAGCCTCCACCACACTGCGGGGCAGAGAGTTCCACTGCTGAACGGCTCTCACAGTCAGGAAGTTCTTCCTCATGTTCAGATGGAATCTCCTCTCTTGTAGTTTGAAGCCATTGTTCCTCGTCCTAGTCTCCAGGGAAGCAGAAAACAAGCTTGCTCCCTCCTCCTTGTTCCCCTCACATATTTATACATGGCCATCATGTATCCTCTCAGCCTTCTCTTCTTCAGGCTAAACATGCCCAGCTCTTTAAGCCGCTCCTCATAGGGCTTGTTCTCCAGACCCTTGATCATTTTAGTCGCTCCTCTGGACACATTCCAGCTTGTCAATATCTCTCTTGAATTGTGGTGCCCAGAATTGGACACAATATTCCAGGTGTGGTCTAACCAAAACAGAATAGAGGGGTAGCATTACTTCCCTAGATCTAGACACTATGCTCCTATTGATGCAGGCCAAAATCCCATTGGCTTTTTTTGCCGCCACATCACATTGTTGGCTCATGTTTAACTTGTCCACGAGGACTCCAAGATCTTTTTCACACATACTGCTCTCGAGCCAGGCATTGTCCCCCATTCTGTATCTTTGCATTTCGTTTTTCCTGCCAAAGTGGAGTATCTTGCATTACATCCATAGGTGACTATGGGGAATACCATTGTGTTAACTATGCGGATCTTTGTTGCCAGAACCATTCTCCCCTATGAACCATCTTCCGGAGACGCCCTGGTCTTGGTCCCACCATCTTCGCAAGTGCGTTTGGTGGGGACGAGAGACAGGGCCTTCTCTGTGGTGGCCCCTCGGTTGGCTATGGAACTCTCTCCCGAGCAAGATTAGATCTGCCCCCTCCCTCTTGTCCTTCAGGAGGCTAGTGAAATCCTGGTTATGGAACGAAGCATTCCCAGAATAATGGCTGAGACTGGTTACAGACCAAAGTGAGTGACCACATAATCATAGAATCAAAGAGTTGGAAGAGACCTCATGGGCCATCCAGTCCAACCCCATTCTGCCAAGAAGCAGGAATATTGCATTCAAATCACCCCTGACAGATGGCCACCCAGCCTCTGTTTAAAAGCTTCCAAAGAAGGAGCCTCCACCACACTCCAGGGCAGAGAGTTCCACTGCTGAATGGCTCTTTCAGTCAGGAAGTTCTTCCTCATGTTCAGATGGAATCTCCTCTCTTGTAGTTTGAAGCCATTGTTCCATTGCGTCCTAGTCTCCAGGGAAGCAGAAAACAAGCTTGCTCCCTCCTCCCTGTGGCTTCCTCTCACATATTTATACATGGCTATCATGTCCCTCTCAGCCTTCTCTTCTTCAGGCTAAACATGCCTGAACATGATTTTACCTTGGCAATTTGGTATATATGTATTTTATCTATATGTATTTTAATCTCGTATTGTTGTATGATGTTTTAACTTGTATTAGTAGCATTGAATCCTTGCTGTAAGCCGGTCTGAGTTCCTCTACGGAGGTGAGAAGATCGGGATAGAAAAGTTTTAAATATAAACAAACAAACAAACAAACAAATTTATCTGCTCTTCACTATCTTATCGAGATTGGTCCTTGCTCTCCTCCCAAGAAGTAAACGTCTTTTGATTTCCTGGCTGCACTCATCTTTGCGCCTAGAAATACAAAGTCTGTCACGGCCTCCACGTTTCCTCCCTCTATTTCCCAGTTGTCAATCAGTCTGGTTGCCATCATCTTGGTTTTTTGATGTTTAACTGCAACCCAGCTTTTGCGCTTTCTTCTTTCACCTTGATTAGAAGGCTCCTCAGCTCCTCCTCGCTTTCGGCCATCAAAGTGGTATCATCTGCATATCTAAGGTTGTTAAGGTTTCTTCCAGCAATTTTCACCCCAGCCTTGCATTCGTCAAGCCCGCATATCACATGATGTGTTCTGCATGCAAGTGGAATAGGTTGGGTGAGAGGATACAGCCCTGCCGTACGCCTTTCCCAATCTTGAATCAGTCTGTTGTTCCGTGGTCAGTTCTTACTGTTGCTACTTGGTCCTTATACAGATTCCTCAGGAGATTGACAGGTGATTTGGTATGCCCAGACCACCAAGAACTTGCCACAATGTATTATGATCCACACAGTCAAAGGCTAAAACTCCCTGCCTTTCTCCATTATCCAGCGGATATTAGCAATGTGGTCTCTGGTTCCTCTGCCTTTTCTAAACCCAGCTTGAACATCTGGCAACTCTCGCTCCATGTCTTGCTGGAGTCTTCCTTGCAGGATCTTGAGCATTACCTTACTGGCATGATGAGAAATAAGGGCCAGTGTACGGAAGTTTGAGCATTCTGAATGAATGAATGAATGAATGAATGAATGAACAAGGACTTCTTTCTATTTTAATGTTCATTATATCCTCTATTTCTCTAAATCAGGGGTCCTCAAACTAAGGTCCGTGGGCCAGTTACGGCCCTCCAAGGTCATTTACCCAGCCCTCGCTCAAGGTCAACCTAAGTCTGAAATGACTAGAAAGCACACAACAGCAACAACAACAACAATCCTATCTCATCAGCCAAAACCAGGCCCACACTTCCCACTGAAATACTAATCTCTATAAATAGAAATGTAATGTAACCTCACACCTCTGAGGATGCTTGCCATAGATGCAGGCGAAACGTCAGGAGAAATGCCTCTAGAACATGGCTCTATAGCCCGAAAAAACCCACAAGAACCTAGTGATTCCAGCCATGAAAGCCTTCGACAATACAATGTAATGTTCGTTTGTGGGATTAACAGAACTCAAAAACCACTGGACGAATTGACACCAAATTTGGACACAAGACACCTAACAACCCAATGTATGTCCTGCAGTAAAAAGAATTGATTTTGTCATTTGGGAGTTGTAGTTGCTGGGATTTATAGTACACCTACAATCAAAGAACATTCTGAACCCCACCAATGATAGAATTGAACCAAACTTGGCACACACAGAACTCCCATGACCAACAGAAAATACTGGAAGGGTTTGGTGGGCAGTGTCCTTTGGTTCTGGAGTTGTAGTTCACCTACATCCAGAGATCATTGTGGATTCAAACAATAATGGGTCTGGACCAAACTCTACATGACTACTCAATATGCCCAAATGTGAACACTGGTGGAGTTTGAGGAAAATAGAATCCTGACATTTGGGAGTTGTAGTTGCTGGGATTTATAGTTCGCCTACAATCACAGAGCATTCTGAACCTCACCAACGATAGAATTGGGCCAAACCTCCCACACGGAACCCCCTGGCAGGGGACGGCTAGTAAGTTTATATTTGGTAAAATTGTTCTTTAATTATTGCATTGTTGTGAAGTGATTTTTGCAGTACAAATAAAATATGTGCAGTGTGCATAGGAATTCATTCTTTTCTTTTTTTTCAAATTATAATCCAGCCCTCCAACAGTTTGAGGGATTGTGACCTGGCCCTCTGTTTAAAAAGTTCGTGGACCCCTGCTCTAAATACCCCCCGCCCCCAAAATTTTTTTTAGATATTTACATTGCCAGGAATACATGTATATATGTTCCTGATTCTTGACACCCTATCAGCAATTTTTTAGTAGTTTTTATTTATATTTGCTATTCTTACTGGTGTAAGGTACAATTTCCATATTAACTTATAGTAATTTTCTTTAACCCGTATTGACAAAAATCAATTCCTCCCAACCTCACTAGTATTCAAATTGGGGTGCATCGGGTATTTGTGCCAAATTTGGTCCAGTGAATTAAAACACATCCTGCATATTGGATATTTACATGATGATTCATAACAGTAGCAAAATGATAGTTATGAAGTAGAAACAAAAATAACGTGAAGGTTGGGGGTCATCACCACATGTCTTCATAGACCTGTCAGCAGCCTATGATACTGTGAACCACCGCCTCCTCCTGAGAAAAATGTATAGTATCACAAAGGACGACCACCTCACCTGCCTCATAGGAAACCTGCTACAAAACAGGAGCTTTTTGTTGAGTTCCAGGGCCAGAGAAGCAGATGGCGGAAACAGAAGAATGGCCTGCCTCAGGGGAGCGTGTTTGCTCCATCCATGTTCAACATCTACACAAATGACCAGCCACTGCCAGAAGAGACAGAGAGTTTCATTTATGCTAATGGTTGTGCCATTACTGCTCAAACAGGGAGCTTTCAGATGGCTGAACAGAAGCTCTCCGAAGCTCTAGGCCAGGGGTAGGGAACCTTCGGCCCTCCAGGTGTGGTGGACTTCAACTCCCACAATTCCTTGAGGCTCGGCATTCGCCCCAAAGGCTTACACGAGCCTCAAGGAATTGTGGGAGTTGAAGTCCACCACACCTGGAGGGCCGAAGGTTCCCTACCCCTGCTCTAGGCGCTCTTACTGCCTACTACAGGGAAAACCAGCTGATCCCTAATCCATCTAAAACAGTCATCTGCTTTTCACCTTAAAAACAGACAAGAATCCTGAGCTCTGAGGATTACCTGGGAAGGAATCCCACTGGAGCATTGCAGCACACCCAAATACCTGGGAGTCACCCTGGACCGTGCTCTGACCTACAAGAAGCACTGCCTGAACATCAAGCAAAAAGTGGGTGCTAGAAACAATATCATACGAAAGCTGACTGGTACAACCTGGGGATCACAACCAGATACAGTGAAGACATCTGCCCTTGCGCTATGCTACTCTGCTGCTGAGTATGCATGCCCAGTGTGGAACACATCTCACCACACGCTAAAACAGTAGATGTGGCTCTTAATGAGACATGCTGCATTATCACAGGGTGTCTGCGCCCTACACCACTGGAGAAACTACACTGTCTAGCCGGTATTGCTGACATCCACCGGGAAGTAGCAACCAATAGTGAAAGGACCAAGGTAGTGACATCTCCGGCTCATCCCCTGTTTGGGTATCAGCCAGCATGTCAATGACTTAAATCAAGAAATAGTTTCCTAAGATCTACAGAGACACTCGCTGGAACACCCCAGCAAATGAGAGTCCAAAAGTGGCAGGATCAAACCCAGAACCTGATACCCAATGAGGGACTCCCCCCTGGGCACACAGAAGACTGGGCAACTTGGAATGCGCTGAACAGACTGCGCTCTGGCACCACGAGATGCAGAGACAACCTCAAGAAATGGGGCCACACAGTGGAATCCACGACATGCGAGTGTGGAGAGGAGCAAACCACTGACCACCTGCTGGAGAAGAGCAAACCACTGACCAATGCACAATGGAGGACCTTCTTGCGGCAACACCAGAGGCACTCCAAGTGGCCAGATACTGGTCAAAGGACATTTAATCAACTACCAAGCTTGCAAACTTTGTATTTTGTCTGTTTGTTTGCTTTGTTCTGTTACAAATGTAATATAATTGACTGGTTGCCCTGACATGACAAATAAATAAATAAATAAATAAATAAATAAATAAATAAATGTTTGAGTCCACAGTGCTCTCTGGATGGAGGTGAACTACAACTCCCAAACTCAAGGTCAATGCCCACCAAACCCTTCCAGTGTGTTCTGTTGTTCATGGGAGTTCTGTGTGCCAAGTTTGGTTCAATCTCATCCTTGGTGGAGTTCAGAATTCTCTTTAATTGTAGGTTAACTATAAATCCAAACAATACAACTCCCAAATGACAAAATCACACACCCTCCCAACCTCACTAGTATTCAAATTGGCGTGCATCGGGTATTTGTGCCAAATTCGGTCCAGTGAATTAAAACACATCCTGCATATTGGATAGTTTACATTACGATTCATAACAGTAGCCAAATGATAGTTATGAAGTAGCAACAAAAATAATGTGATGGTTGGGGGCCACCACCACATGAGGCACTGCATTAAGGGGTCGCAGCATGAGGAAGGTGGAGAACCCCGGCTTTGGAGCCTGAGAGGGAGGAGGGAGGGGAAAGGGGGGGGAGTCTCAAGGAGGAGAGCAGGGAGGGAGGAAGGGAGGGGAGGAGGAGGGGAGGGCCAACTGCAGAGCCCACCCCATCCCTCTGGCCTTCCAGATGTCCTGGGCTTCCAGGGAGTTGCAGTCCGCAGCCCTGCCCCATGTTCCCCGGTGGCGGGGCTTTGTTTCTGTCCCTCCTTCTTCTCCCCAAAGGCACCCTCCCCTCCCCTTCACCTCCAGGTCTGAGGCTTCCTAAGAAAAGCAGAGGATGGGGGGAAAGGAGGACTCACCGCTTGGCCCTGGGAGGGCAGAGATGGGCAAGGACCAGCCCCTGCCTCTTTGTCTCTGGCTGCCACTCTTCTCCCGAGCTTCCTTCAGCTGCTGTGGGCGGTGCCTCCCCCCCTCCCCCTCCCCCTCCCTCTTGTTGGACCTCAGGAGAGGATCCAGCCAGGAAGTGTGTGTGTGTATGTGTGTGTGGGGGGCAGGATTGGGGGAATCAGTGGGGAACAAGCTTCCTTTAAGGCTGAAGGCACTCTCAAGCCTCCAACATGTTTTCTTTTGGTTTGATTTAATGAGAGGCATAATCATCATCATCATCATCATCATCCTTATCATCTATAGAAATAAAAAATAAAAATAATTAAAAATAAAAATATATTATATCTATATAAATAAAAATGTAATGTTAGTTTGTGCTACCATCAGGACTCAAAAACCACTGGGGGAATTATTTATTTATTTATTAATTTATTTACCTGACTTATATACCGCTGTTCTCAGCCCGAAGGCGACTCACAGCGGTTCACAACAAATACGAACAGCAAAAATTCAGTGCTACAGTATAGAAACAGTTAACAACCTAACACATTACACAATTAATAAACAGTTACTACAATACCCATTCACTGTCGTCTCGTCATCAAAAACATGTTCCAGATTCGTCATCCATTGTTCCATTCCAGTGTTCATTAACCAATCATTGCACTAATTATTCGAACGCCTGCTCAAACAGCCAGGTCTTCACTTTTTTGCGGAATACCATTAGAGATGGTGCTAGTCTAATGTCCGTAGGAAGGGCGTTCCACAGCCGAGGAGCCACCACCGAGAAGGCCCTATCTCTCGTCCCCGCCAGCCGAGCCTGAGAAGCAGGCGGGATCGAGAGCAGGGTCTCCCCGGAAGATCTCAAAGTCCTGGTGGGTTCATAGGCAGAGATGCGGTCGGATAGGTAGCTTGGGCCGGAACCGTTTAGGGCTTTAAAGGCCAACGCCAGCACTTTGAATTGAGCCCGGTAGCAGATCGGTAGCCAGTGGAGTTGGCGCAA
Organism: Anolis sagrei ordinatus; assembly: GCF_025583915.1. NCBI lineage: Eukaryota > Metazoa > Chordata > Lepidosauria > Squamata > Anolidae > Anolis > Anolis sagrei. Next base: position 305,215,900 of record NW_026845477.1, read on the forward strand.
CAGGGGGGTTGTATGCTCCCTGCGCTCCGCTCCTGTTAAAATCATGGCTGCCGAGCGTTGGACTAGTTGGAGCTTCCGAGCTGTCTTCAAAGGCAACCCCACGTAGAGAGCGTTGCAGTAGTCTAAACGGGATGTAACCAGAGCGTGGACTACCGTGGCCAAGTAAGAATTGACACCAAATTTGGACACAAGTCACCTAACAGTCCAATGTATGTCCTCCACTCAAAAAAATTGATTTTGTCATTTGGGAGTTGAAGTTGCTGGGATTTATAGTTCACCTACAATCAAAGAGCATTCTGAACTCCACCAATGATGGAATTGAACCAAACTTAGCACACAGGGCTCCCATGACCAACAGAAAAAACTGAAAAGGTTTGGTGGACATTGACCTTGAGTTTGGGAATTATAGTTTACCCACACCCAGAGAGCACTGTGGACTCAAACAATGATGGATCTGGACCAAACTTGGCACGAATATTCCATATGCCCAAATATGAACACAGATGGAGTTTAAGGGAAATAGACCTTGACATTTGGGAGTTGTAGTTGCTGGGATTTATAGTTCACTACAATTAAAGAGCATTCTGAAACCCACAAACGACAGAAATGGGGCAAACTTCCCACACAGAACCCCCATGACCAACAGAAAACACTTAAGGCCATCCAGTCCAACTCTCTTCACCAGGGCAAGAAAATGTAATCAGAGACCTCCTGACAAAGAGCCATCCAGCCATAGATATAGATAGATAGATAGATAGATAGATAGATAGATAGATAGATAGATAGATATGATTCTCTCTCACACACACACAGATATAGTATCATAGATTTGAAAGGGACCCCTAAAGAAGGACAATGATATGTTGCATGTTCCAGAGTAGGCAAACCAGACACTCCACATCAACACTGACAAAGAAACAACAAGAAATACTGTTTACTCACAAGCAGAAAGGAATTACATATATTAGAAACCAACACTTTCTCATTACTTTATTTTCCAGATCACCAAACTGGGCCACAGCAATGCCTGGCAGGGGACGGCTAGTTATAGAAATAAAAATGTAATGTTCGTTTGTGGGATTAACATAACACAAAAACCACTGGAGGAATTGACACCAAATTTGGACACAAGACACCTACTATCCCAAGGAGTGACCATCACTCAAAAAAATTGATTTTATCATTTGGGAGTTGCAGTTGCTGGGATTTATAGTTCACCTACAATCAAAGAGCATTCTGAACACCAATTATGGCATTGAACCAAACGTGGCACACAAGGCTTCCATGACCAGTAGAAAACACTAGAAGGATTTGGTGGGCACTGACTTTGAGTTTGGGAGTTGTAGTTCACCTACAACCAGAGAGCACTGTGGACTCAAACAATGATGGATCTGGACCAAACTTGGCAAACATATTCCATATGCCCAAACGACTTAGTTTGCATCTGGTCAAACGGCTGAGCCCTTCCACGCTCTAAGCATCTACATAATAAAAACTCAATCAAGAGAAAGCTTAGATCCAATCCTTTCTATCAATAAATGTAGATCTTATGTTTTAATAAACCTTTTGAAATATTTTAAGGTTGAACCCTGTATCTCCCTTCCTTAAGCTCAAGAATTCTTTGCAGCTACACTATCTCTATCTGGAGGTTTAGCACAGCTGGTAAATCACCAGCAACTTTAAGATCTATCAACCGAAAGGTTGCAAGTTCGAAGCCCCAGGGTCGACGTGAGCTGCCTACTGTCAGCCCTGCTCACTGTTTACCTAAGCAGTTCGAAAACAGCTTTAGCTGTAATTAGGGAAATAAGGTACTGCTAAAAGCAGGGGAGGTGTTTTACAATGTCATAAGGAAAGAAGATCGGAAAATGCTGGGCAACCAAAAGGAAGAAGGAAGTCCTGACGGCTCTTCGTCATAGAGGATAGAGCGACAGCAGCCCGTGGCTGGACTCAAGACCAACTTTTCATGGATTGAAACAACACACCTCCTTTCTGTTCTGTCTGTCTGTGCACTGTCTATAAAAAGCAGCATTGAATGTTTGCCATGTATATGTACTGTGATCCGCCCTGAGTCCCCTTCGGGGTGAAAGGGGCGGAATATATTTAACTAATGTTATTATTTTTACATTTTTTATATATTCATGGTTTTATATTGTTTATTGATATTGTGGCATTGAATTGTTGCCTATGTTAGCCGCCCTGAGTACCCCCCCCCCCCGGGGGGGTTGAGAAGGGTGGGGTAGAAATGCTGGAAATAATAATAATCATAATAATCAAAACGACTCCGGCCCAGTTTACCTGTCCGAACGTATTCTCCCCTATGAACCATCTAGATTGTTAAGATCGTCTGGAGGGGCCCTGCTCTCGGTCCCACCAGCCTCTCAAGCACGTCTGGTGGGGACGAGGGACAGGGCTATCTTGGTGGTGGCCCCTCGACTCTGGAACTCTCTCCCACTGGAGATCAGAACTGCCCCCTCCATTCTGTCGTTCAGAAAACGGGTGAAAACCTGGCTATGGGGTTTGGCTTTCGACGAGTGAATCAATATTTCTGTGATCGGATGGATGACGATGAATGACGGACAACGAATTCACTATGACGACTGACCATTGTTATTATGTGATTGCATTTTGCTGTTTAAACGTTTTAATTGAATATGTTATATGATGTTTTTAATTATTGTTTTGTGATATTATTGTTGGAAACCGGTCCGAGTCCCCCGATAGAGGGGAGAAGACCGGTATACAAAATTGCTAACTAACTAAATAAATAAATAATCATAACAACAACACTTTATTTATTATTATCTGCTGCTTGCTGCTACCTGAGAATGCTGTTATATATCCTGTGTTGTATTTTAAAATACAGTGTTCTCTCGCTACTTTGCAGTTCGCTTTTAGCGGACTCGCTGTTTCGCAGGTTTTTGAAAATATTAATAGAAATGTTAAATATTTACATCCAGGGGAGGCCAAGGACCTCGGAAGTGCGGCGGCCTGATGCACAGCGGGGAACTCCTGCCTTTCTGGCCTCCATAGACCCCGGAAGTGCGGTGGCCTGAAGTGCGACAGGGAAGTCCTGCCTCCCTGGCCTGCTGCTGTCTGCATGGCTCCAGAGGCTCTGCAAAGGCCAGGGAGGCAGGCAGGTGCCCTTGATATGGGTCGGGAGGCGGCTAAGGAAGCACGGGTAAGAAAATAATATATTAAATATTGTTCTGGAACAGCTGTTCCAGGAGCTCCAATTTAATTTCTTTGAATTAAATGTTGGTTTGCAATCCCAGGCTTGGGATTTTGCAGCAGGGTGGCTTCCTGTTATAATTTGCTTTTATAGGACAAGCCACCTGTCAATAACAGTTAGGCTCCCTGATCCTGCCCCTCTCTGGGTTTTTTTGGAGGGAAGGGGCCATTTTTCAGTTAGTCTCAAAAAGGAAGTCAATGCAGAGGATGTACACAAACGTCCTCCTGTGCAAAGGCTTCGTCTCTTAAGACTTCCCGGGGGAGAACAGTTTTAAGAGCCTCTACAGATTCCCAAAAGGTTCCAGGGAAACAGCTTTACAGCCCTGAGGACTTCCGGAGGGAATAACAGCTCTGCTCATCTCCAGCTAAGTGACTACAGGCCTGCTGGTACGTCTGCTAGGTTCTGAGACGCAGTTCAGCCGGAAGTGGACTCAAATCAGTCAGGTTTAGGTTCACAGCAGCCTGGGAGGAGCTAAAAAGGGGAATTTTCCTTTAAGCAAAGTTCTTGAAGATAGTGCCTGTTACCTGTAAACAAGATTGCAAGAGCTAATAGACTGTTAAGCCTGTTTGTTCATTAATAAAGAACTGTTATACTTAAGCTCAAGCCTAATAAAGACTGCTTAATAAGGGGAATTTTCCTAAAGGCTTCTTTTCGGGGGCCCTGGCTTCCCGCTGGATGCAAGCCTAACATCCTCTCTTAAAAGCATCTCATTTCGGCTCCAGCGGCAACAGAACAAATATATAAAAGAATGTATAAATATTAAAATTAATATGGCGTCCCTACTTCATGGATTTTCACTTATCGTGTGTGGTCCTAGAACAGAACCCCCGCAATAAGTGAGGGAACACTGTATTCTGCTACTTTGGCGAATTTCCCTAACCAAAAAAACCCTGTCAAGGGATGGAAAACTAGTGAAGTGAAAGACAAGTAAGTGGAACTCATTCCTCTCTCCCTCTCCCTCTGTGTGTGTGTGTGTGTGAGACAATACGCCAAATGCAGCAGATTCTGCCTGATTTTGGAAGCTAAATAGAGTCAGCCCAGGTTAGTATTTGGGTCCTGAGGGCTGGCCCTGTTGAGAGGATGTCACTTGTTCCAGGCACACCAGTGGGTTTCCAAGGCCAAGTGGGGCTGCAAGCTCTGTCTTACAGAGGGACAACACAAGGCTCAAAACATTACACAACGAGGCCATAAGATGCCTTTATTTCTCTCTGAGCATTTGCAAAAGAATACAAGAAATACATTTCAGTGAACTTACTAAAGCAAGTACAAAACAGCTGAAAAGGAGGAAACCAGTGTGGAAACCGCATCATCTCAACCGGTGAAGCGGCGACAGTGCCACAAGGCCAGGACTGGGCTGAACCTGCCAGGTTCTCCCTTAAAGTGTGCCAAGAAAACATCCAAGATGATTTGAATCAACTGTCAGTTTAGATAAGAAAGAATCAATATAAAGGCTACAGCAGTTTTCTGTCCACATGTGTTTCCTTCATTGTGTGACTATTCTGGTGCCTACTGAGGATTGAATTCTTCCCACCCTCTTGGCGTGTGTATGCTTTCTCTCATGGAGTTTTGAGACCTGATTTGAGGACACAACTCTTCCCACCCTCTGAGCATTTAGAAGCTTCTCTCCTCTGAGATTCATTTCATGTTCAAGGGGATGTTTCCCCTGAGTGAAGCCTTTACCACACTCCAGCCATTTCCATGGCTTCTTTCCCGTGTGGGTTTTTTAGTACACCAAGAAGCTTGTTGTGCAACTCAATTATTTGCAAAATGCAGGGATATGTATAATTTCTCTTTGCATGAACATTCCAGTAATCTCTGAGGACTGATGTGCAGTTCAAACTCTTATCAGATTCCAGCCTTTTTTACTCCCACCCCATGTGAGTTTTTCAGTGGGCCTTGAGACTTGCTCTCCAATGGAAGCTCTTCCCTTATTCCGGACATGTTTTTGATGTCTCTTCTATATGACTATCCTGGACATTTGTGAGGTCTGATTTGTAGCTAAAACTCTTCCCAAACTCTCCTGTATGAGTGAACTGGTGAGCTGTAAGAACAGATTTAAGGCCATAACTCTTCCCACACTCCAGACATTTGAAGGGTTTCTCTCCTCTGTGATTCATTTCATGTCCAATAAGATTTCTCTTATCACAGAAACTTTTCCCACACTCCAGGCATTTATACGGTTTCTCTCCTGTGTGGGTTCTTTCATGTTTCTTGAGGTTTCCTTTCTGAAAGAAACATTTCCCACACTCCAAACATTTATATGGCTTCTCTCGTGTGTGGGTTTTTTGATGTGTATTGAGGACTTCTTTTTGAGAGAAACATTTTCCACACTCCAGGCATTGATACGGCTTCTTCCCTCTGTGGGTGTATTGGTGCAACTTTAGGCTATTTTTCCAACAGAAACTCTTCCCGCACTCCAGGCATTTGTAGGGTTTCTCTCCTCTGTGATTCATTTCATGTCCAAGAAGACTTTTCTTACCAGAAAAACCTTTTCCACACTCCAGGCATTTATATATCTTCTCTTGTGTATGGGTGCTTTCATGTCTGTCGAGGTGTGCTCTCCGAGAGAAACATTTCCCACACTTCAGGCATTTATAGGGTTTCTCTCCTCTGTGGGTGTTTTGGTGCAGCCTTAGGCTACGTCGCAAAGAGAAACTCTTCCCGCACTCCAGACATTTATAGGGTTTCTCTCCTCTGTGATGCATTTCATGTCCAGTAAGGTATCTCTTATCAGAAAAACCTTTTCCACACTCCAGACATTTATATGGCTTCTCTTCCATGTGGGTTTTTTGGTGTGTGTACAGGACTCCTTTGTAATTAAAGCATTTTCCACACTCGGTGCATTGATAAGGTTTCTCTCCTCTGTGATTCATTTCATGTCCAATAAGATATCTCTTATCAGTAAAACTTTTTCCACACTCCAGGCATGTATATAGTTTTTCTTGTGTGTGGGTTCCTTCATGCCTTTTGAGGTGTCCTTTCGAAAAGAAAGCTTTTCCACACTCTAGACATTTATATGGCTTCTCTCCCAGGTGGATTTTTTGGTGTGTGTTTAGGACTCCTTTGTGATGAAAGCATTTTCCGCACTCAGTGCATTTGTAGGGTTTCTCTCCTCTATGATTCATTTCATGTCCAATAAGACTTCTCTTTTTAGAAAAACCTTTTCCACACTCCAGACATTTATAGGGCTTCTCTCCTCTGTGCTTCATTTCATGTGCAATGAGAATTCTCTTCTCAGCAAAGCCTTCTCCACAGGTCAAGCATGTGTATGGCTTCTCATCCCTGTGGATGTATTGGTGCAGCTTTAGGGATTTTTTCCAACAGAAACTCTTTCCACACTCCAGGCAATTATAGGGTTTTTCACCTCTGTGATTCCTTTCATGTCCAATAAGACTTCTCTTATCAGAAAAACCTTTCCCACACTCCAGGCATTTAAATGGTTTCTCTCCCATGTGGGTTTTTTGGTGTGTGTTTAGGACTGCTTCGTGGTGAAAGCATTTCCCACATTCAATGCATTTATAGGGTTTCTCTCCTTTGTGATTCATTTCATGTCCAACAAGACTTCTCTTATCACAAAACCCTTTCCCACACTCCAGGCATTTATACAACTTCTCTCCTGTGTGGGTTCTTTTGTGTCTCTCGAGGTTTCCTTTCTGAAAGAAACATTTTCCACATTCCAGGCATTTATACGGCTTCTCTCCTGTGTGGGTTTTTTGGTGCGTGGTTAGGCTTCCTTTATAATGGAAACATTTCCCACACTCCAGGCATTTATACGGCGTATACACAATTTGTGGGTTTTCATAGTTTGTAAGGTGCATACTAGATCCAAAGCTCTCTTCCAATTGATGGCATTGAGGTTGTCCTTTCTCCATTAGGATGGAGATATCATCATTCAGGCATGATTCCTCATGCAAGAAGCTACTGTCAAAGACATGACAGTTCCTGATTCCCCTGGTTTCGTCTAGTGTTTCTTGGATTGTTATTTCCTTTATATCAGCAGAACACCCCTTCCTTCTATAAGCTTCTCTTTCCATTTCCAGGTTTCCCTCTCCCTCCTCTTTATATCCTGTTGTTTTCCTCAATGCTTTACATGATGCTGTCCCATTTTCACTCTCTTTTCCAGCACCACCTTGAAGAAAAAACAAACATTAAGAAGGCATTAGAAAAAAGAAGCAGGAAATCAGTGAACTAACTAGCAACCCAAACCATCCTCTTATTCACACTCCCTTGAAACATTCTTGATTGTCAAAGACTCTTTGTCATATTGTCCAATTAAATGTTCCTGTTCTGTTAAACAACACCTAAGCAACAGGATTATGGTCCAACATTATTCTGGGTAAAATTGTCATGCTTTTTAAAAGAAGTCATAAATTGATGTCTCAAAAGCATATCAATTCTGGATGAATGATTTACGCTTTCCTAAGAAGGAAGCATTTTTAGTTGTTGTATTTGTATGTGCAAGTACCTTGAAACATGATACAATCTATTAAATTAAATATTTATGTATCTATTTATTTATTTACGATATTTCTGCCCTGCTCTATGTCACCTCAAAGGAGACTCAGGGCAGATTACAGTTTTGGCAAAATTCAATGCCATATTGCAAATATAAATAAACAAATACAACACATTAAGCCAGGGGTCCCCAAACTAAGGCCCGTGGGCCGGATACAGCCCTCCAAGGTCATTTACTTGGCCCTCGCTCAGGGTCAACCAAAGTCTGAAACGACTTGAAAGCACACAACAACAACAATCCTATCTCATTAGCTAAAAGCAGGCCCACACTTCCCATTGAAATACTTGTAAGTTTATATTTGTTAAAATTGTTCTTAATTTTAATTCTTACATATTTTTGTGGGTTTTTTGCACCACAAATAAGATATTTGTTAAAACATAGCGTCTAGTCCTTTAGTAGACATTCATGCTGCTACATTTTGTCAGTATAATGCTATAACTGGGGTGAAATATAGTTTATAGGTTTTAAAACTCTGTGTGTTACCAGTGCAGAATGGCATGCTATGCAAGGGTTAAAGTCATAGATGTGATTCATTGCCTAGAGTGTGAACTGTGAACAGTTCTGGTATACGTCACACATTCCAATGACGTGGACTTGAGATAACGGACTGCTGGACGTCCTCTTCCAGCCATGCCAAGGAACGAGCAAGAGGTGTGTGTGATTTCACTTGAACATAGTTATGTTTTGTTGTTTTTGTAGCTGTTAGAAAGCAACTAAATAAACATGCTGCTTCAAGGCTTTGAAGCTGATGGAAGACTGTGCACTCTGTTTTATTGCGAGCCTCCTAGCAGTTGCTCTGAGGCTCAATTTTACTGACACATTTATGTCAGTTCCGAATTGCAATACTTCCCAAACGCCTGGTTCCATGACCAGGTCTTGACTTCTTTTCTGAAAACAAGGCAGGAGGGGGACAATGTAACGTCACTGGGGAGGGAGTTTCATAGTCAAGGGGCCACCACTGAGAAGGCCCTTTCTCCCATCCCCACCAGTAATACTTGCGAGGGGGGTGGGACTGAGAACAGGGCTTCCCCATCAGATCGTAACACTCTAGCTGGTTCATAGAGGGAGATACGTTCAGACAGATAAATTGGGCCAGAATTGTTCAGGGCTTTACAGGCTAAAGCCAGCACCTTGAATTGTGCCCATTAGTAAATTGGCAGTCATGGAGCTGACGTAACAGGAGGTTTTGATTTCAAAAATATCTTGTTGTGATATGACATGAAGAACAAGATAAAGGCTGTATGGCCAAATGGGTTGTTGTAGGTTTTTCGGGCTATATGGCCATGTTCTAGAACACTGTTTCTCAACCTTCCTAGTGCCGTGGCCCCTTCATACACTTCCTCATGTTGTGGTGACCCCCAACCATAACATTATTTTTGTTGCTACTTCATAACTGTAATTTTGCTACTGTGATGAATCGTAATGTAAATATCTGATATGCACGGTGTATTTTCATTCACTGGACTAAATTTATCACAAATACACGATATGCCGAAATTTGAATACTGGTGGGGTGTGGGGTTGATTTTGTAATTTGGGAGTTGAAGTTGCTGGGATTTATAATTCACCTACAATCAAAGAGCATTCTGAACTCCACCAACAATGGCACACAGAACTCCCATAACCAACAGAAAATGCTGGAAGAGTTTGGTGGGCATTGACCTTGCGTTTTGGAGTTGTAGTTCACCTACATTCAGAGAGCCCTGTGGATGCAAACAATGATGTATCTGGACAAACTTGGCATGAATACTCAATATGGCCAAATGTGAACCCTGATGGAGTTTGGGGAAAATTGACCTTGACATTTGGGAGTTCTAGTTGCTGGGATTTATAACTAACCTACAATCAAAGAGCATTCTGAACTCCACCAATGATAGAATTGGCCAAAATTCCCATACAGAACCCCCACAACCAACAGAAAATACTGTGTTTTCTGGTGGTCTTTGGCGGCCCCTCTGACGCCCCTTCACGACCCACCCAGGGGTCCCGACCCCCAGGTTGAGAAACACTGTTCTGGAAGCATTCCCTCCTGACGTTTCGCCAGAATCTATGGCAAGCATCCTCAGAGGTTGTGAGGTCCTCACAACCTCAGAGATCTCACAACCTCTGGGGATGCCTGCCATAGAAGCAGGCAAAATGTCAGGAGAGAATGCTTCTAGAACATGGCCATATAGCCTGAAAAACCTACAACAACCCAGTGATTCCAGCCATGAAAGCCTTCGACAATACAGAGTTACACAAATTCAGTTGGAACAATGTTTGGATGAAGAATCATGATTCTAAGCGATGCAACGAGGGAGCATTTCCAAAACTGATTTCTATGGACCAATACACAGAGAGATCCTTACCAAAAGAGGCCAACATCTCATAATTCTCTCCCATGACCTCCCAGTGCAGGGCTTGTTGATTCGGGTCCAGCAGGACCCACTCTTCCTCACTGAAATGTACAGTCACATCCTCAAAAGTCACCTGAAAGGGGAGGATTAGGGCACACAGATCAATAATAATAATAATAATAATAATAATAATAATAATAATAATAATAATAATAAATTATAAAATGTAATTTGTATACCACCCTATCTCTCTGAAGGGACTCAGGGCGGTTTCCAATATATAAGGGAAACATTCAGTTGCCAAAAAGAAAACCAGACAGACAAATTACATCAAGACAAGCACATTAGACAATATAAAACAACCTAATTTATCTCAATAAACATAATATACAAAATAGCCCTATACGCTTCGGGTCCAACTTATCTTCGAGACCACACCTCCTTCTACAAAACGGCAAGGCCATTAAGATCTGCTGGGAAGGCCCTTTTCTCAGTCCCACCACGGTTGGTGGGGACGAGAGAGAGGGCCTTCTCAGTGGTGGCTCCTTGGTTCAGGAACACCCTTCCTAAATAAATTAGATTAGCCCCCTCCCTTCAGGTCTAAAAACATGGCTCCTCAGGCAGCCTTTGGTCCCGAGTAATCCATGGCCAATGTGATGAATCGTTGATAGTAGTGGACCATACTTTGATTGATTGTTATGCATTTTAGGAATTTTATAATTTTAAAATTTTTATAATTTAATCAATGAGATTTTTATGCGCTGTTGATTATACTTATGTCATTGTATATATATTTATGCATTGTTGTCTGCATGTGGGACTTGGGAGTACTTCTGTGAGCCACCCTGAGTCCCTTTGGGGAGATGGTGGTGGGATACAAATAAAGATGATAATGATGGTGATTATTATTATTATTATAACAAAAAATAAAAGCATCATAAAATGCAAAAATCCTGCTAAAACATACTAAAAATGGAAAAAAAATGCATTTTATCTCCATCAGGCGAGGTTCAACAAACTAATGGGCAGAATTACAAAATGGATGTCTCCACTATAAAAGGGCTGGGCAAGGGATAGTATTTTATTTTATTGTACAGGAATTTATTTATTTACAGTATTTATATTCCGCCCTTCTCACCCTGCAGGGGACTCAGGGCAGATTACAATGCACATATACATGGAAAACATTCAATGCCATAGACACACAACATATATAGACAGACACACAGAGGCTATTTAACTTTCGAGCTTCATGAGGGTATGCTCCAATTCTGGCCACCGGGGGAGCTTTTGCTTCACCGTCCACTTGTGACATCGATGGAATACTTCCTCATTCTTTTGCACACTGTTGGAGATTTTTATGGCATCGTAAATTAGTTAAATTAGCTAAGGGGTGGCTAAATTTCCTACTTGACAGATGCAACTGTCTTTCGGGTTGCAAAGGTAGACAGCAAGCTAGAAAAATGATCGGGAGCTTACTCTGTCCTGGGCTGGCTTCGAATTCATGACCTTTCAGTCAGTAGTGATTTTAATGCAGCTGACTCCTGAGCAGCTGCACCACAACCCTGTCCAAAGCTTTCAACCAAACACCGAACCATCCAGGGTCTGTTGCAACAGAAAACCTTTCTTCTATTTGGAGAAATAAACCCAAGAGGCAGGTGGATGGACGCACAGCAGTCTCCTCTCTTTGGGAAGGAAGTTCTGGATCCTGACAGCACCCACTGAGAAGTCACCTCCCAGGTGGTTCTTCCATAACATACAACTAGGTTGATCTAATGAAGGTTTGAACAGGGGATTCGGTCGAAGGTGGAAAGCACTGTGTGGGCCTCGTGGAAGAAGAAGGCCTCCGAGAACAGCATCCTGAGATCACTTGAAAGGAAACTTGGGCAGAAGCAGAAAACAAACCAATGAAAGATCCTTTCCTGATACATGACGTGGCCATGGACAATTCCAGAATTATCTCCACTTCATTTCTACTTCCACCTTTTTACCTGATCCTGTTTCATGGAGGCCATTTCTCCTGCTTCACAAAGAGATGAGCTTTCCATCATCCTTGGCTCCTCCCCTGTGAAATTCCAAAGAAAGGAAGGAAAGAGAACATTAACAACTGACAATGTTTCATCTGGCATAAGCATTCATTCAATGCAGCCAGTTTCATGCAAGACCATCATGCACTTAGATGTCCTAATAACTATTCTTAGAAACATTCTAACAACCCAGCTGAAGACAAGTCTTACTAGGGATGTAACCAAAGACCATATATCTGGAGGAACCTTGAGGGTGAGGACCAAGCAAAAGAGGGGCCTCTCACCTGGTGGATCACCGCTTCTGTCCTTCTCCTCCATCTTGATCCACCTGGAAGGGAAGCCCTGGCTGGTGCCTGGTGGGGCCTCCTGGGCTTGAAGGACCTCTCTCTCCTGCTGCTCTTCCAGTAGCTCCTTCTCCTCTTGGGCCCAACTCAGGAGGAAGCCTTCAGCCAAGGCCACAGCCTGAGAAGTGGTCTCTGCTCCACATTCTCTCACCCAGCGCTCCATCTCCACAGGAAGGACAGCCAGGAACTGCTCCAGGATCACCAGGTCCAGCATCTCCGCCTTGGAGTGTCGCTCGGGCTTCAGCCACAGGCGGCAGATAGAGTGGAGGCGGCTGCAAACCTTTCGGGGGCCCAAGGTCTCCTCATAGAGGAAGCGTTGACCCTGAAGGTCTGTGCTGAAGGCCTTCTCCCCCAGGGCATCCTGACCCATTCTGCCTGGGAATCCCACACTTCTCCTGCCCCATATTTCATTAGGCTCTCCCCCCACTTCAGGGCTGGCCTGGTTTGGCTCCTCCATCTTCACTCTGGGCTCCATCTGGGCTGAAGAACCTCTTCCCTTCTTCATCTGAAGATGTCAGAAAGCAAAGGCTACACAAGACAAAGAGGAGGGGGGGGGTTAGGTTAAGGTTTAAGGGGTCTTTACAACCATTTTTGTGTTACTGCTATCTGACTTCCCTGTAAGAAAAGCTGAGCCCTGCCATATGCACAATGGAGGACCTTCTCACAGTGACACCAGAGGCATTCCAAGTGGCCAGCTTCTGATCAAAGGACAGTTAGCATAATGCCAAGTTTTTAATTTTTTTTAAATACATTATAATTGTATTCTCAATTTCCTTCTGACACAATAAACCCATTTTTGTGTTACAGCTGTATGGCTTCCCTGTAAGAAAAGCAGAACCCTGTCAGCTTAGAGCCAATTCCATGAAGAAATACTCTGGGAATCCCCATGCATTGCTTTCCCCTTCTTCCCACCTTCAGCCCCACTTCCCTTGTTTCCCTGTATATACAGTTCTGAAGCTGAGAGGAACCCTGGGAGTTGTAGTGTGGCAAAATCATCAGCCTTCCCTGCCAAAGAATACTGGTGCCTCACAAACTCCCCCTTCCAGGAGGGCAGACCATTCAGACAATGCAGCTCAAGTAGCAGCCAATAGTGAAAGGACCAAGGCAATGACATCTCCAGCTCATCCCTTGTTTGGGTATCAGCCAGCACATCAACGACTTAAATCAAGACATAGTTTTCTAAGATCTACAGAGACACTCGCTGGAATACCCCAGCAAGCGAGAGTCCAAAAGTGGCAGGCTCAAACCCAGAACCTCAATCAATGGCTGATACCAAATGAGAGACTCCCCCCTGGGCACACAGAAAACTGGGCAACTTGGAAGGCGCTGAACAGACTGCGCTCTGGCACCATGAGATGCAGAGCCAATCTTAAGAAATGGGGCTACAAAGTGGAATCCACGATATGCGAGTGTGGAGAAGAGCAAACTACTGACCACCTGCTGCAATGCAACCTGAGCCCTGCCACATGCACAATGGAGGACCTTCTTGCGGCAACACCAGAGGCACTCCAAGTGGCCAGATACTGGTCAAAGGACACTTAATCAACTACCAAGCTTGCAAACTTTGTGGTTTGTTTGTTTATTTGCTAAAAAATGCAATACAACTATTTGGTTTGCTCCTGACACGATAAATAAATAGCACAAGTGGGCCCAAAGTGCATTCCTTCTGTGATGCTGATGCTTCAGTGGGGGGATGTAGCATGCTCTCACAACCAACTCTAAAATGGTCTCAAAACAGCATCACACTTTCCATATAATGTTATGATGTGTACCATATAGTGCTATAACCATATGAGTTCGAATTTTGAAGCTTGAACCAGTTGTTGTCATCTAGGAAGCCCTGGAGCTGGGAAGCAACCACCCACTCCAGCACCTTCCCAAAAAAAGGGAGGTTGGAGATTGCTCTGAAATTGTTCAGCACCGTGGAGTCAAGGGAGACCTTTTTAAGGAGTGGACGAACCACAGCTTGTTTCAGTCGAGATGGAAAAAACCCCTGCTCCAGAGATGCATCAATGATCAAGACAAATCAATCAACCAACCCCTCTCTGGCCGATTTAATTAGCCAAGACGGGCAAGGGTCTAGAGCCGACGTGGTCGCCCTCACAGCGCCAAGGACCTCCTCCAGGGTCTCAGGAAGAACTAGCCTAAAAGAATCCCACAAAATTGGACAAGCAGATGCCTCAATCACCTCTCCTGACACTGTGATGAAATTGGTGTCCAGCTCAAGGCATATCTGAGCAACTTTGCCTGCAAAATGGTGTGCGAACTCGCAACACCGAGTTGCTGGGTCATCGAAGGTCTCCTCCACCACGGGTACAGTAAGTACAGCAGCAACTACAAGAAAGGAGATTCCATCTGAACATGAGGAAGAACTTCCTGACTCTAAGAGCTGTTCAGTAGTGGAAATCTCTGCCCTGGAGTGTGGTGGAGGCTGGATGGCCATCTGTCAGGGGTGCTTTGAATGCAATATTCCTGCTTCTTGGCAGGGGGTTGGACTGGATGGCCCATGAGGTCTCTTCCAACTCTAGGATTCTATGATTCTATGAATCGTTCCAGGAGTTGCATGTGACGTCTGTAGACAGTCCATGTTTCGCAGGCATATAGCAGGGTTGGGAGGACAATAGCCTTATAAACAGGCACCTTGGTCTCCCTACGGATGTCCCGGTCCTCAAACAAGATCAAGAATAGGGCTCCACAGTCACTTACCTACGCATCAAGGAAGGCGCATCAAGCCAACCCCAACTCAGACCACCTTCTACCTGGAAACCAAGGCCCTCACTGTGGGAGAACATACAGGTCAAGAATCAGGCTCCACAGTCACCTACAGACCCACTGTCAGCACACTGATCTTGGAAGACAATTCTACTCGGACAATGAGGGATCGCCTAAGTACTAAGTAAGTACAACAGCAACCAGGATAACTGACCTTATATCACTTTTGTTATGCCTTTGTAAAAATAATGAGAGCTTCTATTTAATCAGTTACATCCATGTCTCCAGGACAGCAGAAAACAAGCTTGCTCCCTCCTCCCTAGGCCCCCATTATGTCTATGGCCCCCATTATGTCTCCTCTCAGCCTTCTCTTTAAGCCGCCCAGCTCTTTGAGCCACTCCTCATAGGGCTTGTTCTCCAGACCCTTGATTATTTGAGTCCCCTTCCTCTGGACACATTCCAGCTTGTCAACATCTCTCTTCAATTGTGGTGCCCAGAATTGGACACAGTATTCCAGGTGTGGTCTAACCAAGTCAGAATAGAGCGGTAGCATGACTTCCCTGGATCTACAGTGTTTCTCAACCTGGGGGTCCCCTGGGGGGGTCGTGAAGGGGTGTCAGAGGGGTCGCCAAAGACCATCAGAAAACACAGTATTTTCTGATGGTCATGGGGATTCCATGTGGGAAGTTTGAGCCAATTCTATCGTTGGTGGAGTTCAGAATGTTCTTTGATTGTAATGAACTATAAATCCCAGCAACTACAACTCCCAAAAGTCAAGGTCTATTTTCCCCAGGCTCCACCAGTGTTCACATTTGCGCATATTGAGTATTTGTGCCAAGTTTGGTCCAGATCCACCATTGTGTGAGTCCACAGTGCTCTCTGGATATAGGTGAACTACAACTCCCAAACTCAAGGTCAATACCCACCAAACCCTTCCAGTGTTTTCCGTTGGTCATGGGAGTTCTGTGTGGCAAATTAGGTTCAAATCCATCGCTGGTGGAGTTCAGAATGCTCTTTGATTATAGGTGAACTATAAATCCCAGCAACTACAACTCCCAAATTACAAAATCAATCCTCCCCCAACCCCACTAGCATTTACATGTGGTTGCATTGGGTATTTGTGCCCAGTTTGGTCCAGTGAATGAAAATACATCTTGCATATCTGATATTTATGTTATGATTGATAACAGTAGTAAAATGACTGTTATGAAGTAGCAACAAAAACAATGTTATGGTTGGGGGTCACCACAACATGAGGGACTGTGTTCAGGGGTCATGGCATTAGGAGGGTTGAGAACCACTACACTCCCATTGATACAGGCCAAAATCCCATTGGCACCTGCCCCTCTTTCCTTCCCTTTGGAGCCACCAAGCCCTTCTTCTCCTGGGAGGGAGGCCAGGATGAGAGGGAGGGAAGGAGGGAGGAAGGAAGGAAGGAAGAGAGGGAAGGCTTGAGAGACTGAGTTTCAAGGAGGAGGAAGGAATTAAGAAAGAAGAGGGGAGGAGCCCTGGCTGGGAGGCTGAGCCCACCTCTTTCCTTGCCAGATTTCGGGGAAAGGTGGGGGGTAGGGGCTTTGGCTCTCCATTCATCCTTAGCAAGGGAGGGAAACTTGGGGGGCCAACTGCAGACCCCATCCCCAGCCCCCTGGCCTAAGCTTCCTGGGAGTGGTGGTTCCCGGTGGGCCTTTGTTTCCCTCCCCGGAGGCAGCCTTCCCTCCCTCCTTCACCTCCAGAACTGAGGCATCCCTTGAAGATGGGTAACAGAGGCCTCACCGCGTTGCCTTGAGAAGGAAGAGGAGGAAACGGAGGCAGACCAGCTGCTGCCTCTTTGTCGCGGACACTCTGTTGCTTCTGCTGCTGCTGCTGATATGGGCGAGGCCTCTCCTCCCTGGACACGCCCCTTCCCCCTCCCTCCTGGTGGGATTTAACCCTTCCTGGCCTTCTGGGGGGGAGAGAGAAAGAGGGGGTCACTTCAAGGCCTGGCTTGCCCTTTCTGGGGCCCTGGAGGGACAAGTCAGCCCCTCCACTCCTGCCCCACAGAAAGAAGAAGGCATGAATCTTCTTCTTCTATATCAGAGATGGGCAAACTTTTCAGCTTGGTGTGTCAAATTTCGCCAAAAACCTGAGCATAACTTGGGTGGGGTGTCACTTCAAGAAAAAAATAATCATAATTTTGCAATATTTATAGTTTAAATAAGAAAAATCATAGAATCCTAGAGTTGGAAGAGACCTCCTGGGCCATCCAGTCCAACCCCATTCTGCCAAGAAGCAGGAATATTGCATTCAAAGCACCCCTGACAGATGGCCATCCAGCCTCTGTTTCAAAGCTTCCAAAGAAGGAGACTCCACCACACTCCCTCCGGGGCAGAGAGTTCCACTGCTGAACGGCTCTCACAGTCAGGAAGTTCTTCCTCATGTCCTTTCTTGTAGTTTGAAGCCATTGTTCCATTGCGTCCTAGTCTCCAAGGAAGCAGAAAACAAGCTTGCTCCCTCCTCCCTGTGGCTTCCTCTCACATATTTATACATGGCTATCATATCTCCTCTCATTCTTCTCTTCTTCAGGCTAAACATGCCCAGCTCCTTAAGCCGCTCCTCATAGGGCTTGTTCTCCAGACCCTTGATCATTTTAGTCGCCCTCCTCTGGACACATTCCAGCTTGTCAATATCTCTCTTGAATTGCGGTGCCCAGAATTGGACACAATATTCCTTGTGTGGTCTAACCAAGGCAGAATAGAGCAGGGGTAGCATTACTTCCCTAGATCTAGACACTATGCTCCTCTGATGCAGGCCAAAATCCCATTGGCTTTTTTTGCCGCCACATCACATTCCTGGCTCATGTTTAACTTGTTGTCCACGAGGACGGCAAGATCTTTTTCACATGTACTGCTCTCGAGCCAGGCAGCGTCCCTCCACTCCTGCCCCGCAGAAAGAAGACATGAATCTTCTTCTATCTTCTATCTATTTAAATAAAAATGCAATGTTCGTTTGTGGGATTAGCATAACTCAAAAACCACACACACATATATGCAAACACACATATATACACAGCAACATGTGGCAGGGGACGGCTAGTCTATATAAATAAAAATGTAATGTTCGTTTGTGGGATTAACAGAACTCAAAAACCACTGGACGAATTGACACCAAATTTGGACACAAGATACACCTAACAACCCAATGTATGTCCTTCACTCAAAAAATTGATTTTGTCATTTGGGAGTTGTAGTTGCTGGGATTTATAGTTCACCTACAATCAAAGAGCATTCTGAACCCCACCAACGATGGAATTGAACCAAACTTGGCACACAGTTCTCCCACGACCAACAGAAAATACTGGAAGGGTTTGGTGGGCAGTGTCCTTTGGTTTTGGAGTTGTAGTTCACCTACATCCAGAGAGCACTGTGGACTCAGACAATGATGGATCTGGACCAAACTCTACATGAATTCTCAATATGCCCAAATGTGAACACTGGTGGAGTTTGGGGAAAATGGAATCTTGACATTTGGGAGTTGTAGTTGCTGGGATTTATAGTTCCCCTACAATCACAGAGCATTCTGAACCCCACCAACAATTGAACGAATTGGGCCAAACCTCCCCACAGATCCTCCATGTGGCCCACAGCAACGCATGGCAGGGGACGGTTAGTCTATATAAATAAAATTGTAATGTTCATTTGTGGGATTCACAGAACTCAAAAACCATGGGGGGAATTGACACCAAATTTGGACAGCATATGCCTAACAATCCAAGGAGTGACCATCACTCAAAAATTGATTTTGTCATTTGGGAGTTGTAGTTGCTGGGACTTATAGTTCATCTACAATCAAAGGGCATTTTGAACTCCACTGACAATGGAATTGCACCAAACTTGGCACACAGGACATACTTAAGACCATCCAGTCCAAGTCCCTTCACCAGGACAAGAAAACATAATCAAAGCCCTCCTGACAAAGAGCCATCCAGCTCTTTGATAAATGTATATAATTCACACACAGAGAGATATAGTATCATAGATTTGAAAGGGACCCCGAAAGAAGGACTATGATATGTCGCATATTCCAGAGTAGGCAAACCAGACACTCTCCACATCAACACTGACAAAGAAACAGAAAGAAATACTGTTAGTGTTTACCCACAAGCATCAAAATGTTACATATATTAGAAAGAATACTTTCTCGTTACTTTTTTTTTCCAGATCACTAGACCGAGCCACAGCAATGCATAGCAGGGGATGGCTAGTCTATATAAATAAAAATGTAATGTTTGTTTGTGGGATTAACATAACTCAAAAACCACTAGATGAATTGACACCAAATTTGGACACAAGACACCTATCAGGCAAACGAATGACTATCACTCATAAAAACACAGAAAAACACATTGGAAGCAACTTAAAACCCACAAAACCTAAATTATGATACAGTGCATGCGTGGAAACAACTCCCCTGACCTCGCCCTCTCCTGTGCAAGGGAAAGAGCTGGCCATACCAGCGTTGAGAGGAAAGAAAGAGGTAGAGAAGTAAGAAAGGAGAGAAAAGAAGGGAAAGAAAAAGTGGGGAAGGAGGGAAAAAAGGGAGGGAAAGAAGGAAGGAAGGAGAAAGGGAAAGAAAAAAGAGGGAAGGCATGAAAGCGGGAGAGAAGGAAGGAAGGAAAGAAAAAGAATGAAGGAAAGAGACATAGGAAAGGATGGAGAGAAAGATGGGAGGGAAAGAGGGAAGGAAGGAGAGAAGAAAAGGAGGAAAGAAAGAGGTAGAGAAGGAACCAGACTGAGGCCACAGCAAAGTGCGGCTGGGGATAGCTAGTATATCTATATATTATTTATTTATTTATTTATTTAAAGCTTTTATATCCCGATCTTCTCACCTCCGTAGAGGGACTCAGACCGGCTTACAGCAAGGATTCAATGCTACTAATACAAGTTAAAACATTATACAGCAATACAAGAAAATATATATAGATAAAATACATATATACCAAATCACCAAGGGGAAATCATGTTCAACTCAGTCCACGTATGTGGTCACTCACTTTGATCTGTAACCAGTCTCGGCCATTATTCTGGGAATGCTTCGTTCCATAACCAGGATTTCACTAGCCTCCTGAAGGACAAGAGGGAGGGGGCAGATCTAATCTCACTTGGGAGAGAGTTCCATAGTTGAGGGGCCACCACAGAGAAGGCCCTGTCTCTCGTTCCCACCAAATGCGCAATATAGGACAATACACCTTACGGTACCCAATACATCAAAGGCACCAGATTCTGTCTGATCTTGGAAGCTAAACAGGATCAGCCTGGGTTAGTATTTGGGTCCTGAGGGACTTCACCTCTGCCTTTCTCTGAGGCTGAGAGAATATCACTCCAAGTGGGTTTCCAAGCCCAAGTTGGGCTGCAAGCTCTGCCTTACAAGGGACAGTACAAGACACAAAACATTATACCACAAGGCCATAAGATGCCTTTATTTCTCTCTGAGTGTTTGCAAAAGAAGACAAGAAACAACACATTTCAGTAAACTTTCTAAAACAAACACAAAAGAGCTGAAAAGGAGGAAACTAGTGTGGATCCCACATCCTCTCAACCGTTGAAGCGGCAACAGAGCCGCCAGGCCAGGACTGGGCTGAGCCTGCCAGGTTCTCCCGTTAAGATGTGCCAAGAAAAGGTCCAAGATGACTTGAGTCAGTCTAGACAAGAGGGAATCAATACAAAGGCTAGAGCAGTTTTCTGTCCACATGTGTTTCCTTCATTGCGTGACTATTCTGGTGCCTACTGAGGATTGAACTCTTCCCACGCCCTTGGCATGTGTATGCTTTCTCTCATGGAGTTTTGAGACTTGATTCGAGGACACAACTCTTCCCACCCTCTGAGCATACAGCGGTTTCTCTCCTCTGAGATTCATTTCGTGCTCAATGGGATGTTTTGCCTGAGTGAAGGCTTTACCACACTCCAGGCTTTTCCACAGCTTCTTTCCCACTTGGGTGGTTTTACTGCATCGTGAAAGCTTGTTGTGCAACTCAACTCTTTCCAAAATGCAGGGATATGTAGAATTTCTCTCTGTATGAACATTCCAGTAATCTTCGAGGATTGATTTGCAGTTCACTCTGATCAGATTCCAGGCTTTTTGACTTCTCTCCAGTATGGGTTTTTTAATGGGCCTTGATACTACTCTCCAATGGAAGCTCTTCCCTCACTCCAGACGGGTCTTGTCTTCTATAGGACTATCCTGAACATTTGTGAGGTCTTTTTCGGGCTATACGGCCATGTTCTAAAGGCATTTTCTCCTGACGTTTCGCCTGCATCTGTGGCAAGCATCCTCAGAGGTAGTGAGGTCTGTTGGAACTAGGAAAAAGGATTTATATATATGTGGAATGACCAGGGTGGGACAAAGGATTCTCGTCTGCTGGAGCTAGGTGTGAATGTTTCAAATTATCACCTTGATTAGCATTTGATTGCCTGGCAGTGCCTGGAGCAATCTTACACATGCTCCTTTCTGTTGAAATTGTCCACAGCAGAGCACCTGATGAACCAACCTGGACACAGCATATTATTTGAGAACACAGAAATGCTGGACCACTCTCACAACCACCATGTCAGGCTACACAGAGAAGCCATTGAAATCCACAAGCATGTGGACAATTTCAACAGAAAGGAAGAAACCATGAAATTGAACAAAATCTGGCTACCAGTATTAAAAAAACCTCTAAAATTAGAACAGCACAACAACAGATTGCTCCAGGCACTGCCAGGCAATCAAATGCTAATCAAGGTGATCAGTTGAAACATGCACACTTAGCTCCAGCAGACAAGAGTCCTTTGTCCCACCCTGGTCATTCCACAGACATATAAACCCTTTTTCCTAGTTCCAACAGACCTCACTACCTCTGAGGATGCTTGCCATAGATGCAGGCAAAACATCAGGAGAAAATGCCTTTAGAACATGGCCATACAGCCCGAAAAAACCTACAACCCAATGATTCCAGCCATGAAAGCCTTCAACAATACTTTGTGAGGTCTGATTTGTAGCTAAAACTCTTCCCAAACTCGCCTGTATGACTCTTCTGGTAAGCTGTGAAAATGGGATTTAAGGCTGTAACTCTTCCCACACTCCAGACATTTATATGGCTTTTCCCCTCTGTGGGTTTCTTGGTGTGTATTGTCGAAGGCTTTCATGGCCGGAATCACTAGGCTGTTGATTTTTTTTGGGCTGTATGACCATATTCCAGAAGCATTCTCTCATGATGTTTTGCCTGCATCTGTTGGAGGCATCCTCAGAGATTGTGAGGACCTCACAACCTCTGAGGATGCCTGCTATAGATGCAGGTGAAATGTCAGGAAAGAATGCTTCTAGAACATGGCCATATAGCCCGAAAAACCTACAACCACCCTTTTTGGTGTGTGTTTGGGACTCCTTTGTAATGAATGCATTTATAGGGCTTCTCTCTTCTGTGATTCATTTGATTCCTAATGAGATTTCTGTTTTCAATTAGATTTCTGTTCTCATCCCCATGGGTGTATTGGTGCAATTTAGAGAATTTTTCCAACAGCACTTCAGGCATTTATAGGGTTTCTCACCTCTGTGATTCATTTCATGTCCAATAAGACTTCTCTTAACAGAAAACCCTTTCCCACACTCCAGGCATTAATATGGCTTCTCTCGTGTGTGGGTTTTTTGGTGTGTGTTTAGGTCTCCTACGTTACGAAAGCATTTTCCACACTCAATGCATTTATGGGGTTCTCTCCTCTATGTTTCATTTCATGTCCA
Source organism: Anolis sagrei ordinatus (assembly GCF_025583915.1). Taxonomy (NCBI): domain Eukaryota; kingdom Metazoa; phylum Chordata; class Lepidosauria; order Squamata; family Anolidae; genus Anolis; species Anolis sagrei. Next base: position 305,238,819 of record NW_026845477.1, read on the forward strand.
ATAAGACTTCTCTTATCAGAATAACTTTTTCCGCACTCCAGGCATTGATATAGCTTCTCTCCTGTGTGGGTTCTTTCGTGTCTCTTGAGGTGTCCTTTCTGAATGAAACTTTTTCCACACTCCAGGCATCTATAGGGCATCTCTCCTGTGTGGGTTTTTTTGTGGTCTTCGAATTGTCCTTTCTGAAAGAATCCCTTTCCACACTCCAAGCATTTATATGGCTTCTCTCGTGTGTGGTTATTTTGGTGTACAATGAGGACTTCGTTTTGAGAGAAACATTTTCCACATTCCAGGCATTTATATGGCTTCTCTCCTATGTGGGTGTATTGGTGCTGCTTTAGGGCATTTTTCCAACAGAAACTCTTTCCACACTTGAGACATTTATAGGGTTTCTCTCCTCTGTGACTCATTTCATGTCTAATAAGACTTATCTTAACGGAAAACATTTTTCCACATTCTAGGCATTTATATGGCTTCTCCCTTATGTGGGTTTTTGGGTGTGTGTTTAGGACTCCTTCATTATGAAAGCATTTTCCATACTCAGTGCATTTATTGGGTGTCCCTCCTTTGTGATTCATTTCATGTCCAATAAGACTTTTCTTTTCAGAAAATCCCTTTCCACACTCCAGGCATTTATAGGGTTTCTCTCCTGTGTGGGTTCTTTCATGGTTTTTGAGGTTTCCTTTCTGAAAGAAACCCTTTCCACACTCCAGGCATTTATATGGCTTCTCTCCTGTATGGGTTTTTTGGTGTGTGGTTAGGCTTCCTTTATAAAGGAAACATTTTCCGCACTCCAGGCATTTATACGGCTTCTCTTGTGTGTGGTTTTTTTGGTGTATGTTGAGGACTTCTTTTCGAAAGAAACATTTTCCACAGTCCATGCATTTATAGGGTTTCTCACCTTTGTGATTCATTTCATGCCCAATAAGACTTCTTATATCAGAATAACCTTTTCCACACTCCAGGCATTTATGCAGCTTCTCTCCTGTGTGGATTCTTTCATGTCGCTTGACGTGTCCTTTCTGAATGAAACCTTTTCCACACTCCAGGCATTTATATGGCTTCTCTCCTGTGTGGGTTCTTTTGTGGATTTTGAGGTATCCTTTCTGAAAGAAACATTTTCCACACTCCAGGCATTTATATGGCTTCTCTCCTGTGTGGGTTTTTTGGTGTGTGTTTAGGCTTCCTTTATAAAGGAAACATTTCCCACACTCCAGACATTTATATGGCTTATCCACAATTTGTGGTTTTTCATAGTTTGTAAAGTGTATACTAGATCCCAAGCTCTCTTCCAATTGATGGCACTTAGGTGGTCCTTTCCCTATTTGGATGGTGATATCGCCATTCAGGCATGAGTCCTCATGCAAGAAGCTATTCTCAAAGACAAGATATTTCCTGATCGCCCTGCTTTCGTCTACTGTTTCTTGGATTCTGATTTCCCTTGTATCCGCAGAACACTCCTTCTTTCTATAATCTTCTCTTTCCATTTCCAGGATTCCCTCTTCCCCCTCTTTATATCCTGTTGTTTTCCTCCATGCTGTACACGATGCTGTCCCATTTTCACTCTTTTTTCCAGCACCACCTTATAGAGAAAAGAAACATTAAGAAGACATGAGAAAATAGAAGCAGGAAATCAGTCAGCTATCTAGCAGCCCAGACCATCCTCTTGTTCACATTCCCTTTCACTTTGATTTTTCATTGTTACTCTTTTTCAACATAAAAAAAATATTTTAATTTTCCAATTAAATCTTCCTGTTCTGTCAAACAACACCCGAGCAACAGGATTATGATCCAACATTATACTGGGTAAAATTGTCATGCTTTTTAAAAAGAGTTATAGATTGAGATCTCAAAAACATGTCAGTTCTGGATGAATGACTTATGTTTTCCCAAGAAGGAAACCTTTTTAGTTGTTGTATTTATATATGCAAGTACCTTGTAATGTGATATAATACATTAATTTAATCCTGTGTGGAACACATCTCACCAAGCTAAAACAGTAGATGTGGCTCTTAATGAGACATGCCGCATTATCATGGGGTGCCTGCACCCTACACCACTGGAGAAATTACACTGTTTAGCCGGTATTGCGCCACCTGACATCCGCCGGGAAGTAGCAACTAATAGTGAAAGGACCAAGGCAGAGACATCTCCAGCCCATCCCCTGTTTAGATATCAGCCAGCACGTCAACGACTTAAATCAAGAAATAGTTTTCTAAGAACTACTGAGACACTCGCTGGAACACCTCAGCAAGCGAGAGTCCAAAAGTGGCAGGCCCAAACCCAGAACCTCAATCAATGGCTGACACCAAATGAGAGACTCCCCCCTGGGCACACAGAAAACGGGGCAACTTGGAAGGCGCTGAACAGACTGCGCTCTGGCACCATGAGATGCAGAGCCAACCTTAAGAAATGGGGCCACAAAGTGGAACCCACCACCTGCTGCAAGGCAACCTGAGCCCTGCCACATGCACAAGGGAGGACCTTCTTGTGGCAACACCAGAGGCACTCCAAGTGGCCAGATACTGGTCAAAGGACATTTAATCAACTACCAAGCTTCCAAATTTTGTGTTTTGTCTGTTTGTTTGTTTTGTTCTGTTAGAAATGTAATACAATGGTCTGGTTGCCCCTGACACGATAAATAAATATCCATTAAATTAAATATATATATATATATTTTATTTATTGGCTATATTTCTACCCCGCCCTATCTCACCCCAAAGGGGACTCAGAGTGGCTTACAGTTTTGGCAAAATTCAATGCCACATTGCAAATACAAACATATAAAAACAATTAAAACAGTAAAAAAATAGTGCCTAGTCCTGTAGTTCTCATTCATACTGCTACATTTATGTCGATATTGTATTGCCTGGTTCCATAGCCAGGTCTTGAGTTTTTCCCCCCTGAAAACCAGGAATGAGGGAGTCAGTTTAATGTCACTGGAGAGGGAGTTTCATACTTGAAGGGCCACTACTGAGAAGGCCCTGTCTCTCATTTCCACTAATCGCACCTGCGAGGGGTGAGGGGCCGAGAGCAGGGCCTCCCCGGCAGATTTTAATGTTCCAGCTTATCATAGAGGGAAATACGTTCTGACAGGTAAATTGGGCCAGAACTGTTTAGGGCTTTATAGACTAAAGCCAGAACTTTTAATTTTGCTCGGTAGCAGACTGGCAGCCTGTCGAGGTGACATAGCAGGAGGGGTTGTGTGCTCCCTGTACGTTGCTCCAGCGAGCTACCTGGTTGCTGCCCGTTGGACTACTTGGAGCTTTCGAACATTCTTCAAAGGCAGCCCCACGTAGAGTGCATTGCAGTATTCTATTTGGTGACAAGAGCGTGGACCACCGTGGCCAAGTCTGGTGTCATTGCAAATTTGGTGAGCACACACTTCACACTCAATTCCTCCCCACCTCAACCAAAATCTCTGTGTGGATTGTAGCAGTTAAATTATAGTTGGAAGTTCAGTTGTATTCAGGAAATGATTATTTGATTTCAAAAATGTCTAAAGTGTTGTTATGATATGACATGGAGGAAGAACAAGAGAAAGACAGTGTGGCTAAATGGGCTCAAAACATAGTCAGCTGGTGTCAGAGTTTGGCGGTGCACAGCAGAAGGATTGCTAGATCAGCAGACACTGCGTTGCAAAATAAGGACTCTGCAGGCTTTGAGTTACAAAAGAAACTAAGTTTACTAAGCACATTCAATAGACACGTCTTACTACAGAGAGCTACAATTCAGAAAACTAGTCAAAACGAAATTCTCTTCACATCTGCTAATCTCTTCTTGCTGAGACCGGTTACTCCCTTCTGTTCCCAGGAAGAGCAAACATTATCTTACCTCTCTCAAGGTCACATAATCACAGCCTCATGGAATAAACATTCTGCACAGCATTTCTAATACACAGTGGGATCCATCTTGGAAATACATAGTAGCACATTTAAAACACATACATAACTAAATTAATCCTGACAGCTGGAACAATGGGAAAATGTTTGGATGACGAATCATGATCCTAAGCTATGCAACAACACTTCAGAAACAGGTGGCATTTCCAGAACTGATTTCTACAGACCAAGACTCAGAGGGATCCTTACCGAAAGAGACCAACATCTTATAATTCTCTCCCATGACCTCGAAGTGCAGGGCCTGTTGATCTGGATCTAGCAGGACCCACTCTTCCTCACTGAAATGTACAGACACGTCCTCAAAAGTCACCTGAAAGAGGAGAATTAGGACACACAGATCAGCAATGCTTCTTGCACTACAAGGCATACTGTTCCCCAGTTGGAGAATGAAGACAGTTTACAGCAGATTAAAACAGCTTTAGTTAAACATGCACAAAATCCAGAAGTCTTTTGAGCTATCAAAAATTAAAACGAGAACAAATGATAAAACCACAATACAGCAAAAGATAGAGGACCCTATGTGTCCTATGAGCCCTGTTCCAGTCAAACTATCTAATTTCCAAGGCATGTTGCAACAGAAAGCCCTTCTTCTATTTGGAGAAAGATGCCCAAGGGGCAGGTGGACGGACACATAGAAGTCTCCTCTCCTTGGAAAGGGAGTTCTGGATCCTGAGAGAACCCAGAGAAGTCACCTCCCAGGTGGTTCTTCCATAACATACAACTTATGTTGAACTAATGCAGCGTTTCTCAACCTGGGGGTCGGGACTCCTGGGGGGGGGGCACAGGGGGGGTCAGAGGTTTAAATACTGGTAGCCAGATTTTGTTCATTTTCATGAGGTCAGCCATAGCAGAGCACCTGATGAACCAACCTGGACACAGCATATTATTTGAGAACACAGAAATGCTGGACCACTCTCACAACCACCATGTCAGTCTACACAGAGAAGCCATTGAAATCCACACGCATGTGGACAATTTCCACAGAAAGGAGGAAACCATGAAAATGAACAAAATCTGGCAACCAGTATTAAAAAACTCTAAAATTAGAACAGCACAACAACAGAGGGGAAACAAACAGGCACGGGCATCTAATCACCTCCCAACAAAAGATTGCTCCAGGCACTGTCAGGCCATCAAATGTTAATCAAGGGGGTCAGTTGAAACATTCACACCTAGCTCCAGCAGAGAAGAGTTCTTTGTCCCACCCTGGTCATTCCACAGATATATAAACCCTTTTTTTCCTAGTTCCAACAGACCTCACTACCTCTGAGGATGCTTGCCATAGATGCAGGCGAAACGTCAGGAGAGAATGCCTCTAGAACATGGCCATATAGCCTGTAAAAACCTACAACAACCCAGTCATGAAAGTCTTCAACAATACAATTAAATAACCTTTCCAGGCACATGACGTGGCCCTGGACAATTCCAGAATTATTTCCAGTTCATTTCTACTTCCATCCTTATACCTGATCCTGTTCCATGGAGGCCATTTCTCCTGCTTCACAAAGAGATGAACCATTATGGGTTCCCACCATCCTTAGCTCCTCCCCTGTGAAAGTCCAAAGAAAGGAAGAAAAGAGAACATGAATTCCTATATTTTTAAGTCTCATTTTTAGGTTTACAATTTTTAAAAAGACTAAAAAAGGAAAGTGAAAGGACTGAAAGTATTTTATCTGGCATAAGCATTCATTCAATGCAATACCATCTAGATATCCTAATAACTATTCTTAGAAACGTTCTAACAATCCAGCTATTGAAGACAGAGTTGTGCTGGGGATATAAAAAAAGAGCTTATATTTAGGGGACCCATGAGACTGAGGGACCAAGCCAAAGGCATCTCACCTGGTGGAGCAGCTCTTCTGTCCTCCTCCTCCTCCTCCAGCTTGATCCACCTGGAAGGGAAGCCCTGGCTGATGCCTGGTGGAGCCTCCTGGGCCTGAAGGACCTCTCTCTCCTGCCGCTCTTCCTGCAGCGCCTTCTCCTCTTCTGACCGACTCAGGAGGAAGCCTTCCGCCAAGGCCACAGCCTGGGAGCTGGTCTCTGCCCCACATTCCCTCACCCAGCACTCCATCTCCGCAGGAAGGACGGCCAGGAACTGCTCCAGGATCACCAGGTCCAGCATCTCCGCCTTTGTATGTTCCTCAGGCTTCAGCCACAGGCGGCAGAGAGAGTGGAGCCGGCTGCAAACCTCTCGGGGCCCCAAGGCCTCCTCATAGCAGAAGCGTCGGAAGTGTTGGGCCTGAAGGTCTGCACTGAAGGCCTTCTCCTCCAAGGCATCCTGACCCATTCTGCCTGGGAACCCAACACTTCTCCTGCCCCACATTTCATAGAGCTCTCTTCCCCCTTCAGGGCTGCTCTGGTTGGGCTCCTCCATCTTTACTCAGGGCTTCATCAGGACTGAAGAACCTCTTCCCTTCTCCATCTGGTTATGTCATGAAGCATAGGCTACACAAGACAAAGGGGAGTTGAAGGCCAGGTTAATTATCTACTACCTTCCGGAGAAGAAGAAGTCTTTACAAGCCATTTTTGGGTTGCCGGTACATAGCTTCCCTGAAAGAAAAGCAGAGCCCTGGCAGTTTAGAGCGAACCTCATGAAGTAACACTTTGGGAATCACCTGGCATTGTTTTTCCCTCCCCCTTCCCCTCCCCTTCAGCCCTACTTCCCTTGTTTCTCTGTATATGCAGTTCTGAAAATGAAAGGACTTCTGGGAGTTGTAGTGTGGCAAAGTCTTTCAAGCCTTCTCTGCCTAAGAGTGCTGGTGCCTCACCCAACTCCCCCTCCCAGAAGGGCAACTCATTCAGACAGTGCAGTCCAAGTGGCCCCAAAGTGCATTAAATCTGTGATGCAGATGCCTCATAGAATCATAGAGTTGGAAGAGACCTTGTGGGCCATCCAGTCCAACCTTATGCCAAGAAGCAGGACAAACTCATTCAAAGCCTCATACGAGAACATATCCTCTCATGACCAACTCTAAAATGGCCTCAAAATAGCATCACATTTTCCATGTAGTGTACCATATAGTGTTATAACCCAATGAGTTCTAATTCTGAAGCTTGAACCAATTCATTCCTCCTATCCTGTATTGTATGGCACTGAACTGTGCTTTGATGTGTGCCACTCTGATTCCGCTTGGGGTGAGAAGGGCAGGATATAAATATGGCAAATAAATAATAAATATCCACAGCTTGCCCCAAAACTGCTTCCGACTTGGACTTGCTTCTTCCTTTGCCCCTCTTTTCTCCATCTCTGACTCCAGCCTCACTTCTCTCTCCAGCCCTTGTCCTGTCTCCAAGGTGGACTGGGGAGAGATTCAGTGACCTCCTTGTGTGCATCTGTCTTCCTCCCTTGCGTTCCTGCAGCCCCTGCCTCTCTTTCCTTCCCTTTGGAGCCTCCATAGCTTTCTTCCCCTGGGAGGAAGGTCAGGCTGAAAGAGAAGGAAGCTGATCTTCAAGAGGAAGGAAGGGACTGGGGCTCAAAGAGGGAGGGAAGGGAAGATGGGAGGAAGGAGGGAGGTGGGGGCACTGCCGAGCCCACCTCGCTCCTGGCCAGTTTTACAGGGTGAGGGCTTTGGCTCTCCATCCTTAGGTGAATCCTGAAAAAGCAAGGGAAAACCTTGGAGGACCAACTGCAGAGCCTATCACCAGCCCTTTGACCCTCCTTGTGTCCTGAGCTTTCTGGGAGTTCTAGTCCACAGCCTTGCCCCAGTTTCCCAGGTCGGCCTGTGTTTCCTCTCCCTCTTCCCTTTTTCCCAGAGGCAGACTTCCATTCCATTCCCTCCTAATGGCTGTTCAGAATTGTGGGAGTTGAAGTCCAAAGCACCTGGAGGGCTGAAGTTTGCCTATGGATGGACTAGAGGCTCAAGAAGGGTGCAAGGATGGAAGAGATGGAGGGAAGGAATGGAGGGAAGGGAGGGAGGGCCAATTGCAGAACCTATCACCAGCCCTGTGGGCCTCCTCATGTCCTGAGCTTCCTAGGAGTTCTAGTCCACTGCCTTGCCCCCTTTTTCCAGGTGGGCCTGTGTTCCCTCTCCCTCTTCCCTTCTCCCCAGAGGCAGACTTCCATTCCCTTCCCTCCTAGTGGCTGCTAGGAATTGTGGTAGTCCAAAACATCTGGAGGGTTGAAGTTTGCCTATGGATAGACTAGACTAGAGGCTCAAGAAGGGCGCAAGGATGGAAGAGAAGGAAGGCAGGAAGGAAGGAAGGAAGGAAGGGAGGGTCACCTGCAGAGCCTTCTTCCCTCCCTCCTGGCCAGGTGGGGGCTTCCACAGAGGGACCTCCTCCCTCCCTCCCTTCCTCTCCCCTCCAAATCTGGATTCCTCAAAACCCACAGAAAGGGAAGGAGGCCTCACCACATTGCTTGGAGAAGGAAGAGGCAGAAGGAGCCAGAGCAGCTGCTGCTTCCCCGCCCTTGGACTCTGCTACTGCTTGAGGTGGAGCCTCTCCTCCCACGACCACGCCCCCTCCCACGACCACGCCCCTTTTTCTTCCTCAGCCACGCCCCTCCCCCAGGAATGGGGCCCCCACTTCCCCTRGCGAAATGGGTTGCTCCCCCATCCATCCCTTTGAGCCTTCCAGTGGGCAACAAAAAGCAAGGCTCTGTTCAAAGCAGRGCTTCTCAACTTTTGCCTCCCCAGATGTTTTGGCCTTCCACTCCAAGGAATCCTAACAGCTGGTAAACTGGCTAGGATTTCTGGGAGTTGTAGGCCAAAATACCTGGGGATCCACAGGTTGAGAACCACTGCTTTAAAGAATCTGCGGTGTCACAAAGACTGGTCCCTTTATTTGTACTCATCAGCTTCCATTTCCCTGTCCCTTCCTCAAAAGCCCAGGGTTCAAGCCCTAGTTTCCAGAGGGGCTGCCCAGTGCTCAAACCATCACACACACCAAGGCCATAAGAACACCGTCTCCCAAAGCAGTTGCTCTACTCCAAACTCAAGAATGGAAAACAGAATGTTGGTGGACAGGAAAAGAGATTTAGCCAACCTTAAAAACTCTGGCATACACACTGAAAACTGGGAAGCCCTGGCCCTGAAGCGCTCCAGCTGGAGGTCAGCTGTGACCAGCAGTGCTGCAGAATTTGAAGAGGCACGAATGGAGGGTGGAAGAGGGAAATGTGCCAAGAGGAAGGTGAGTCAAGCCAACCCTGACCAAGATCACCTTGATTTTCAGGAACATCGAGAAAACCAAAGTACTCTTCCAGCAGTCACCAACCAACACATCTGCAATGCCAGAAATACAGCTTAATGGTGTAACATTAGAAAATGTTGAGCATTTCTGCTACCTTGGCAGCCACCTCTCCACAAAACTCATCATTGACACTGAAATACAACACCACCTGAGCTCTGCGAGTGCAGCATTTTTCGGAATGAAGCACAGAGTGTTTGAGGACCAGGACATTCGTAGAGATACCAAGGTGCGTGTTTATAAAGCCACTGTCCTCCCAACCCTGCTATACACCTGCGAAACGTGGGCTGTCTACAGACATCACACACAAATCCTGGAACGATTCCTTCAGCACTGCCTTCGAAAAATCCTGAAACTCTCTTGCAAAGACAGGCAGACAAATGTTAGCATGCTGGAAGAAGCAAAGACCACCAGCAATGGAAGCAATGGTCCTCCGCCATCAACTCCACTGGACCAGCCATGTTGTCTGGATGCCCAACCACCATCTCCCAAAGCAGATGCTCTGCTCTGAACTCAAGAACAGAAAACTGAATGTTGGTGGACAGGAAAAGAGATTTAAAGATGGACTCAAAGCCAACCCCAAAAATTGTGGCACAGACACCGAGAACCGGGAAGCCCTGGCCCTTGAGCGCTCCAGCTGGAGGTTAGCTGTGACCAGCAGTGCTGTAGAATTTGAAGAGGCACAAATGGAGGGTGAAAGAGAGAAATGTGCCAAGAGGAAGGCGCATCAAGCCAACCCCGTCCAGGACTGCCTTCCACCTGGAAACTAATGCCATCACTGCAGGAGAAGATGCAGATCAAGAATAGGGCTCCACTGTCACCTACGGACCCACCACCAGGACACTGATCTTGGAAGACAATTCTACTTGGACAACGAGAGATCGCCTAAGTAAGTAAGTAAGAATACTGTGTTCAATTTTGGGCACTACCATGGAAGGGAGATGTTGACTCTAAGCTGAAATGTGTCCAGAGAAAGAAGGTGACTCAAATGATCAAAGGTCTGGAGAACAAGCCCTATGAGAAGCGGCTTAAAGAGCTGGGCATGTTTAGCCTGAAGAAGAGAAGACTGAGAAGAGACATGATAGCCATGTATAAATATATGAGGGGAAGTCATAGGGAGGAGGGAGCAGGCTTGTTTTCTTCTGCCCTGGAGACTAGGACACAATGGAACAATGGCTTCGAACTCCACCTGAACACTAGGAAGAACTTCCTGACTGTAAGAAGAGCTGTTCTGGGATGAAGGAGAAGGAGAGGGCCAGCAGGAGAAGGCTATGTGTTGGGGGTGAGGATTATACCCACGGGGCCATTGCACCGACTCAGGTTTTCTGTGTAAGACCCCACAGACTACTTTTCTGTTTCTTGTGGACCACCTGTGGTCCACAGACCATTGCTTGGGAACCACTGGTCAAGAGGAAGAAACAAATGTGGACCCACATCGTATCAGCCAATGAAGCATCAACCGTGGCACTGTCCTAAGCTGAATCTGGATGGCCGAATGCCAGATTGTCCTTCGAGTGTGACAAAAGAAGATCCAAGGTGCATTGACTTAACTCTAAGACTAGACCAGAGTGAATCAAGGAGGACAGCTGGACATTCTATGGCAGTCAGGGAGTCAGCTGGAATGAGAGTTAGTGAGTTAGGGTCAGGGGGGACGTAGCTGAAAAGCAGCTGGAAGACTGGTCAAAGGAATAGGTTAACGATACTGTACATTCTGGTGGAGTTGGTTCGTGAGCTAAGGTTGAGACCAACAAATGTGCAGGCCCCTGCTTTCAGGCTGATCTGAACTGCAGCAGGGAGTTCCGCAGTTCCATAACATCTGGTTGGGCCAGCATCGAAGGGACTGTGGTCACAGCGGCAGCTTCAACTGAAAGTCTTTTTTCCTGCTTCCTCTCCCTCCCTTGCCATAACATTGTAACAAATCCCCCAATAAAAAGTATCCCTTGGTTGCAACTTTTTCCTTTCCATAGTGATACATTGTGTCTCTTTACTGCCTCTAATACTCTCTAACATGAACCTTTCCTTTCCCGAGCCGCAGATCACTGTTGGCTTGCCCGGGATGCTCTTACAGCATCCCTGGGAGGCTGAAACTGCGTTCCTCTGAACCGCGGATACGGAAACCCATTGGGCCCCCGTATCCACGGGTCAACGGATCGACTCCAAACCGGTGCCATTTTCTTCCTAGACTAATTCTATGACTAACTGCTATCTCACTTTTTGCATTATGGACCCCTGTACCCCGAGAATAATCATTTTACCTAAAAAACTTACCTCTTTGGTGTGGGAGGAGTTATAGACATGTGATTGTAGTGAGCATGTTCATACTCAGGACTCCAGCGTGCTGGAAGAAGCAAAGACCACCAGCATTGAAGCGATGGTCCTCTGCCATCAGCTCTGCTGGACCGGCCACATTGTCCGGATGCCCGACCACTGTTTCCCAAAGCAGATACTCTACTACGAACTCAAGAACGGAAAATGGAATGTTGGTGGACAGGAAAAGAGATTTAAAGATGGGCTCAAAGCCAACCTTAAAAACTCTGGCATAGACACTGAGAACTGGGAAGCCCTGGCCCTTGAGCGCTCCAGCTGGAGGTCAGCTGTGACCAGCAGTGCTGCAGAATTTGAAGAGGCATGAATGGAGGGCAAAAGAGAGAAACGTGCCAAGAGGAAGGCATGTCAAGCCAACCCCAACCGAGACCGCCTTCCATCTGGAAACCAATGCCCTCACTGCGGGAGAAGATGCAGATCAAGAATAGGGCTCCACAGTCACCTACGGATCCACCAGAAAACTGATCCTGGAAAACTATCCTTCTCAGCCAACGAAGGATCGCCTAAGTAAGTAAGTACTCAGGACTCCGTTTTATATTCGGTCTGCTTATCACCTCATTGGAGGTGGATGTGTTTGCATCAGACTTCAGTGGAGGTGGATGAATGTTGCTGTTTGGACACAGTATGGACTTCTGGACTTCAGTGAGTACAACTATATCTAAAGACTATGGACAATTGATTAAGAATGATATCATGTGTACTCAACACAGAGAAACCTACATCTTACCTAACTGAACTTCAGTAAGAAATGTACCTGTATGGTGAATTAATACAAGATGTTTGAGAGTAAACAAGATACATTATTTTTCAAAGAAGACTTTTTTTTATCTCTGGGTGTATATTTTGACTAAGAGGTTTCAAGGGAGTGTATATCTTTTGGGCAATTACAACTGCAAATTCAACTTCAAAGAAACAACCATTCTCTGCTAATATATTTTTGTAGTGGCATGTCTTTATCCTTGGCAATTTAAAGACATGGTTCTTCAGTTTAACAGCTGAGTTACCTGTGCTCCATTACACGAATGCTTATGGATATCACTTGTTCAAAGAATTGACTTCTGACAAGGTCATGCTTTTTCTGACTAGTGGTTTTCAAAAGGTGTTCATGGAGATTAACATTTGCCAAACGTATGTGACATCATTTTTACCTTTTCAACAAGGTGCATTTATTTCCAATAGGTTATGGATTTACCAATACCTTCACTCTGATCTACAGCCTGCATTTATGTCTGCGGTTCAGACTGAACACACACAGACTCAGTGAAAAATCAATCATTCCCCTCATCCTCTGAGGCAGAATCCCCAGCATCTTGCTGCTGAGCCCCAACAGATGTGGTGTCGATGTCACAAAATGTAATGTGCAGATTTGAGAAATGTGAATTTAATGTGATGTGTGGGAATGAATGGAAGCATGGACGTTGTATGAGTGGAGTTAATAATTTTGGAGACACCAGTATAATATTAAGGCCTGCAACGACTAACTACCTGCTTGCTGGATTGTAATTAAAAGTTGCTAATGACAGCTGAAAAGGTAAACTCTGATAAGAATTGTGGCAATGGTTCTTTCAAGTTAAGGAAATGTTTGCAACATTCCTTATGTTGAGAAGGAAGTCAACATAAGCCTTGTGCTTGTCAACACCAATCAAGAAGAGTCAACATCTGGCCAGGAAACTGAGACGGATCCAGGATGGAAGACGTCTATCATTCATTTACAACTTTGGAATAAACATCAGCAGAATATTCCTATAAAAGACTCAGTCTAGTAATGCTCAAAGTGTGGCAGACCTGAGGAGTCTGTTCCACCCGCCATACTCTGCTCCATGGGAAGGAGAGAGATGGTGTACTTGGAGAGTGTCATATATATGCTATGGGAAAGCAAGATTCTGGACACTTTGGGGCTTCTTTCTCAAGGGAAGAGGAAGACGTGCACTTTTGGAGTTTTAGATTTTGTGCAGGGAGTCAGGTTCTGCTCTATGGAAAACAGAGATCTGGTCCTTGGCATTGTTCTTAGGGAAAGAAGTTTTGGCATTTCGGCGTTTTGAAGTTTTGGCGTTATGGAACTATGCATTGACAGGCTGCAGGGAAGCCGGGTCTGGCCTAACAGGTGCTTCTCCAAAGAGGGAGAAAATAATATGGTAATATTTGAATGCCTGAGGATGAATGCGTGTACATGTGGTGTGAATGTTGGGTGAAAATGTAATCCTCCTTTGTTTGTTTGTTAGCCATGTAATTGTGAATCCAATGTAGTTGCATAGAATCTGTATGTCTGTATGTCCAATGTAATTCTTTGTTTAAATGCTTTTCTGTAATCTGATGTTCCCTCTCACACTGGAAATTGCAATATGCTTCAAAGTTATTGAAAAGTCATTCATGACATCGACAACACACAGACAAAGGGTTCTTTCCCGCACCCTGAACAGTCCACAGATATATACACACACCGCTTGCCTCCAACAGACCTCTGAGGATGCTTGCCAGAGATGTAGGCAAAACATCAGGAAAGAATGCTACTGGAACGTGGCCATACAGCCTGCAAAACTCACAGCAACCCTATTTTGGTGATTTTGGAGGACTGATTCATAGTTTCTCTCCTGTGTGAGTCTTTTGGTGCACCTTGAAGCTTGCTCTCCAACGAAAACTCTTCCCACATTCCAGGCATGTGTGTGATTTTTCTTCTATGTGGCTATTCTGGTGCTTTTTGAGAACCGATTTACAGTTAAAGCTCTTCCCACACTTTGGGCATCTATAGGGTTTATCTCCTCTATGGTTCATTTCATGCAGGAGGAGACTTCTCTTCTGCATAAAGCCTTTACCACACTCCGAGCATTTATAGGGTTTCTCTCCTGTGTGGACTGTTTGGTGCTTATAGAGATCTCCTTTTTGATGGAAGCCTTTCTCGCACTCCGGGCATTTATACGGCTGCTCTCGCATGTGGGTTTTCTGGTGTATCTTGAGGCTTGATCTGCAACGGAAGCTCTTCCCGCACTCCAGACATGTCTGTGATTTCTCTTGGCTATTCTGGTGGTTTCTGAAGACTGTTTTGCAGCTGAAACTCTTCCCACACTCCCCTGTATGGCACTTTTGGTGAGTTTTGAGACCGGCTTTGAAGATATAACTCTTCCCACACTCCGAACATTGATAGGGTTTCTCTCCTCTGTGATTCCTTTCGTGCCCAGTGAGATTTCTCTTGTCAGCAAAGCCTTTCCCACACTCCAGGCATTTATACGGCTTCTCTCCCGTGTGGGTGTTTTGGTGCCTGTTGAGTTCTCCTTTTTGACAGAAGCTCTTCCCACACTCCAGGCATTTATACGGTTTCTCTCCTGTGTGGGTTCTTTGGTGGACATTGAGGGCTCCTTTGAGATGGAAGCATTTCCCACAGTCTGGGCATTGATATGGCCTTTCTCCCTTGTGGGTTTTTTTGTGCCTATTGAGGTATTTTATGGTATGGAAACTCTTCCCACACTGCAGGCATGTGTATGATTTCTCTTTTAGGTGACCATTGTGGTGTTTTTTGAGCTGATATTCACAGCTAAAGCTCTTCCCACACTCTCCTTTATTATTCATTTCATGTGCCGTCAGATTTCTCTTTTCACTAAAGTCTATACCACAATCCAGGCATTTATATGGCTTCTTCACAATTTGGGGTTCTTCAGATGCAAAGCTTTCTTCCAACCGATGACCCTCAGGTTGTCCTTTCTCTATATGATTTGCAATATCAACATTCAGGTAGGATGCCTTGTGCACAAAGCCATTCTCATACGCAAGGCTGTTCCCAATCTCCCTGCTTTCATCTATTGTTTCGTGGATTGTAATTTCCCAGGTGTCAGCATGACACTGGTTTCCTTGATATCCTCCTTTGTTTCTCAAGTTTTTCGCTTTTTCGTCTTCACAGTTCTCTGTTTTTAGCCAGGCTTTGCATGGAGACCCTGCATATTCACTCACGTGCCCAGCACCACCTCGAAAATAAGAGAAACAAACCATAAGAATAATATTACAATATAATTGTATAGTGCAATATAGTAATATATAATACTGATATTGTACTATGCTAATATAATATAATGTATGACATGTTGAGTAAGTGTATAAATATCTATATAAATAAAAATGTAATGTTCGTTTGTGATACCATCAGAACTCAAAAACCATTGTGCGAATTGACACCAAATTTGGACACAAGACACCTAACAGTCCAATTTATGTCCTCCACTCAAAAAAATTGATTTTATCATTTGGGAATTGTCGTTGCTGGGATTTATAGTTTACCTACAATCAAAGAACATTCTGAACTCCACCAATGATGGAATTGGGCCAAACTTAGCACACAGGGCTCCCATGACCAACAGAAAACACTAGAAGGGTTTGGTGGCATTGACCTTGAGTTTGGGAGTTGTAGTTCACCTACATCCAGAGAGCACTGTGGACTCAAACAATGATGGATCTGGACCAAACTTGGCACGAATACTCCATATGCCCAAATATGAACACAGATGGAGTTTGGAGGAAATAGACCTTGACATTTGGGAGTTGTAGTTGCTGGGATTTATAGTTCACCTACAATCAAAGAGCATTCTGAACTCCACCAATGATGGAATTGAACCAAACATGGCATACAGGACTTCCATGACCAACAGAACACACTGGAAGGGTTTGGTGGGCATTGGCCTTGAGTTTGGGAGTTGTAGTTCACCTACATCCAGAGAGCACTGTGGACTCAAACAATGATGGATCTGGACCAAACTTGGCACAAAAATTCCATATGCCTAAATATGAACACAGATGGAGTTTGGAGGAAATAGACCTTGACATTTGGAATTTTCATTACTGGGATTTATAGTTCACTACAATTAAAGAGCATTCTGAAACCCACAAACAACAGAAGTGGGGCAAACTTCCCACACAGAACCCCCATGACCAACAGAAAATACTCAAGGCCATCCAGTCCAACTCTCTTCACCAGGGCAAGAAAATGTAATCAGAGCCCTCCTGACAAAGAGCCATCCAGCCATACATATAGATAGATAGATAGATATGATACACACACACACAGATATAGTATCATAGATTTGAAAGAGACCCTTAAAGAAGGACTATGATATGTTGCATATTCCAGAGTAGGCAAACCAGACGCTCTCCACATCAACACTGACAAAGAAACAGCAAGAAATACTGTTTACCCACAAGCATAAAGAAATTACATATATTAGAAACCAACACTTTCTCATTACTTTATTTTCTAGATCAACAGACTGGGCCACAGCAACGCCTGGCAGGGGACAGCTAGTATCATATATTAGAAACCAACACTTTGCCATTACTTTATTTTCCAGATCACCAGACTGGGCCACAGCAATACCTGGCAGGGGACGGCTAGTAGGAAATAAAAATAAATAAGTGTTCCTGTAAAAACAAGCTCCTAAGGAGGAGTGCTTAGAAAGGAATCATTTCTTCCCACCCCGGTCAAAAAACAAACTCATAACTCTGAATTAAGACTGGAAAACAAGTAGAAAATCCTAAACTCGCAACCTCTGAGGACGGCTGCTATAGATGTGGGCAAAACATCAGGAGAGAATGCTTCTGGAACATGGCCATACAGCCCGGAAAACTCACAGCAACCCAATTCCTAAACTGATTTCGATTGATTAAGAGGTGGAGCTATCCTTACCAAAAGAAGCCAACATGTCATAATTCTCCTTCATGACTTCCCTGTGCAGGGTCTGTTGATCCGGGTGCAGCAGTTCCCACTCCTCCTCACTGAAATGCACAGCCACATCCTCAAAAGTCATCTGAAAGGAAAGAATTTGGACACGCATGTAAGTAATGTTTCTTTTACGACTACTGTAAATCCAATTCAAAGGGAAGTTGGAACTCATTGCTCAAAGAGAGGACGTGAGACTTTTGGAGTAGCACTCCCAGCCTGTGAACCTCAGTCGAGCCAAATGATTGTTATTATATCAATAGTGGCAGCATTTTTTCTTGATGTCATTGCTGTTTTTCCCAGTTGGGGAATCAAGGCAGTTTTACAGGAGACTAATAAAGTTCTAGTTAAGGTAAAGTAAAGGTAAAGGTTTTCCCCTGACATTAAGTCCAGTCATGTCCAACTCTGGGATTTGGCGCTCATCTCATTTTCTAAGCCAAAGAGCTGGCGTTGTCTGTAGACACCTCCAAGGTCATGTGGCCGGCATGACTGTATGGAGTGCCGTTACCTTCCCGCCAGAGTGGGTTTTTTTTTTGTCGTGTCAGGAGCATCCTGTTGTGAGAGAATTGGTCATCTGCAAGGACGTTGCCCAGGGGATGGCCGGATGATTTTGATGTTTTATCATCCTTGTGGGAGGCTTCTCTCATGTCCCCGCATGAGGAGCTGGAGCTGATAGAGGGAGCTCATCCGCCTCTCCCCGGACCTGTCGGTCTTCAGTCCTGCCGGCACAGGGCTTTAACCCGCTGTGCCACCGGGGGCTCCTGCCGGAGTGGTACCTATTGATCTACTCACATTTGCATGTTTTTGAACTGCTAAGTTGGCAGAAGCTGGGGCTGACAGCGGAAGCTCATGCTGTTCCCCGATTCAAACCTGCAACCTTTCGGTCAACAAGATGAGCAGCTCAGCGGTTTAATCCACTGCGCCACCAGGTCCCCATTACACAATCATTAAATTAAATTAAGCACATTACACATTATGCAACCATTACATTAAATTAAACATTACACAATCCATAAAATAAAGGAATTGAGCTATCAAAATATTAAAACTATGTAAAACTATAACAAAAACCAAACAAATTTTTTTTTTACCCAGATAGAAAACCCTGCACATTTTATCCCAACTAAACAATTTGTATTGTCGAAGGCTTTCATGGCCAGAATCACTGGGTTGTTGTAGGTTTTTTTGGGCTATATGGCCATGTTCTAGAGGCATTCTCTCCTGATGTTTCGCCTGCATCTATGGCAAGCATCCTCAGAGGTAGTGAGTCTAGAGGTAGTTGGGATAGTACTTATAGACCTCACAACCTCTGAGGATGCTTGCCATAGATGTAGGCGAAACGTCAGGAGAGAATGCCTCTAGAACATGGCCATATAGCCCAAAAAAACCTACAACAACCCAGTAAACGATCTGTTCTTGAACACCTGCCGGAAGAAAAAGACCTTTATGAATGACGGTCGCTTATTGGTCAGTTAGGGGTATAGCGTCCAAATTTCAGGTCAATTTGTCCAATGGTTTTTGAGTTATGTTAATCCCACAAACAAACATTGCATTTTTATTGTTGATACAAGGAAAGTTTAAAAACATGATTCAGCCCAAAGTGGAAAGCACTGTACGGGTCTTAGTGGGAGACAAAGGCATTGAAGGACAGCAGTCTGAGATGTCCTAAAAATAAACTTTGTTTATAAGCAGGAAACAAACCAACAAAAGAAGCTTTCAGGAAGAGGTCATGGTCAATTCCACGATTCTCTCCAGTTCATTTCTAGAGCCATCTCTTTACCTGGTCCCATTGTATGGATGCCAATGCTGCTGGATCGGAAAGAGATGAGCGATGATATCTTCCCAACATGCTTGGTTCATCTCCTGTAAAATGCAAATGAAAAGAAGGAAATAGCTGAGTTTCTTTAACTGTTTTTCATAGAATCATAGAATCAAGAGTTGGAAGAGACCTCATGGGCCATCCAGTCCAACCCCATTCCACCAAGAAGCAGGAATATTGCATTCAAATCACCCCTGACAGATGGCCATCCAGCCTCTGTTTAAAAGCTTCCAAAGAAGGAGCCTCCACCACACTCCGGGGCAGAGAGTTCCACTGCTGAACGGCTCTCACAGTCAGGAAGTTCTTCCTCATGTTCAGATGGAATCTCCTCTCTTGAAGTTTGAAGCCATTGTTCGCGTCCTAGTCTCCAAGGAAGCAGAAAACAAGCTTGCTCCCTCCTCCCTGTGGCTTCCTCTCACATATTTATACATGGCTATCACATCTCCTCTCAGCCTTCTCTTCTTCAGGCTAAACATGCCCAGCTCCTTAAGCCACTCCTAACAGGGCTTGTTCTCCAGACCCTTGATCATTTTAGTTGCTCTTTCTCTCTGGACACATTCCAGCTTGTCAATATCTCTCTTGAATAGTGGTGCCCAGAATTGGACACAATATTCCAGGTGTGGTCTAACCAAAGCGGAATAGAGCATAGGGAGCATGACTTCCCTAGATCTAGACACTATGCTCCTCTTGATGCAGGCCAAAATCCCATTGGCTTTTTTTGCCGCCACATCACATGGCCGCCTCATATATATGAGGAACCTTTAGGGTGAGGACCATGCAAAAGGGAGCCCTCTCACCTGGTGGAGCAGTGCTTGTCTCCTCCTTCGCCTCCTCCATCTTGATCCACCTGAAAGGAAAGACCTGGCTGGTGCCTGGTGGGGCCTCCTGGGTCTGAAGGACCTCTCTCTCCTGTCGCTCTTCCTGCAGCGCCTTCTCCTCTTGGGCCCGACTCAGGAGGAAGCCTTCCGCCAAGGCCACGGCCTGGGAGCTGGTCTCTGCCCCACATTCCCTCACCCAGCGCTCCATCTCAGCAGGAAGGATGGCCAGGAACTGCTCCAGGATCACCAGGTCCAGCATCTCCGCCTTTGTATGTTCCTCAGGCTTCAGCCACAGGCGGCAGAGAGAGTGGAGGCGGCTGCACACCTCTCGGGGCCCCAAGGTCTCCTCATAGTGGAAGTGTTGGCCCTTTCTGAAGGCCTTCTCACCCAGGGCATCCTGACCCATTCTGCCCAGGAACACAACACTTCTCCTGCCCCACATTTCATTGGGCTCTCTTCCCGCTTCAGGGCTGCTCTGGCTTGGCTCTTCCACCTTCACTCTGAGCTCCATCGGGATGGAAGAACCTCTTTCCTTCTCTATCTGAAGATGTCATGAAGCAAAGGCTACACAAGACAAAGGGGAGATCAAGTCCAGGTTAATGATCTACCACCCTCAAGAGAAAAGGGGTTGCAGCTATATGGCTCGCTGTAATCAATCAATCAATCAACTTTATTTATACCCGCTACCATCTCCCCAAGGGACTAGGTGTGGCTTACACGGTGTGGCTTACACGAGGCCGAGCCCATAATAGAACAATACAAGCAATAACAACAACAATACAAGCAATTAAAATCAACAAAACAAAAAAGCAGGAACCCCTTTGGCAGAGAAGGCTGAAGATCTCTCTGCCTATCCTTCTCCTCCTTTCTGGAAACAGATAGCGAATCCTTCCACCAAAAGCCCCCCCACCACCACCACCACTGTGATTGGCTGGCCTATCAACTGGCCTGTCAGCCAAGGGGAGGCTTATTTCTGAGACTCCAAGCAAGGAGGGGAGAGCAGGCGTGTTCTGCACATGGCGCAGGCAAGGAAGAACACGCGAGGTGTGCATGTGTGGGGGAGGAAGAGCATGTGAGGCTGAAAGAGGTGGGTGATTCCACCCATGACTGATGGTCTCTCCTTTCCCCAGACGGCTCAGCCTATTCCCCAGGTTGCAGGTTCGAATCCGAGGAGAGGCGGATGAGCTCCCTCTATCAGCTCCAGCTCCTCATGCGGGGACATGAGAGAAGCCTCCCACAAGGATGATAAAACATCAAATCATCCGGGTGTCCCCTGGGCAATGTCCTTGCAGATGGCCAATTCTCTCACATCAGAAGCGACTTGCAATTTTTCAGGTCGCTCCTGAAATGACAAAAAAAAAAATCTCCCAGCATCCTTATTCCTTTGCTTGGTGGGTTTGCGATGATGGGAGTTGCATCCCATCTGACCCAGTTAGGAGGAGAGTCCTGAGGGGCCTTCCACACAGACCTAGATCCCAGAATATTAAAGCAGGAAATCCCACAATATCTGCTTTGAACTGTGTTATCTGAGTCCACACAGACATATATTCCAGTTCAGTACAGATCATACGGGATTTTCTGCCATGAAGTTCCTTCAAAGCAGGGAAGCCTTGGTGCAATGTGGGACTGAGAGGCCCAGCAGCATCAGGAGGAGAAGCAGCAGCAGAAGCAGCTTAGGTAATTTGTAACGCTATTTATTTGAAAAAGTCAGTCTTTCCTTTTGGTTTTTTATTAAAGCTCCCATTAGGAAATGCATAAGGATGTGGGTGAACTACAACTCCCAAAATTGTGGGCCAGTCCTCCCCAAACCCTGCCAGTATTCAAAGTTCGCCACATTGGGTCTATGTGCCATGTTTGATCCAGATGCGAAGTTGTTTGGGTTCACAGTGCTCGCTGGATGTAGGTGAACTACAACTCCAAAACTCAAGGTCAATGCCCACCAAGGGCGGCTCAACCATTACGCAAAGTAAGCATTCGCAGTATAGTTGATTTTGCCCAGGGGAGCTCTTGAGGCTCTCTTGGGGGAAAATAGACCTTGACATATGCGAGTTGTAGTTACTGGGATGTATAGTTCACCTACAATCAAAGAGCATTCTGAACTCCACCAATGATGGAATTGAACCAAATATGGCACACAGAACTCCCAGACGAACAGAAAATATATATCAGTGATTGGTTGGGGGGGGGGGGATACTGTTTGCTTACCGTTGAAAATTACCTAGGGCCACTTCTTGAGGGTTTGAGGAGGATTGATCCACCATCCCAAAATTGTGGATCAATCCTCCTCAAACCCTGCCAGTATTCATTTTTCTTTTTAGTATTCAAAGTTCGCTACATTGGGTCTATGCGCCAAGTTTGATCCAGATGCGAAGTTGTTTGGGTTCGCAGTGCTCTCTGGATGTAGGTGAACTACAACTCCCAAACTCAAGGTCAATGCCCACCAAACCCTTCCAGTATTTTCTGTTGGTCATGGGAGTTCTGTGTGCCAAGTTTGGTTCAATTCCATCTGGTGGAGTTCAGAGTGCTCTTTGATTGTAGGTGAACTATAAATCCCAGCAACTACAACTCCCAAATGACAAAATCAATCCGCCCCAACCCCACTCAAATTTGGGCATATTGGGTATTTGTGCCAAACTTGGTCCAGTGAATGAAAATACATCCTGCATATCAGATATTTACATTACGATTCGCAACAGTAGCAAAAATACAGTTATGAAGTAGCAATGAAAATAATGTTATGGTTGGGGGTCACCACAACAGGAGGAACTGTATTAAGGGGCTGCTGGTTGAGAAACACTGCTCTAGGTGTTTTGGACTTCAACTCCCACAATTCCTAACAGCCAATTGTGGGAGTTGAAGTCCAAAACACCTAGAGAGGGAGGGCTGAAGTTGGCCCATGCCCCATTGCACAGCCCACCTCACTTCTCCTGGACAGAGAAGACCCTAGGAGATGCAGCCTCCATTCTTGCCCTGTTTTCCTTGTCTTTGTTTCCTCTCCCCCTTCTTCCTAAGGCTGCCCCCTCTCCTTGGGCAGATCTGGGTCTCCCAAAGCCTGGGGAAGTAGGGAGGAGGACTCACCCCATGGCCTGGAGGGAGGCAAAGGGGAGAGAAGAGCAGCCTGCCCTTCCATCCTTCCCTGGCCTGCCTTCCTCTCTTTGTAGGCTCTGCTTCTCTTCCGGAGGGAAGGAGGAGCCTCTCTCTCTCTTAGCACAGCCCTTCTCCCCCTCCCTGGGAAGTTAACCCTTTCTTTGGGTCCTCCCTGGTCCTCCCATCATCTTCTTTCATCCTCCCAAGACCTGGTCAGTCTGGAGCTCCCATCAGTCTCAGATCTTTGCTGCAACTCAGGTCTCTCTCCTACTAGGGTCAGTTTCTTGCTGGGATGCAAATCCTGCCTAGCAAAGGAGTAAGGATGTGGGGAGATGCAGCCTGGGGAATAGGCTGAGCCATTTGGGGAAAGGAGAGACCATCCCTCAGATCTACAGAGACACTCGCTGGAACACCTCAGCAAGCGAGAGTCCAAAAGTGGCAGGCTCAAACCCAGAACCTCAACCAATGGCTGATACCAAATGAGAGACTCCCCCCTTGGCACACAGAGGACTGGGCGACTTGGAAGGCACTGAACAGACTGCGCTCTGGCACCACGAGATGCAGAGCCAACCTTCAGAAATGGGGCTACAAAGTGGAATCCTCAACATGCGAGTGTGGAGAAGAACAAACCACTGACCACCTGCTGCAATGCAACCTGAGGCCTGCCACATGCACCATGGAGGACCTTCTTGCAGCAACACCAGAGGCACTCCAAGTGGCCAGATACTGGTCAAAGGACATTTAATCAACTACCAAACTCAAATTTTGTATTTGTCTGTTTGTTTGCTTTGTTCTGTTAGAAATGTAATATATTTGACTGGCTGCCCTGACACAACAAATAAATAAATAAATATGGGTGGGATTCACCCTGCTCTCCAAATGTGGCTGGACTCCTGCTCTCTTTGCCTTCTATCACTCCTCAAACCTCACCAGTGTTTTGAGCTGGATCATGAAAGGTGTGTATACCAACGGGTTGTTGTAGGTTTTTTTCTGGCTATATGGCCATGTTCTAGAGGTATTCTCTCCTGACGTTTCGGCTGCATCTATGGCAAGCATCCTCAGAGATCACCTCACTACCTCTGAGGATATTTATTTATCGTGTCAGGCAACCAAACAGTTGTATTACATTTTTGACAGAACAAACAGACAGACAAAACACAAAGTTTGCAAGCTTGGTAGTTGATTAAATGTCCTTTGACCAGTATCTGGCCACTTGGAGTGCCTCTGGTGTTGCCGCAAGAAGGTCCTCCATTGGTGCATGTGGCAGGGCTCAGGGTACATTGCAGCAGGTGGTCAGTGGTTTGCTCTTCTCCACACTCGCATGTCGAGGATTCCACTTTGTGGCCCCATTTCCCAAGGTTGGCTCTGCATCTCGTGGTGCCAGAGTGCAGTCTGTTCAGCGCCTTCCAAGTCGCCCAGTTTCTGTGTGCCCAGGGGGGAGTCTCTCATTTGGTATCAGCCAATGATTGAAGTTCTGGGTTTGAGCCTGCCACTTTTGGACTCTCGCTTGCTGAGGTGTTCCTGTGAGTGTCTCTGTAGATCTTAGAAAACTATTTCTTGATTTAAGTCGTTGACGTGCTGGCTGATACCCAAACAGGAGATGAGCTGGAGATGTCTCTGCCTTGGTCCTTTCACTATTGGCTGCTACTTCCCGGCGGATGTCAGGTGGTGCAATACCGGCTAAGCAGTGTAATTTCTCCAGTGGTGTAGGGCGCCAACACCCTGTGATAATGCAGCATGTCTCATTAAGAGCCACATCCACTGCTTTAGTGTGGTGAGATGTGTTCCACACTGGGCATGCGTACTCAGCAGCAGAGTAGCATAGTGCAAGGGCAGATGTCTTCACTGTGTCTGGTTGTGATCCCCAGGTTGTGCCAGTCAGCTTTCGTATGATATTTTTTCTAGCACCCACTTTTTGCTTGATATTCAGGCAGTGCTTCTTGTAGGTCAGAGCACAGTCCAGGGTGACTCCCAGGTATTTGGGTGCGCTGCAATGCTCCAGTGGGATTCCTTCCCAGGTCATCCTCAGAGCTCGGGATGCTTGTCTGTTCTTGAGAAGAAACATGTCTGTGTTTTAGATGGATTGGGGATCAGCTGGTTTCCCTGTAATAGGCAGTAAGAGCACCTAGAGCTTTGGAGAGCTTCTGTTCAACCATCTCAAAGCTCCCTGCTTGAGCAGTAATGGCACGATCATCAGCATAGATGAAGCTCTCTGTCCCTTCTGGCAGTGGCTGGTCATTTGTGTAGATGTTGAACATGGATGGAGCAAGCACGCTCCCCGAAAGCAGGCTGTTCTTCTGTTGGGGGATGCAGCCTGGGGAATAGGCTGAGCCATCTGGGAAAGGAGAGGCCATCCCTCATGGGTGGGAATCACCCAGCTCTCCAAATGTGGCTGGACTCCTTCTCTCTTTGCCTTCTATCACTCCTCAAACCTCAACAGTATTTTGAGCTGGATCATGAAAGGTGTGTGTTCCAATTTTAGAATAATAGAATTCAAGAGCTGGAAGAGACCTGGTTGGCCATCCAGTCCAACCTCACAAGAATGGGTTGTTGTAGGTTTTTTCGGGCTATATGGCCATATTCTAGAGGCATTCTCTCCTGACGTTTCGCCTGCATCTATGGCAAGCATCCTCAGAGGTAGTGAGGTCTGTTGGGACTAGGAAAATGGGTTTATATATCTGTGAAATGACCAGGGTGGGACAAGAGTCCTTTGTCCCACCCTGGTCCTTCCACAGATATATAAACCCTTTTTCCTAGTTCCAACAGACCTCACTACCTCTGAGGATGCTTGCCATAGATGCAGGCAAAACGTCAGGAGAGAATGCCTCTAGAACATGGCCATAGAGCCCGAAAAAACCTACAACAACCCAGTGATTCCAGCCATGAAAGCCTTCGACAATACATTCTCACCAAGAATGTTTGCCTATCTGTGTATGTTGTAATCCACTCTGTGTCCCCTTGGGGAGATAAAACGGAATATAAATAAAGGGTTGTTGTTGTTTGATAAACGACAAGATTAGTACACAGCAAACAAGATCACTACGCTGGCTGTTGTATTGGATCACACGTCGGACACTTCCCAAGTGTCTAGGACTGTGTGATGTATTGGCGAATAATGCGTGCAGATCCAAGTAGGCTGGCCTTTTGCAGATGACAGGTGGTAATTTTGTCAGCACCTATTGTTTTTATGTGCCGATCAAAGTCTAGCACTTTACTGGCTTGTGCCAGTCTTTTATTTATTTATTTATTATTTGAACTTATATGCCACCACTCCCCTGGGGCTCGGAGTGGCTTACAAGAACAGGCTGTTCGATCTTTGTTATTATTATTATTATTATTATTATTATTATTGCTGTTCAATCTTTTTTATTATTATTATTATTATTATTATTATTATTTAACACAAGAGTATACACAGCAAACAAGATCACTATGCTGGCTTTTGTATTTGATCACACATACTTCCCAAGTGTCTAGGACTGTGTAAGGTATCAGTGAATAATGCATGCAGATTCAAGTAGGCTGGCCTTTTCTAGCAGGCAGATGGTAATTTTGTCAGCACCTATTGTTTTTAAGTGCAGGCCAAGGTCTTTAGGCACTCTACCCAGTGTGCCAATTATTATTATTATTATTATTATTATTATTATTATTATTATTATTATTATTCCAGTGGGTTTCCAATGCCAAGGAGGGCTTTGAGCTCTGTTTCCAGAGCAGCAATTCAATCAATGCCTTATTTCCTGGTTTTGTGTGAAGCCAGGAAATTAGGCCATGCCTTAGACCTGTTCTGTGTATACTTAAAATCTGGGAGAGGGTTGTCATGGAAACGGGAGCAATGCAGGGGAGGGGCCAGGGTGAGACGTGAGGGACATAAACTGTCAGTTGGAACTTTGTTGCGTTCCCTAATGCATGCTTTTAAATTAAAGCCTTCCAACTTTGTTTGTGAGGTAATTTCTACTTCAAAAAGCTACAGATCCGGACAAGTTCAAGGCTCAAAATGCAGGAGAGGGGCCAGGGTGAGACGTGAGGGACATAAACTGTCAGTTGGAATTTTGTTGCGTTCCCTAATGCATGCTTTTGAATTAAAGCCTTCCAACTTTGTTTGTGAGGTAATTTCTACTTCAAAAAGCTACAGATCCAGACAAGTTCAAGGCTCAAAATGCAGGGGAGGGGGCAGGGTGAGACGTGCGGGACATAAACTGTCAGTTGGAATTTTGTTGCATTCTCTAATGCATGCTTTTGAATTAAAGCCTTCCAACTTGGTTTGTGAAGTAATTTCTACTTCAAAAAGCTACAGATCCGGACAAGTTCAAGGCTCAAAATGCAGGGGAGGGGGCAGGGTGAGACGTGAGGGACATAAACTGTCAGTTGGAATTTTGTTGTGTTCCCTAATGCATGCTTTTGAATTAAAGCCTTCCAACTTTGTTTGTGAGGTAATTTCTACTTCAAAAAGCTACAGATCCGGACAAGTTCAAGGCTCAAAATGCAGGGGAGGGGCCAGGGTGAGACGTGAGGGACATAAACTGTCAGTTGGAATTTTGTTGCGTTCCCTAATGCATGCTTTTGAATTAAAGCCTTCCAACTTTGTTTGTGAGGTAATTTCTACTTCAAAAAGCTACAGATCCAGACAAGTTCAAGGCTCAAAGCCATTACACCAGGAGGCCGCAAGTTACCTTTATTTCGTTATAATCTGTAAAATAGAAGAAACGTAGCAAATTTCTAAATAAGTGCCAAACATAAGTATATACGGCTAAGAGGAGGAACCCATGTGGATGCCACGTCCTATCAGCTGAAGAGGCACCAACAGGGCCACAAGTCCAGTACGTTAGCTGGATCTGTCAAAAGAAGACCCAAAGTGTCTTGAATCCTAGAATCCTAGAGTTGGAAGAGACCTCATGGGCCATCCAGTCCAACTCCATTCTGCCAAGAAGCGGGAAAATTGCATTCAAAGCACCCCCGACAGATGGCCATCCAGCTTCTGTTTAAAACAGTGTTTCTCAACCTTCCTAATGCCGTGACCCCTTAATCCAGTTCCTCATGTTGTGGTGACCCCCTACCATAACATTATTTTTGTTGCTACTTCGTAACTGTAATTTTGCTACTGTTATGAATCGTCATGTAAATATCTGATATGCAGGATGTATGTTCATTCACAAATTTGGCAGACATGAGAGATATACCCAAATTTGAATACTGGTGGGGTGGGGAAGGGGATTGAGTTTGTCATTTGGGAGTTGTAGTTGCTGGGATTTATAGTTCACCTACAAACAAAGAGCATTATGAACTCTACCAATGATGGAATTGAACCAAACTTGGCAAACAGAACACCCATAAACAACAAAAAATACTGGGTTTGGTTGGTAGTGACCTTGAGTTTTGGAGTTGTAGTTCACCTACATCCAGACAGCACTGTGGACTCAAACATTGATGGATCTGGACCAAACTTGGCATGGATACTCAATATTTCCAAATGTGAACACTGGTGGAGTTTGGGGAAAATAGACCTTGACATTTGGGAATTATAGTTGCTGGGATTTATAGTTCACCTACAATCAAAGAGCATTCTGAACTCCACCAACGATGGAATTGAACCAAACTTGGCACACAGAACTCCCATGATCAACAGAAAATACTGGAAGGGTTTGGTGGGCATTGACCTTGAGTTTTGGAGTTGTAGTTCACCTACATCCAGAGAGCACTGTGGACTCAAACAATGATGGATCTGGACCAAACTTGGCAAATACTCAATATGCCCAAATGTGAACACTGGTGGAGTTTGGGGAAAATAGACCTTGACATTTGGGAATTATAGTTGCTGGGATTTATAGTTCACCTACAATCAAAGAGTATTCTGAATCCCACCAATGATAGAATTTGGCCAAACTTCCCACAGAGAACCCCCACGACTAACAGAAAATACTGTGTTTTCTGATGGTCTTTGGTGACCCCTCTGACACCCCCTCGTGACCCCCTTAGGGGTCCCGACCCCCAGGTTCAGAAACGCTGGTTTAAAAGCTTCCAAAAAAGGAGCCTCCACCACACTATTGTTAGACTAGGCAGGAAGGGGTCCATGCAACAGTTAGAGCAGCTTCCTGTCCACGTGTGTTTTCTTCAGTGTGTGAAGAGTCTGGTGCCTCTTGAGGTGTGGTTTCTGGCTGAAGCTCATTCCACACTCCAGGCACTTGTAGGGCTTCTCTCCCCTGTGGTTCATTTCGTGCCCTATGAGGCTCCTCTTTTGAGCAAAAGCTCTTCCGCACTCCAGGCACTTAAATGGCTTCTCTCCCGTGTGGATTTTTTCGTGCCTGGTGAGGTCTGTTTTCTGATGGAAGCATTTCCCGCACTCCTGGCAGGTGTAGGACTTCTCTTCCCGATGGAAAATCTGGTGTCTCTTGAGGTTGGCTTTGTAGCCAAAGCCCTTCCCGCACTCGGGGCACTTGTAAGGCCTGTCTCCTCTGTGGTTCATTTCGTGCCCAATCAGATTCCTCTTTTCGGCAAAGCCTTTCCCACACAAGAGGCACTTGAATGGCTTGTCCACCATGTGTATTCTTCTGTGTCTAGTGAGGTTTCCACTATAATGGAAGACTTTCCCGCACTCCAGGCATTTATACGGCTCCTCCACCATATCGGAGTTGTCAAAGTTTGTAAGGTGTAGACTGTATCCAAAGCTATCTCCCAATTGCTGGTATTTAGGTGGCCCTGTCTCGATGCGGCTTGTGGTATCGCCGTTCAGGTAGGATTCCTGGTGGAAAAAGTCTTCCTCGTAGAAGAGGCAGTTCTCAATCTCCCTCGTTTGATCTGTGATCTCTTGGACCGTGATTTCCCAGGGATCGGCGAGCCATTGGCTCCTTCCATTGAGGTCTGCTTCCACTATCACGCTTTGCTCTTCCTCCTCGTCACATCTCAGGGTTTGCAGCCACACTGTACACAGGTCGCCTCCGTTTTCACTCTCCTCTCCATCACCAGCTTGAAAGAAGAAAGAAAAAAGCAGAAAGCAGGCGTGAGAAAAGGGGTGCATGAAATCAGTCAATTAGCACAAAAGATGTAAGTGAGAAAATGAGAAAGACAGAGGAGTAAGAACCTTGGTCTTGAGGAGACAACAATGCTAGGCTTGGGCGATCAAGAAAAAAATCGTTTCTAGGGTGCGCTAGCGTTTCTAAATTCTGAGGACTTCCGAAATTTAAGATTTCAAAATTCCAAAATTTCCGAAATTTCGTAAATTACGAATTGATTCGTTAATGGCGGACGCGATTGCGCAATATGCTAAAAAAACCTCCAAATGGGACAGGGGAACTTCTGAAGCTTCCCTCTCCCTCTGTTGTTGACTGTTGGTGTGATAAAACAAACAACAACTATATTATATTATATTATTATATTATATTATTATATTGTTAACAACAACTATATTATATTATATTATTATATATTATATTATATTATTATAATATTATAATATTATATATTATTATATTATATTATATTATTATATTATTATAATATATTATATATATTATATTATATTATTATTATATTATTATAATATTATTATATTATATTATGTTATTGTATATTATATTATATTACTTTATATTATATTATATTATAATATATTACATATATTATATTATTATATTATAATATTATATATTATATTATAGTATTGTATATTAGAGTGAGGCAAGAAGAAGCATGAGGAATCATAGAATCATAGAATCAAAGAGTTGGAAGAGACCTCATGGGCCATCCAGTCCAACCCCATTCTGCCAAGAAGCAGGAATATTGCATTCAAATCACCCCTGACAGATGGCCATCCAGCCTCTGTTTAAACGCTTCCAAAGAAGGAGCCTCCACCACACTCCGGGGCAGAGAGTTCCACTGCTGAACGGCTCTCACAGTCAGGAAGTTCTTCCTCATGTTCAGATGGAATCTCCTCTCTTGTAGTTTGAAGACATTGTTCCGCGTCCTAGTCTCCAAGGAAGCAGAAAACAAGCTTGCTCCCTCCTCCCTGTGGCTTCCTCTCACATATTTATACATGGCTATCATATCTCCTCTCAGCCTTCTCTTCTTCAGGCTAAACATGCCCAGCTCCTAAGCCGCTCCTCATAGGGCTTGTTCTCCAGACCCTTGATCATTTAGTCGCCCTCCTCTGGACTCATTCCAGCTTGTCAATATCTCTCTTGAATTGTGGTGCCCAGAATTGGACACAATATTCCAGGTGTGGTCTAACCAAAGCAGAATAGAGGGGTAGCATTACTTCCCTAGATCTAGACACTATGCTCCTATTGATGCAGGCCAAAATCCCATTGTTGGCTCATGTTTAACTTGTTGTCCACGAGGACTCCAAGATCTTTTTCACATGTACTGCTCTCGAGCCAGGCGTCCCCATTCTGTATCTTTGCATTTCATTTTTTCTGCCAAAGTGGAGTATCTTACATTTGTCACTGTTGAACTTCATTTTGTTAGTTTTGGCCCATCTCTCTAATCTGTCAAGATCGTTTTGAATTCTGCTCCTGAGGAGGGAAGCAGCAGAGCAAAGGGACCGGAAGTGGGGTAAATGCGAGATTGTAAAACTTGCACCAGACATACGAAAATAATTACGAAATAATTACGAAAATTGGAAAAATTGTTTCGATTCTTAATTACTCCTCACACTATTCCTGCATGGCTCAATATTGGATCGTAAGCTAATTTAAATACGAATTAATAATGAATAACGAAATTAACGAACTGGATCGCCCAAGCCTAAACAATGCCAAGATGATACTTTTTTATTTATTTATCATATTTACATACCGCCCCTCTCAACCCGAAGGCAACTCAAGGCGGTTTACAGTCAGCACTCAATGCCCCCAAGAACATAAATACAGTTAAAAACAATTACGTATAATATAAACCATATAAAAACAATAAAACAATAAAAACCACAAAACACAAGTCCTCAGAGTCTCATCACTAAAATTATTTTTCCATTGCATTCTCGAATTGTTCCGTGGATCTCAATTAGTCGGTTATACTGCGTCTGCAAATGCCTGCTCAAACAGCCAGGTTTTTACTCTCTTTCGAAATGTTAGGAGGGAGGGGGCCGATCTAATATCCCTAGGGAGGGGATTCCATAGCTGAGGGGCCACCGCTGAGAAGGCCCTGTCTCTCGTTCCCACCAATCGCATCTGCAAAGGGGGTGGGACCGAGAGCAGGGCCTGTCCAGACGATCTTAGAGACCTAGATGGTTCATAGGGAGAGATGTGTTCGGACAGGTAAACTGGGCCGGAACCGTTTATTAATCTACTAACATGCAAATGTGAGCAGATCAATAGGGCCAGACATTAGCACAGCTGGAAAATCACCAGCAATGATAAGATCTATCAACAGGAAAGGTTGCCAGTTCGAAGCCCTGGTTGGTGTGAGCTCCCAACTGTCAGTCCAGCTTACTGTTTACCTAAGCGGTTTGAAAACAGCTTGAACTATAAGTAGAGAAATTCGGTACCACTAAAACAAGAGGGGGAGGTATTTTACAACACCATTTTATAAAACGTTTAGGGCTTAAAGGCTAAAGCCAGCATTTTGAATTGTGCCGGTAGCAAACTGGCAGCCGGTGGAGCTGGCGCAACAGAGGAGTTATGTGCTCCCTGAGCACCGCGCCTTTTAACAACCTGGCTGCTGCCCGTTGGACCATTTGAAGCTTCCAAACAGTCTTCAAAGGTAGCCCCATGTAGAGCGCATTGCAGTAGTCTATACGGGATGTAACCAGAGCATGGACTACCGTGGCAAAGTCAGACTTCCCAAGGTACAGGTGCAACTGGTGCACAACTTTCAGGAGCTCAATGGGTTTATCCATTGAGCTCCTGAAAGTTGGCAGTTTGAATCCTCTGTTAGCCCTAGCTCCTGCCAACCTAGCAGTTTGAAAACATGCAAATATGAGTAGATCAATAGGGCCAGACATTAGCACAGCTGGAAAATCACCAGCAATGATAAGATCTATCAACAGGAAAGGTTGCCAGTTCGAAGCCCTGGTTGGTGTGAGCTCCCAACTGTCAGTCCAGCTTACTGTTTACCTAAGCGGTTGTTCAGTCTAACAACTGAAGCCAATTGCCTTGCATAATTGCACTTGGTTGTATACCACGTGAGAAGATTCTACTCAAACGGGGTTTGGGCTCTTCTCTGAAACATCATGCCGATACATCATTCCTGACCAAGAGGGTGAGGGATCCTTACCAAGAGAGGCCACCATCTTATAGTTCTCCTCCATGACCTCCCAGTGCAGGGTCCGTTGATCCGGATCCAGGAGAGCCCACTCCTCCTCACTGAAATGGACAGACACATCCTCAAATGTCACCTGAAAAGAGAGATTTTGGACGCACAGATCAATAATGCTTCTTCCATTGCGAAGCGAAATCCTATATGCCAGTGGTTCTCAACCTTGCTAATGCCGTGACCCCTTAATGCCGTTCCATATGTTGTGGTGACCCCCAACCATAATATTGTTTTTGTTGCTACTTGATACCTGTCATTTTACTACTTTATAAATCGTAATGTAAATATCCAATATGCAGGATGTATTTTCATTCAATGGACTAAATTGGGCACAAAAACCAAATATGCCCAAATCTGAATGCTAGTGGGGTTGGGGGAGGATTGATCTTGTAATTTGGGAGTTGTAGTTGCTGGGATTTATAGTTCACCTATAGTTAAAGAGCATTCTGAACTCCACCAGCAATGGATTTAAACCGAACTTGGCACACAGAACTCCCATGACAATTAGAAAACACTGGAAGGGTTTTGTGGGCATTGACCTTGAGATTGGGAGTTGTAGTTCACCTATATCCAGAGGAGTGCTGTAGATTCATGCAATGATGGATCTGGACCAAACTTAGCACGAATACTCAATGTGTCCAAATGTGAACACTGGTGGAGTCTGGGGAAAATAGACCTTGACATTTGGGAGTTGTCGTTGTTGGGATTTATAGTTCACCTACAATCAAAGAGCATTCTGAACTCGACCAACAATGGAATTGGGTCAAACTTCCCACACAGAATCCCAATGACCAACAGAAAATACTATGTTTTCTGATGGTCTTTGGTGACCCCTTTGACACCCCCCTCACGACCCCCTCAGGGGTCCCGACCCCCAGGTTGAGAAACACTTCTATATGCACCCTTTCCAATGCAATAAAAGGGCCTTTAGAATCTTTAATGAATGTGTAACATGGAAAGCACAAGGTAGGGATTATTATTATTATTATTATTATTATTATTATTTGATACATAACAAGATTAGTACACAGCAAACAAGATCTTCTATGATGGGTGTTGTATTGGATCACATGTTGGACACTTCACAAGTGTCTAGGACTATGTGATGTATCGGCAAATAATGTGTGCAGATCTCAGTAAGGTGGCTTTTTGCAGCTGGCAGATGCTAATTTTGTCAGCGCCGATTGTGTTTAAGTGCAGGCCATGGTCTTGAGGCACTGCACCCAGTATGCCAACCACCACTGGGACCACTTTAACTGGCATGTGCCAGAGTCTTTGCAGTTCGATCTTTAAATCCTCATATCGTGTCAGCTTGTCCAGTTGTTTCTCTTCAATCCTGCTGTCACCTGGGATTGCAACATCAACAATTCATACTTGGTTTTTTACCACAATTGTGAGGTCAGCAGTATTGTGCTCCAAAACAGTTGTCGTTGTCTTCTTCTTCTTCTTCTTAATTATATATTTATTATTATTTATTATTTATATTGTTGTTGTTATTATTATTGGAATATGAAAGCTTTGAAAAACAGCGTGCTTATTATTATTATTATTATTATTGGAAGATTAAAGTTTTGTAAAACAGCATGCTGAGACCTCACAACCTCTGAGGATGCCTGTCATAGATGCAGGCAAAACGTCAGGAGAGAATGCTTCTGGAACATGGCCATACAGTCTGGAAAATACACAACAACCCAGCATGCTGAAAATTTGTTATAAGGAAACTTGGCCAGGAGAAGAAAACAAACAAACAAACCATGCTTTCAACCCACATGACGTGCTCGTGGAGAATTCCACAAATCTCTCCAGTTCATTTCGACTTCTATCTTTTTACCTGAAACTGTTGTGGTGATGCCATTTCTCCTGCGTCACAAACAGACAAGCTATCTTGCTCTCCCAGCATTGGATCAACGCCTGTGAAATGCCACAGAAATAATGTTAGGAAGTGTAACCACTTTCTATTTAAGTATTAAAAAACTCAAAAATTACAACAGCAAAATAACAGAGGGGAAACAAACAGGCACACAAAATCACTCTCAACAAAAGATTGCCCCAGGCACTGCCAGGCCATCAAATGCGAATCAAGGTGGTCAGTTGAAACATTCACACCTAGCTCCAGCAGACAAGAGTCCTTTGTCTCACCCTGGTCATTCCACAGATATATAAACCCTTTTTCCTAGTTCCAACAGACCTCACTACCTCTGAGGATGCTTGCCATAGATGCAGGCGAAATGTCAGGAGAAAAATTGCCTCCAGAACATGGCCATATAGCCCGGAAAAACCTACAACAACCCACTTTCTATTTCATCCAGAAGAAATTACCTCACAAAGTTGGAAGGCCGTAATTCAAAAGCATGCATTAGGGAACGCAACAAAATTCCAACTGACAGTTTATTTCCCTCATGCCTCACCCTGGCCCCTCCCCTGCATTGCTCCCATTTCCATGACACCTCTCTCCCAGATTTCAAATATATACAGGACTGGTCTAAGGCATGGCCTAATTTCCTGGCTTCACACAAAACCAGTAAATAAGGTCCTGACATGGAGGGCCCAAGTTGGCCCATGCCTGCTATAGATGCATATTGGTGGGGACATAACAGCAGATCTTATATTTGGGGGATCCTTGAGAACTAAAGGTTTCTTCTTACCATTGCCCTCCAGTTGGATCCACCTGGAAGGGGACCTCTGACTGGTGTCCAGTGGGACCTTCTGGGCCTGAAGGACATCACTCTCCTGCTGCTTCTTCTGCTGCTTCTCCTCCGTCTGGCTCAGAAGGAAGCCTTCGGCCAAAGCCACCGCCTGGGAACTGGTCTCCGGCCCACATTCCCGGACCCAACTCTCCATCTCTGGAGGAAGGACGGCCAGGAACTGCTCCAGGAGGACCAGGTCCACCATCTGGGCTTTTGTGTGCTTCTCTGGCTTCAGCCACTGGCAGCAGAGTTTGTGGAGTTGGCTGCACAACTCTCGGGGCCCATCGGCCTCCTGGAAGTGGAACCACCGCAAGCGCTGGGACTGAAGGTCTGCTCCATCTAGGATGTCTTCCCTTGGTTTCCCCCAGAATTCAGCACTTCTTCTGCCCCATGTCTTGTTTGCCTCCTCCATCTTCGATCGGGACTCCATATCCTTTTCCACCTGGGCTGAAGGCCGTCTTCCTCTCATTTTAAGTCACGAAGCAAAGGCTACACAACAACAAGGAGATCAAACCTAGGTGAGCTGACAAGATCTCTAAACCATGAACGATCTCTACATTTTGGTGGCTTTGTTTACTCTTAAACCCTTAATGAAGCAAGGTGATGGGAAGTCACTTGCCTTCATTTTCGCTTCCCCTCGCCTTTGGCCCTCCTTGCTTTGCTATGGTCCAGCTACGGTTCCTCCTACACTGCCATATAATCCAGATTATCAAAGCAGATCGTCCACATTGCCTGCTTTGAACTGGATTATGTGAGTCTGCATTGACATAAAATCCAGTACAAAGCAGACAATCTTTGAAACATCTACAATGTGAGAGTTGGTAAATGTAAATAAACAGAAGCAATACCACAGTTTTTGAACCAAGATATACCCTGCAGTGTAATAAAGTGTAACTCGGGATTGTGTAACTGGTAACAGTATCTTTGTTGTTGTTCATTCGTTCAGTCGTCTCCGACTCTTCGTGACCTCATGGACCAGCCCACGCCAGAGCTCCCTGTCGGCCGTCACCACCCCCAGCTCCTTCAAGGTCAGTCCAGTCACTTCAAGGATGCCATCCATCCATCTTGCCCTTGGTCGGCCCCTCTTCCTTTTACCTTCCACTTTCCCCAGCATAATTGTCTTCTCTGGGCTTTGCTGTCTCCTCATGATGTGGCCAAAGTACTTCAACTTTGTCTCTAGTATCTTTACTTCAGTTCAAAAGATCAAACAGGGCAACAATATGTACAGCATGTATAAATATGTGAGAGGAAGCCACAGGGAGGAGGGAACAAGCTTGTTTTCTGCTTCCCTAGAGACGCAATTGGACAATGGCTTCAAACTACAAGAGAGGAGATTCCATCTGAACATGAGGAAGAACTTCCTGACTGTGAGAGCCGTTCAGCAGTGGAACTCTCTGCCCCGGAGTGTGGTCGAGGCTCCTTCTTTGGAAGCTTTTAAACAGAGGCTGGATGGCCATCTGTCAGGGGTGCTTTGAATGCAATATTCCTGCTTCTTGGCAGGGGGTTGGACTGGATGGCCCATGAGGTCTCTTCCAACTCTTTGATTCTATGATTCTAGCAGTCTCTCTGAATTCACACAGAGAACAGAGGGAATGAACAGTCTTTAAATTATGCTTCATGCCTTAGAAATGATCAGGCTTCAGAGAGTTGACAGCCATTTCCTTCCTGGCTGTTTCCAGTCAGCGCTCTCTTCACTCTCCAAAGTGAAAGTGGCAGTTAAAACCATTTGTCTCACAACAAGTCAGAGACAATCAGAACTATGGCCCCTGGCATGCTCAGCCAATCAGCCGCCGATACATGCCTCTCCAGTCAACCCACCACATCATTGTCTCTTTTTTAAATCCTCGTATACAGGACCCAAAAAATATAAACTAGGAGTGAAAATAGTCTTTCCTCAGTGGAGGTTTGTGTGTGTGTGTGTGTGTGTGTGTGTGTGTGTGTGTGTCAGGAGCGACTTGAGAAACTGCAAGTTGCTTCTGGTGTGAGAGAATTGGCCGTCTGCAAGGACGTTGCCCAGGGGACGCCTAGATATTTTTGATGTTTTATCATCCTTGTGAGAGGCTTCTTTCATGTCCCCGCATGAGGAGCTGGAGCTGTTAGGGGGAGCTCATGTGCACTGTCCCTGGATTCGAACCAGTCTTCAATCCTGCATACTTGGCCGTTTGCAAGGATGTTGCCTAGGAGATGCCCGGAAGTTTTATCATCCTTGTGGGAGGCTTCTCTCATGTCCCCGCATGAGGAGCTGGAGCTGATAGGGGGAGCTCATGTGTGCTCTCCCTGGATTCGAACCTGCCACCTGTCGGTCTTCAGTCCTGCTGGCACTGGGGTTTAACCCACTGCGCCACCGGTTTTAACTACCAATTTCACTTTGGAGAGTGAAGAGAGTGCTGCCTGGAAATAGCCAGGAGATATTAGATTTGATTATTTTGAAAGGAGGAATCAGGGGAGTCTCGTTTGTGTGATGCGTGGGTATATTTTGAGACCTGATCTGGTTCAATGTTGGGATTTGACAGGTCCAGAGCCCAGTCTCTATTGGAACTGAGAATCTCACCTGAGCTGATAGAGGGAGTTCATCCGCGCTCTCCCCGGATTCTAACCTGCCACCTGTTGGTCTTCAGTCCTGCTGGCACTGGGGTTTAACCCACTGCACCACTGGTTTTAACTGCCACTTTCACTTTGGAGAGTGAAGAGAGTGCTGCCTGGAAATAGCCAGGAGATATTAGATTGGATTATTTTGAAAGGAGGAATCAGGGGAGTCTCGTTTGTGTGATGCGTGGGTGTATTTTGAGACCTGATCTGGTTCAATGTTGGGATTTGACAGGTCCAGAGCCTAGTCTCTATTGGAACTGAGAATCTCACCTGGGCCCCTTCTACTCTGCCCTATATCCCAGAATCTGATCCCAGGTTATCTGCTTTGAACTGGATTATAGGAGTGTACACTGCCAGATAATCTGAGATATAAGGCAGTGTAGACCCGGCCCAGGTTATCTTTGGTTGGTTCATGTATTCCAGGCAGCACTCTCTTCACTCTCCAAAGTGTAAGGGGTAGTTAAAACCGGTGGCACAGTGACCTCCTAGGAAGGCTGTAGATATAAAGTGGGGAGAAAGGAGCCACAGATGGAGGAAAAATCAAGAGATATATCCCACAATGAATTTCTATTTGCAGAAGCTATACTGAGCCTCTCAAATGCCGCAGTCTATACAAACATGAATGCCCCATGCCTGCATTCAAGATCTTCCGGACAGTCAGAGCAGTGCAACAGTGACATATGCTGCTCCCTGGGAGGCTTGTAAACAGACACTGCATGGCCATCTGTTGGGGGTGCTTTGATTGTGTCTCCCTGCATGGAAGAAGGGGGTTGGATTAGATGGCCCTTGTGCCAGGATTCATTCTACTCTAACCCATTCCAGTCCCCTATTCCTTCTCTGCAAAACATCCTCATTTCCTCTCTCCCTTCCTGCCTCCAAGAGGAATGAATGGGCAAGAAGGGTGGAATCTCTCTTTCCCCTTCAAACCCCCCTCTCAGTCATAAATGGTTCGCCCCAGTAAGCCCACCAGGAGGAGGACTCACCCATTTGCTGCTAAGAGAGAGGGGGGAATAGAAAGGAAGCCAGGCTTGGCTTTCCCAGCTCTCCAGTCCTTTGTTGTTTGCAGCGTCTCTTCCGGGCTGCTTCTGCTGTGGTGGGCGGGGCCTCTCTCTTGCAGGACACGCCCCTTTCCACGCCCACCCCTCTTTCCCCCTCCCTCCCTGGAAACTTAACCCTTTGGGTTCTTTTTTCAAGAATCAGAGTTGGAAGAGACCACAAGGGTCAGCATCTATATGCAACCCCTTCTTGCATATAGGAAAACACAATCAAAGCACTCCTGACAGATGGCCTCTCTTTTTTTCTTTTTTGCAGAATTTTCCACTGCTAAATTTGTTATGTTGTTTATTTGATTGCAATTTGTATTTTTGTTGTTCGGGCATGGCCCCATGTAAGCCGCTCCGAATCCCTGTTGGGGGAGATGTTGGCGGGGTATAAATAAAGTTTTATTATTATTATTATTATTATTATTATTACAAGTCAGGAAATAACTGCAAGGCTGTTGTTGTTCATTCGTTCAGTCACTTCCGACTCTTCGTGACCTCATGGACCAGCCCACGCCAGAGCTCCCTGTCGGCCGTTACCACCCCCAGCTCCCTCAAGGTCAGTCCAGTCACTTCAAGGATGCCATCCATCCATCTTGCCCTTGGTCGGCCCCTCTTCCTTTTGCCTTCCACTTTCCCCAGCATAATTGTCTTCTCTGGGCTTTGCTGTCTCCTCATGATGTGGCCAAAGTACTTCAACTTTGTCTCTAGTATCCTTCCCTCCAGTGAGCAGTCGGGCTTTATTTCCTGGAGGATGGACTGGTTGGATCTTCTCGCAGTCCAAGGCACTCTCAGAACTTTCCTCCAACACCACAGATCAAAAGCATCGATCTTCCTTCGCTCAGCCTTCCCTAAGGTCCAGCTCTCACATCCGTAGGTGACTACAGGGAATACCATGGCTTTGACTAGGCGGATCTTTGTTGCCAGTGTGATGTCTCTACTCTTTACTATTTTATCGAGATTGGACATTGCTCTCCTCCCAAGAAGTAAGTGTCTTCTGATTTCCTGGCCACAGTCTGCATCTGCAGTCATCTTTGCACCTAGAAATACAAAGTCTGCAAGGCTACTCAGTGCTAATCAAACTTGCTAATTGCAACATTCACACTTGCCTCAAACAGACGAGATCTGGCCACAGTGGTCCACGCTCTTGTTACATCCCGAATAGATTACTGCACTGCGTTCTACATGGGGTTGCCTTTGAAGACTGTTTGGAAACTCCAACTAGAATCATAGAATCCGAGACGGGCCGGGGTGAGGTGTGAGGGAAATAAACTGTCAGTTGGAACTTTGTTGCATTCCCTAATGCATGCTTTTGAATTAAAGCAAACTTTGTGATGTAACTTCTTCGCCAGAAAGCTACAGATCCAGATAGGTGCCTATAGAGAGACAAAGAGGCAGATTAGAGTTAAGTTCTTAAATGGAAAGAGTGTTTCCTCATGGACACCAAAAGACCATTTTAATTCTCTCTAAAATGACATAGAATCAGGAGAGAATACTTCTAGAACATGACCATATAGCCCGAAAAACCTACAACAACCCATAATGTAAGCTGCTCAAGCAGGTTTCCAAGGCCAAGTGGGATTGAACTGCTCTGTTTGCCAAAACTGTAATCCAGTGTTCAAACTACGACACCTTGAGGTCACAAGAAAGCTTTATTTGTCTCTCAAAATTTGGAAATGGGTAGAAGAAATAAATTTCAATGACCTTTCTAAAACAAACACAAATAATATTAATAATAATAATAATAATAATACTTTACATTCCTTCTCCTTGATGAGACTCAGAGCAATTGTGGTGCCTTGTTACAATGATATACAGTGAAACACAAAGGCAAAGGCTTCTCCTTTCATTTCCAGTTCTGCAGGCGGTGCTCATCTCAGGCTCTTGGGGAGGTACTCATCTCTATTTCCAAGCCGAGGGGCCTGCATTGTCTGTAGACACCTCCTGGTCGTGTGGCAGGCATGACTGCATGGAGGATCCTTTTGCTTTTCCTGCCAAGGCACTACCTATTGATCTACTTACATTTGCATGTTTTTGAACTGCTAGGTTGGCAGGAGCTAGGGCTAACTGTACTGTACTGTGGATTCAAACTGCCAATCTTCAGTTCAGCAGCACAAGGGTTTAACAATACAATAATTGTATTGTTATTGTTTATATTGTTGTATTGTGGGCTCGGCCTCATGTAGCCGCACCGAGTCCCTTGGGGAGATGGTAGCAGGGTATATTATTATTATTATTATTATTATTAACCCATTGCACCACTCGTGGGCCCCGAACGCAGAAGACCTTACAGCTGAAAAGGCAGAAACCAGTGAGGATATCATATCAGCAGCGAATCTTCAACAGTAGCTTTGCACTAAGCTGAACCAGCCACGTTCTACCTCAAAGTGTCCCAGAAGATGATCCAAGGTGTTTTGAATCAAGCGTAATACTAGACGGGTGTTGGAGTTCAGCCTGTAATTATGTCTAATGATCAGGGTACTCTGGATGTTGGGAATGACAGTGAGGTTCATGTACCTAATAATGATGTTTCTATTGATGCAGAGAATGACAATGGGGTTCCTGGGTTGTTGTAGGTTTTCCGGGCTATATGGCCATGTTCTAGAGATATTTTCTTCTGACGTTTCGCCTGCATCTATGGCAAGCATCCTCAGAGGTAGTGAGGTCTGTTGGAACTAGGAAAATGGGTTTATATATCTGTGGAAAGACCAGGTGGGACAAAGGACTCTTGTCTGCTGGAGCTAGGTGTGAATGTTTCAACTGACCACCTTGATTAGCATTTGAAGGCCTGGCCCTTCATCTGGCTACCAGTATTAAAAAACTCAAAAATTACAACAGCAAAACAACAGAGAGTAAACAATCAGGCACATCAAATCACCTCTCAAAGAAAGATTCCCCCAGGCACTTCCAAGCCATTAAATGCTAATCAAGGTGGTCAGTTGAAACATTCACACCTAGCTCCAGCAGACAAAAGTCCTTTGTCCCACCCTGGTCTTTCCAAAGATATATAAACCCATTTTCCTACTTCCAACAGACCTCACTACCTCTGAGGATGCTTGCCATAGATGCAGGCGAAACGTCAGGAGAAAATGCCTCTAGAACATGGCCATATAGCCCGAAAAAACCTACAACAACCCAGTGATTCCGGCCATGAAAGCCTTCGACAATACAATGGGGTTCCTGTTCAAAGTGACTTTTCAGATGAGAATGTTTCTGAAGGGTGTGGGGATGATGGTATGGTCCCTGGAAGAGGGTCTGAATTGCTACCAGAGACTTTGAGCCTGAGAAAAGCTCTTCACCTCAGTCAGCTACAGAAATTAATGAGCCTGTAGATAGAAGGCATGTTTTTAATCAGTTCAGGCAAACAACCCAATCTCTCAAGCGTTCTGCCAGGCTGAGAGAAAGATTGATAACAGAGTCAAGGCTGCAACGAAGTCCGTTCCTTGCTGCTTGGGACAATGAGCAGATTAGGGGATAAAAGTGCCATGTACACTTGGCACTTTTATCCCCTAGTTCAGACGAAGCATCGTTGGAAAATTAGTCAAGACCTCTTTTCTGGTTGTTGGAAGTCTTGCCTTGGATAGATTAATGTGTTTTTTGATTCATGATTCAAGTTTTGGAGTGTTACCTTGGAAGTTTCTGTATATGTTTTTCATTAATTTTGATGGACTAATTTCCTGAGTCTATTTATTTATTTATTATTTGAACTTATATGCCGCCACTCCCCTGGGGCTCGGAGCGGCTTACAAGAATAGCTAAAATCTAACAAAATTTAAAAGCAATTTAAAACAATTTAAAAACAACAATATCAAACATTAAAAGCCTGTCGAAACAGGTATGTCTTACATGCCCTGCGGAAAGCTGGTAAGTCCTGCAAGGCACGGACTTCAGGTGGCAGAGTATTCCAGAGTGATGGTGCCACTGCTGTGAAGGCTCTGCGTCTGGTTGCTATTAGACGCTGCTGAGTATGCATGCCCAGTGTGAAACACATCTCACCACGCTAAAACAGTGGATGTGGCTCTTAATGAGACATGCCACATTATCACGGGTGTCTGCGGCCCTACACCACTGGAGAAATTACACTGTTTAGCCGGTATTGCACCACCTGACATCCACCGGGAAGTAGCAGCCAATAGTGAAAGGACCAAGGCAGTGACATTTCCAGCCCCCTGTTTGTATATCAGCCAGCACGCCAAGAAATAGTTTTCTAAGATCTACAGAGACACTCGCTGGAACACCTCAGCAATCGAGAGTCCAAAAGTGGCAGGCTCAAACCCAGAACCTCAATCAATGGCTGATACCAAATGAGAGACTCCTCCCTGGGCACACAGTGAAGGGAACTATTTCTAATTGGCAAATTAGTGATTCTAAAAAGATAATCAGTCTCTGTGAGGTTTGAAGCAAAAATCC
The DNA here is from genome assembly GCF_025583915.1 of Anolis sagrei ordinatus. Lineage (NCBI taxonomy): Eukaryota > Metazoa > Chordata > Lepidosauria > Squamata > Anolidae > Anolis > Anolis sagrei. The sequence goes on from NW_026845477.1 coordinate 305,282,626, forward strand.
TTTTATTTCAAGTGTGGCCACACTTGGACAGATCAGCCCAGACAATGTAGTGTCTTTCAAAAAACAAGCTGTCTGTGCCAATTGATTTCTCAGTTCCTTCTTATACACTTTTCCTGCTGTGTCATGATACAGATCCATCCCATTCCGGAATAGTCTTTCAAAAACTTCCTACAAAGCTGATAACCTTCTTCACACTAAGAGCAAACATACATGTTATGACTTCAGACTCCTTCTTGGATGTCATCCTGCCCCATGTCCTTGGCGACTCTGCCATCCTGTCTTTCAAATCTCCTATCTTCCTTTCAGCCTTCACTGTTTTGTAGGCTAAAGGACAAACCTCTTTCTTAGGCTTGCATTTTCAGCATTTCCAACATCTCTTTCACCTAATAAGCTCTATTCACCCCTTCACTAGAGCACTGGGCGACTTGGAAGGCGTTGAACAGACTGCGCTCTGGCACCACGAGATGCAGAGCCAACCTCAGAAATGGGGCCACAAAGTGGAATCCACGACATGCGAGTGTGGAGAAGAGCAAACCACTGACCTCCTGCTGCAATGCACCCTGAGCCCTGCCACATGCACAATGGAGGACCTTCTTGCAGCAACACCAGAGGCACTCCAAGTAGCCAGCTACTGGTCAAAGGACATTTAATCAACTACCAAACTTGCAAACTTTGTGTTTTGTTTGTTTGTTGGTTAAAAATGTAATATCCTGACACGATAAATAAATAATTTCCTGGACTATTTGTTCCTGCTTATCTTTCTACCTAATTGGATTTACCTATTTTTACGGAGTGTTTTTTACTGCTACTGCTTTTAAACTATCTTCAATAAACTGCTTGTGTTTCTATTCAGCTGTGTGGTGTTTAAAGTCTGGCTTCTCTGGCCTGGAGTGCAACAATGGGACGGAATCAATACAAAGGCTAGAGCTGCTTTCTGTCCAGGTGTTTTCTTCATTGTGTGAATATTCTGGTGCCGCGTGAGTTTTGAGGTGCCTTTTGAGGTGTGATTTTTGACGGAAGCACTTCCCACACTCCAGGCAGGTGTATAATTTCTCTTCCGTGTGGCTATTCTGGTGTCCTTTGAGACGCGATATGCAGCTGAAACTCTTCCCGCACTCTGGGCATTGATAGGGTCTCTCTCCTCTGTGATTCATTTCATGCACAACCAGATTTCTCTTTTCAACAAAGTGTTTCCCACACTCAAAGCATTTATAAGGCTTCTGTCCTGTGTGGATTTTTTGGTGTTTATTGAGGTTTGATTTGATACAGAAGCATTTCCCACACTCCAGGCATGTGTACAATTTCTCTTCTGTATGGCTATTCTGGTGTGTTTTGAGGCGCGAGACGTAGCTGAAGCTCTTCCCACACTCCAGGCATTTATAGGGTTTGTCTCCTCTGTGATTCAGCTCATGCTCATTGAGGTATTTCTTTTCAGCAAAGCCTTTCCCACACTCCTGGCATTTATACGGCTTCTCTCCCGTGTGGTTCTTTTGGTGTTTGTCGAGGTCTGCTTTTTGACGGAAACATTTCCCACACTCCAGGCATGTGTATAATTTCTCAGTATGGCTGTTGTGGTGTCCTTTGAGACGTGATATGCAGCTAAAACTCTTCCCGCACTCCAGGCATTGATAGGGTCTCTCTCCTCTGTGATTCATTTCGTGCAGAACGAGATTTCTCTTTTCAGCAAAGCCTTTCCCACACTCCAGGCATTTATATGGTTTCTCTCCCGTGTGGGTTTTTTGGTGTCTGTTGAGGTGGGCTTTTAGACGGAAGCATCTTCCACACTCTAGGCATTTATGCGGCTTGTCCATCATATGGGATTTTTCATCGTTATCAAGGGGTATTCTACATCCGGAGCTTTCTTCCAATTGGGAGCATTTAGATTGACTTGGACTCTCTTGCCCATCATCACCTCAAAAGAAGAGAGACACAAAAAGAGAAAGAGTAAGAAGGCATGAGAAAAGAGAAGTGTGGCAATTTTTAAATTGCCTGGTGTTAGCACAGCAGGTTAATCACCAGCTGCAGTAAATCTTGCCAACCAAAAGGTTGACAGTTCAAAGCCTGGATCAGGGTGAGCTCCTGTCCTTTAGCCCAGCTCCCAGCCCACCTAGCAATGTGAATACATAAATAGGTACCGCACTGTTGGGGCATGTAAAGAAAT
>NW_026845477.1:305284886-305317386 GCF_025583915.1 Anolis sagrei ordinatus
CTATTCCTGATCTCTTCCCACACTCTTGGCATTTGCATGACTCTTCTCCTGGTGAGTTTTGAGGCCTGATTTGAAGATGTAACTCTTCCCACACTCCAAGCATTGATAGGGCTTCTCTCCTCTGTGGTTCATCTCATGCCCAACAAGATTCCTCTTTTCGGTGAAGCCTTTCCCACACTCCTGGCATTTATACGGCTTCTCTCCCGTGTGGGTTTTCTGGTGTCTTTTGAGGTCTCCTTTCTGACGGAAGCATTTCCCACACGCCTCGCATATACATGGCTTCTCTCCCGTGTGAGATTTCCGGTGCCTCTTGAGGGTTGCTCTCTGACTGAAGTTCTCCCCGCACTCCAGGCAGGGGTACGATTTCTCCTCTGTGTGACTACTCAAGTGAATTTTGAGGTTCGACTTGTAGATGAAGCTCCGGTCACACTGTAGGCATTTATGGGGTTTCTCCCCTCTGTGATTCATTTCGTGCCCAATGAGGCTCCTCTTTTGAATGAAACCTCTACCGCACTCCGTGCATTTATGTGGCTTCTCCCCGGTGTGGGTTTTTTCGTGCCGGGAAAGGGTTGATCTCCAACTGAAGCTCTTCCCACATTCCTGGCACGTGTAGGATTTCTCTTCCGTATGACTGTTTTGGTGACTCTTGAGGATTGATTGGTAGATGAAGCTCTTCCCACACTCCAGGCATTTATAGGGTTTCTCTCCTCTGTGGTTCATTTCATGCACGGCGAGATTTTTCTTTGAAGCAAAGCCTTTCCCACACTCCAGGCATTTGTGCCGCTCTTCCTCTGTCGTGTGGATTTTTTGGTGTGCCGTGAGGCTCGCTCTCCAGCGGAAACTCTTCCCACACTCCAGGCAGGTGTGCAGTTTCTCGACGATGTGGCTATTGCGGTGATTTTTGAGCACCGATTTACAGCTAAAGCTCTTCCCACACACCAGACATTTGTAGGGCTTCTCTCCCCTGTGGTTCATCTCATGCACAACGAGACTTCTCTTTTGGGTGAAGCCTTTGCCGCACTCAAGACACGTGTACGATTTCTCTTCCGTATGACGGTTCCGGTGCTTTTTGAGGAGAAACTTGCAGCTGAAGCTCTTCCCGCACTCTAGACATGCGTACGGTCTCTCTCCCCTGTGGTTCATTTCATGCACAACGAGAGTTCTCTTTTGGGTAAAGCCTTTTCCACACTCCGAACACCTGTATGGCTTGTCCAACATATCCGATATTTTGTCATTTGTCAGGTGTGTATGAGAACCAAAGCTTGCTTCCAGTTGACGATATTCAGAAGGCTGTCTTTCCTCTATATAGTTTGTGGCGTGATCATTGAAGCATGATGGCTGGCCGTTATTGTAGACAAGGCAGTTGCTCATTTCCGTACTCTCATCCGTTTCTTTATGGACTAGGACTAGGATTTCCCTGGTGTTGGCATGGCACAGATCTTCTTCTCCTTCCACTCTCATGTTCCTTTCTTCTTCTGTTTTCAATGGCACCTGACATGATGATTCCCCATTTTCATTCACCTGCACAGCACCACCTTGAAAAAAGAAACAAACCGTAAGAAGGCATTCGAAAAGGGAAGCTGGGAACAAGTCTAGGTCCAGGGAAGTCATGCTACTCCTCTATTCTGCTTTGGTTAGACCACACCTGGAATATTGTGTCCAATTCTGGGCACCACAATTCAAGAGAGATATTGACAAGCTGGAATGTGTCCAGAGGAGGGCGACTAAAATGATCAAGGGTCTGGAGAACAAGCCCTACAATGAGCGGCTTAAGGAGCTGGGCATGTTTAGCCTGAAGAAGAGAAGACTGAGAGGAGATATGATAGCCATGTATAAATATGTGAGAGGAAGCCACAGGGAGGAGGGAGCAAGCTTGTTTTCTGCTTCCTTGGAGACTAGGACGTGAAACAATGGCTTCAAACTACAAGAAAGGAGATTCCATCTGAACATGAGGAAGAACTCCGCCGTTCAGCAGTGGAACTCTCTGCCCCGGAGTGTGGTGGAGGCTCCTTCTTTGGAAGCTTTTAAACAGAGGCTGGATGGCCATCTGTCAGGGGTGATTTGAATGCAATATTCCTGCTTCTTGGCAGAATGGGGTTGGACTGGATGGCCCATGAGGTCTCTTCCAACTCTAGGATTTTATGATTCTAAAATCTAATTATGGATTCTAATTATGATTCTAAATTTGGGCCATGGTAGCACAGCGAATTAAACCACCAGATACAGAAAATCTTGCCAACCAGACAGTTCTGTAAGTTGTAACAGAATCAAGTGTGTGTGTGTTAAAGAAAACCTTATACTGTTAATTATTATATGCAACTGCTAATCTAGGTCTGTCAGCCCTAGCTTCTGCCAACCTAGCTGTTCGAAAACATGCAAATGTGAGTAGATCAATAGGTACCACTCCGGCGGGAAGGTAACGGCGCTCCATGCAGTCATGCCGGCCACATGACCTTGGAGGTGTCTATGGACAATGCTGGCTCTTCGGCTTAGAAATGGAGATGAGCACCACACCCCAGAGTCAGACATGATTGGACTTAATGTCAGGGGACTACCTTTACCTTTACCTTAATCTAGGTCAGCTAGTAAGTTTGGACTACACCCAGTGGGGTGTAACTGTATGTGGTTTAGAATACAGTTCAGCTTTAGCTTTTGCTCTAAGGAGCTAATGCTCTGACTCAACAGTTTTTGCTCACATTTTGTGTCCTGCTCTCTCATTTGAAGAAAGATGAAGAAACCATGCTCTGTCTTGGGTTGTTGTAGGTTTTTTCGGGCTATATGGCCATGTTCTAGAGGCATTTCTCCTGACGTTTCGCCTGTATCTATAGCAAGCATCCTCAGAGGTAGTGAGGTCTGTTGGAACTAGGAAAAAGGGTTTATATATCTGTGGAATGACCAGGCTGGGACAAAAGACTATTGTCTGCTGGAGCTAGGTGTGGATGTTTCAACTGACCACCTTGATTAGCGTTTGATGGCTTGGCAGTACCTGGGGGAATCTTTTGTTGAGAGGTGATTAGAGGTGAGGATGCAGGCGAAACGTCAGGAGAGAGTGGCTCTAGAACATGGCCATATAGCCCAAAAAAACCTACAACAACCCAGTGATTCCGGCCATGAAAGCCTTCGACAATACATGCTCTGCATTACTTACAAGGACTGTGTATGTTTGCTACAGTTTTTATTTTGTATGCAATGCTGCAAGTTTATGTAACTCCCCTTTGTTTGTTTGCTAACCAATGTAACTGTAAATCCAATATAGTTGTATAGAATCTGTATGTCTGTATGTCCAATGTCATTCTTTGTCTAAATGTTTTTCTGTAATCTGACATACCTTCTCACACTGGAAATTGCAATAAAAAGAACCTATGCTTCAAAGTTATTGAAAAGTCATTCATGACAGAGGGCCTTCTTTGTGGTGGCCCCTTGGCTCTGGAACTCGCTCTCCAGGGAGATTAGGCAAGCACCCACTCTAGAAGCCTTTAGGAAAAGCTTAAAAACTTGGCTTTCCTGGTGCACTAATTCTCATGTCAGGTCCTGTCTCAGTGTCAATCGTCTTTCTAAGGCACTTTATCTCATCCCTCAGTTGAGAATAACGTCATTGTTTATCCCACCCGAGTCTCTCACTAAGAGAAACAGGTGGCAATTCCTAAACTGTTTTTCTACCAACCAAGAGGCAGAGGGATCCTTACCGAACAAGGTCACCATCTCATAATTCTCCTCCATGACCTCCCAGTGCAGGGTCTGTTGATCCGGATCCAGTAGGGCCCACTCCTCCTCGCTGAAATGGACAGCCACATCTTCAAAAGTCACCTGAAACAAGAAGATTCTGAGATCAATAATGCTTTCCCCACTACTAAGCAGAATCCAATATACACCAAAGCGCATCCGATGGAAATTGGAACTCAGGGTTCAAAGAAAGAACTTTTGGAGTAGTTTAAAATGGAGTGCAATGTTTACACAAATTATTTTTCTTCCACTTATTTATTTATTTATTTACAGTATTTATATTCCTCCCTTCTCACCCTGCAGGGGACTCAGGGCGGATTACAATGTACATATACATGGCAAACATTCAATGCCATAGACACACAACACATATAGACAGATAGTCAGAGGCTATTTAACATTCCAGCTTTTTCTGGCCACTAGGGGAGCTGTCGCTTCACCGTCACCGTCCGTCTGCGACACTGATGAAGTACTTCCTCATTCCCGCATGCTTGTTGGAGATATTTATGGCCTCGTAAATTAGTTAAATTAGCCTCCCCACATATAAGCGGTACCTAAATTTCCTACTTGACAGATGCAACTGTCTTTTGGGTTGCAAAGGTCGACAACAAGCTACACAATTGGTCGGAAGCTCACTCCGACCCGAGCTAGCATATAAGTGGTACCTACATTTCCTACTTGACAGCCAGAAAAGTTAAAGAGCCGCTGATTGTCTGTCTATATCTGTTGTGTGTCTTTGTCATTGAATGTTTGCCATATATGTGTACACTGTAATCCGCCCTGAGTCCCTTGCGGGGTGAGAAGGGCGCAATATAAATACTGTAAATAAATAAATAAATAAATCTGTTATGGAACTCCAATATGCTGATGACAACGTCGTCTGTGCACATTCAGAAATCTGAATCTTTTTCTGAATGTGCACAGGCAACGCTGTCTAGACACCTTCACAGGAGCATAGGAGAATCTCGGCCTGTCACTGAACACTGAGAAAACCAAAGTGCCCTTCCAGCAAGCACCCGCCAATCCCTCTGCAATGCACATCACATGCAACTCCTGGAACGATTCCATCAATGTTGCCTCAAAAAAATCCTGCTTACCTTGCATATTCCTTTACATTAATTTTTAATTAATTTATTTACCTTATTTATATCCTGCCTTTCTCTACCCCAACATACCAAATCAGTTAAAACATAAGTTAAACATTAAAAGATAATAAGCATAATAAAACATTTCAAGGAATCACATCATCCAGTCAGAGTCTAAAGGCCAATTCAGAGTCAAATTGTACATATTCCATACTAACATTCCTGCACTGCTGTATTTTTCAAACGCCTGCTCCCAGAGACAAGATTTGACTCTCTAAACACTAAGGACGCGAAGCAATGGCTTCAAACTACAAGAGAGGAGATTCCATCTGAACATGAGGAAGAACTTCCTGACTGTGGGCGCCGTTCAGCAGTGGAACTCTCTGCCCCGGAGTGTGGTGGAGGCTCCTTCTTTGGAAGCTTTTAAACAGAGGCTGGATGACCATCTGTCAGGGGTGATTTGAATGCAATATTCCTGCTTCTTGGCAGAATGGGGTTGGACTAGATGGCCCATGAGGTCTCTTCCAACTCTTTGATTCTATGAAGAGGGAGGGGGCTGTCCTGATATTGCTAGGGAGGGAGTTCCACAACTGAGGAGCCACTATCGAGAAGGCCCTGTCTCTCATCCCCACCAACTGCGCTTGCGAAGAAGGTGGGACCGAGAGCAGGGCCTCCCCAGACGATCTTAATCTCCATGATGGTTCATAGGGGGCAATATGTTCAGACAGGTAGGCTGGGCCGGAACTGTTTAGAGCTTTATAAGCTAAAGCCAGCACTTTGAATTGTGCTCGGTAGCCAATGGAGCTGATGCAACAGGGTGTGTTGTATGCTGCACACTGCTCTGGTGAGCAGCCTGGCTCTGCCGCCCATTGGACCAATTGTAGTTTCCAAGCAGTCTGCAAAGGCAACCCGATGTGGAGCACATTTGTCATGTATCATGTTCTGCAGTTGATGGTGGTTGGTGGTGGCAGGCCTAGCAGTTGGTGATGGAAGGGTTAATGTAAGTCTTAGTTCTAAAAAGTTGAGTAATCTGTAAGTAAGAGTTCATGGGTGAAAGCAATTAAGGGTGGAGGTATGCAAGAGATAGGTTGCAGCTGGGTGTTTCTGGATATAAGGAGCTAGCCTTGGGACTGATCTTTTGGAGAAAAGTATTTGTTTTATCTTGGTGGTAGATGCTGCTGGTTTTCCCCCAGGTTTGTTGGATTTTTGGTATCCTGACCTGTCTCCTGTAATCTTGGAACCCTGGAACCTTGAACCTTTGGACTTGCTTTTGACTACAGTATAGACCAGGGGTCCTCAAATTAAGGCCCGGGGGCCAGATACAGCCCTCCAAGGTCATTTACCTGGCCCTCGCTCAGGGTCAATCTAAGTCTGAAACGACTTGAAAGCACACAACAACAACAACAACAATCCTATCTCATCAGCCAAAAGCAGCCACACTTCCCACTGAAATACTAATAAGTTTATATTTGTTAAAATGTTCTTCATTTTAATTATTGTATTGTTTTTAAGTGGTTTTCCACCACAAATAAGATATGTGCAGTGTGCATAGGAATTAATTCATTTTTTCCAAATTATAATCCGGCCCTCCAACAGTTTGAGGGACTGTGACCTGGCCCTCTGTTTAAAAAGTTTGAGGACCCCTGGTATAGACTCTTGATCCCTGGACTTGGCTCATTGAACCCTCAGCATCTTACCACTGGACTGGACCCTTTGACTACGGTGTAGCGTTTGCTAACAGTTTTTGTTTTATATTCTGTGGCTGAGTGCTATCTTTATGTTTTATATTTTGGACTATTAAAACAGCCAGGAAATAAGTGCTGCTTTAATTAAATTGTTTGATACAAACTGGAAGTTTGTTTGGTTCACCTCTGCCTGAATAACGGCAGAATCCTAGCATCATGACAGCGTTGCAGTAATCTATACGGGATGTAACCAGAGCGTGGACCACCATGGCCAAGACAGACTTCCCAAGAAACGGGCGCAGCTGGCGCACAAGTTTTAATTGTGCAAAAGCTCCCCTGGCCACCGCCAAAACCTGGGGTTCCAGGCTCAGCGATGAGTCCAGGATCACTCCCAAACTGCGAACTTGCGGCTTCAGGTGGAGCGTAACCCCATCCAGCACAAGCTGTAACCCTATGCCCTGTTCGGCCTTTCAACTGAACAGTAGGACCTCTGTCTTGTCTGGATTCAATTTCATTTTGTTTGCCCTCATCCAAACCATCACAACTGCCAAGCACTGGTTCAGGATTTGAACAGCCTCCTTAGTAGCAAGTAGGAAGGAGTGATAGAGTTGAACGTAATCTGTGTACAGGTGACATTAAACCGCAATGATCTCCCCCAATGGCTTCGGATGATCTCCCCCAATGGCTTCATGTAGATGTTAAACAATATGGGGGACAGTGTTGAGCCCTGCAGGACCCCACAGAGCAATGGCAGTGGGGCCGAGCAGGAGTCCCTCAACAACACTTTCTGGGAACGACCCTCCAGGAAGGACTGAAGCCACTGCAGAACAGTCCAAGGCCCATCCCTGCAAGGCGCCCCAGAAGGATACCGTCGTCTATAGTATTGAAGGCCAATGAGAAATCTTCAATACCGTAGATGCAATATGGTATGACATTAAAGTTGCTTTCCTTTCATGTTACTTCCCCGTTGGGGGTCCCGACAATTATTTAGGGAATTCTGCAGACAGGTGAAGGGATAAGACAGCAACTCCCCAATTCTCTCCAGTTCATTCCTACTTCCCTCCTTTTACCTGATCCTGTTGTCCAGAGGCCACTTCTCCTGCATCAGAAAAAGACAAGTAATGATGTCTTCCCAGATTGCTGCACCCAGAAGCGAACATCTTGCTGGTATCCAATAGGGCCTCCTGGGTCTGAAGGATCTCTCTCTGCCACTCTTCCTGCCGTGCCTTCTCCTCTTCAGCCCGACTCAGGAGGAAACCTTCCGCCAAGGCCACGGCCTGGGAGCTGGTCTCTGCCCCACATTCCCTCACCCAGCGCTCCATCTCTGGGGGCAGGATGCTCAGGAACTGTTCCAGGATCACCAGGTCCAGCATCTCCGCCTTGGAGTGTCTCTCGGGCTTCAGCCACAGGCGGCAGAGAGAGTGGAGGCGGCTGCAGACCTCTCGGGGGCCCAAGGCCTTCTGGAAGCGGAAGCGCCGGAAGCGTTGGCACTGAAGGTCTGTGCTGAAGGTCTTCTCCTCCAAGACGTCCTGACCCATTTTGCTGGGGAATCCAACACTTCTCCTGACCCACATTTGGCAGGGCTCTCTTCCCCCTTCGTGGCTGGTCTGGTTTGGCACCTCCATCTTCACTTTGGGCTCCAATGCAGTTTCCACCTGAGCCGAAGAACCTCTCTTCTGCACCCAATTATGTCACAAAGCAAGGGCTGCACAATACAAAGGGGAGAGCAAATCAGGGAAAGTAAAGTACCTGCACAGCTGAGTGTGTGTGTGCTCTGTAACTTCTAATGAAGATTCAAAACTTAATTACCCTTCTCTTTATTGTCTTTGGGATTGAGTGTCAGCTGCATTAAGATCACTCTGACCAAAAAGGTCATGAGTTCGAAGCCAGCCCAGGCTGGAGTGGGTTTCCAACCAATTGTGTGTAGCCTGTTGTTGACCTTTGCAACCCAAAAGACAGTTGCATCTGTCAAGTAGGAAAATAAGTGTGGGGAGGCTAAATTAACTGATTTATGAGGCCACAAAGAAGACTCCAGCAAAGCATTCCAGCGGGGAAGCATGTGGGGAATGCAGAAGTGCTTCATCAGCGTCACAGATGGACGATGAAAGCGACAGCTCCCCTGATGGCCAGAAAAAGTTAAATAGCCTCTGTGTATGTCTGTATCCCCGGTGGCGCAGTGGGTTACAGCACTGAGCTGCTGAGCTTGTAGGTTCGATTCCAGGGAGCGGTGTGAGCTTCCACTGTCAGCCGTAGCTTCTGCCAACCTAGCAGTTCGAAAACATGCAAATGTGAGTAGATCAATAGGTACCGCTCTGGCGGGAAGGTAACGGTGCTCCATGCAGTCATGCTGGCCACATGACCTTGGAGGTGTCTACGGACAACGCTGGCTCTTTGGCTTAGAAATGGAGATGAGCACCACACCCCAGAGTCAGACATGACTGGACTTAATGTCAGGGGACTACCTTTACCTTTACCTTACTATGTCTGTATATGTTTGTATGTCAAAAATAGACATTGAATGTTTGCCATATATGTGTACACTGTAATCCACCCTGAGTCCCCTACGGGGTGAGAAGGGCGGAATATAAAAGCTGTAAATAAATAATAAATAAATTTGTTCCTCATCAGGTCATAGCCTTTGTGTGTGTGAGTGTGAGTGTGTGAGAGAGAGACTCAAAACACCAAAAATAAGAAGTCTTTGTTAAAATTTAACAAAGTTGATTTTCTTACAGACTTCATGTACTACACTCAAGATAGGTACATTTTTACTTCGAGATGCTGTTGAGCAAGGATCTCTAAACAGAAACTTAAGTCATCCCCCGCCACCCACACTGTTGGAAATAGCAACCTTCTACAAGCCTCCTATACTAGTTATTTGTTATTATGTAATTGTGATTGCTTATGTATGTTGTATGAATATTGAGTTTTCCCTTAACTCTATGTTGTTTGAGGTTGTGGAAGGGACTGCAGACTATGTGACCAGATCTGGGACTTTTCATCCTGAGACTCCATTTTAGAAGCCAGTTTGCATCAGAAGCAGGACAGTACACTTATATCCCAACATCTGATAGCAGGATTTGATCCCAGGTTATCTGCTTTGAACTGGATTATATGAGTGTCACAATAAATATAATGTGCATATTTAATAAGTGTGGATTTGATATGTGTGGGAATGAATGGATTTCTATGGAAGGTGAATGAATCGCAGGTAACCATTTTCAAGATACCATCCTAATTGAGGCCTTCACCTACTTGCTGGATTTTAATTAAAAGTTAATGAGCACTGAAAAGTAAACCGTGACAAGAACTGTGACCATGATAAGATAACTGTTTAGATCTGTTTACATCTGTCGACATTTGCTGACCAGGAATGGGATTAACTCTAAAGGAAATGACCTCTGTTTACATTAGTCAAAGACTCTTTCCAATCAAACCCAGAACACAATGGTTCGTTACCTGAATGCAAACATCTGTCAAGAGGTTAAGATAATTTCAAACAGGGCAATTATTTACTAGATCAACAAAATATTCCTGTAAAAGACCCAATCTAATAATTCTCAAAGTGTGGCAGACCAGAGGTGTCCCACTCACCCACTATGCTCTGCTCCATTGGGAAGGAGACAGAGTGTGTAACATGGCGAGTGTCAGATACGAGAGGCATTCATTATAGATTTCCCCTGACCCACTTCTATTTATCACAGGACGTTGAAACTACACATGTGTAATGATAGAAGTCTCTATTGGTTATGTGCCAATGTACAACTCAGAACTGAGAATGGTCTTTGTGCGGGTACGGCTGTAGCAGGAGCTCCAACTTTATTTTCTTTCTGTTATCTGTTTGCAGTCATAGGGCAGGCCTCCTGTCCATCATAATTAAGCTTTGGTTCTGCCCCTTGTTCAGGGCTCTGGGAGGGAATGGAGCCATTTTTTTGGGCAGTCTCACATAAGGAAGCTAAACTATAGGACGTAGACCAGCTCGTCCCGTAGAAAAGCTTCTGTTCTCAAGAACATCCGGGGAAACAGAAACAGAAATTCCAGGGAAAAGGTCCCAAGTCTCTGGCTGAGAGCTCACAGCCTCTCAGCCTCACAGCAATCAAAGGGAAAACAGACCTGAAGTTTCAAAGAATTCTCTGATGGAGGACAGCACCACAAATCTACGGAACTCCATCTGAAATATCTAGAGGCCTTGGCTGGTAGGTCTACTCGATACCCAGATGCATTTGGAATCGGTAGTAGGACCCACACCGATGAGGTATAGATAGTAAACAGCCTGGGAGAGGTTAAAAAGGGTTTTTTCCTACAGAGAAAATAAAGTTAATGCCAGTTCCTTGAGGACTAGACTAAGAAAGCCTTGAAGTGTTGTTTGAACCATTGAAGATTTGTTGTTTGTTTCATAATAAAGACTTTGTTGTATCATTAAAGACTCTAAAGACCATCACTTCAGAAAAATCCCTGAGAACCTCTCTTTGAGGCGCCCTGACTTCCCACTGGGCTTAAAGTATACATCCTATAGAAAAGACAGCTGTTACAGGCCCAGCACGTTTTGATTTTATAGGTGCGGAAGTGGAGTGTGAGGTTTGATAATGGACCCAGTGGAAAACAGAGCAGTCCTCAAGTTCCTCAAGGCCACACACCAAAGGAGATGTTCAATGAGATGAAAGAGGTTGATGGGTATGATTCCCCATCATATGATGGAGTCAAGAACTGGCTTCGTCAATTCCAATGTGGTTGGACTTTGGTGGAAACAGCTCCAATTCCAAGGGGATCCCACTCTACTATTGATGAACACACCATCCAGAAAGTGGAGGTCATCATTTTGGAAAATTGTTGTGTAATCATTTGCCACCTATCCCAAATTGTCAAGATGAGTGTGGAGTCTGTGGGAAAAAATCACCCAAGACCATTTTCACATGCATAAGGAATCCGCTCGCCAGAAGCAGGAACTGTCAGAGTAGCTTTAGCAGCCCGCAGAATGCCTTTTACTCTCAGTGTGATAAAAACTCAGGGATTTTTCAAAGCCACAAAGGTCATCTACGGACCAAGAAACCATGGCATACAGCCTCTACGCTCATCAGGTGGAACCAAACTTCCGAAGGACAAAAAAATCAATTTCCACTACGTTGGAAAGAACACTACCAAAGCCTCCTGAATCGCGGCTCCAATGTGTCCGAAGAGGTTCTCTCACAAATCCCACAACAACAAACCAGGGATGAGCTTGCAGCACTGCCTAGTTTGGAAGAAATCAACAATCCCATCAGCCAACAAAAAAATAACAAAGCCAGTGGGCCTGATGGGATCCCTGCTGAAATCTTTAAAGAGGGAGGACCTGAGTTGACACAACTCCTCCACCAGCTCATTGAAAAAGTGTGGGTGACTGAGAAAATCCCAGCAGATTTCAAGGATGCAGTTTCTCTGGCATTCCAAACTGTTTCAGTCTTCAGCTTCAGGATGCTGCATAACCACTCCCAGCAACAGCCAAAAGTTTCTTCAGCTCAAAAGGAGCCATCAAGCTAAGCAAAAATGCAAAGCTCCAAACTTGCAAACCTAGTGCCTTGTTATATGCTGAAACAGGTAACTTGTGGCAGCTGTGACAAAAAGGTTCCTCCCTGTTACTAAAAAAAAAAAAAAGCCTGTTGTAAACCCCTAGTAGCAACAGGAACAAGTTGAATGCTCTCAGGCTCCATCGATGATGTGCCATGGAAACAGGAAGACTTTTTCAACAGCTGTGTCCATCACTCTGATCCTGAGACTAAAGTCCAGTCGATGCAATGGAAGCATCATGACTCACCACCACCGAAGCAGGCACGTGCCCAACTCTTGGCAGGCAAGGTCATGCTCACAGTATTTTGATACCAGCATAGAGTAGGACTGATGGATTTCCTAGCAAAGGGGACCATGATCACTGAGGCAGACTAGGCTTCATTGCTGAGGAAATGGTGGAAGGCCATCCAAATCAAGAGACAATGTGGTATGCTCCAGAATGCACCAGTTCACAACTCACCTGTTGCCCAAATGGAAGAAGCATGCTTCTGTGGCTTTGGAATTCTACGGCATTCTTCTGATTCACCCAACCTCGCACCATTGGACTTCCACCTCTTTCCAGCAAGGAAGTTATTTTTGAAAGGGCAAGGATTTTTCAGGTGATGAGACTCTTGATTTCCAAAGTCACAACGTGGCTTTTGGAGCAACCTGTCGACTTCTACAAGTGAGGTGTTGACAGTGGCGTAAAAAGATGGGAGAAGTGCATGTCTCTGGGTGGCACTGATGGAGAGAAAGACTCAGGACTGGGCCAAGTTTCATTGCTCTCTGTCCATAGAAAGTGGGTCAGGGGGAATCTTTAATGAACGCCCATTATATGAGTCTCCACTGCGATATAATGGGGTGATCGCATGATAGCTGGGCTCAGAAGCTCCGAGCTTTACAGAGATTCCTCAAAGGCGGCTATGAATAAGGGAAAAGAGGGGGTGGAGTGAAAGCGGGGAGAACGAAGGAAGGATAGAAAGGAGGGGATGCTTAGGGTAAAGGTTAGGGCAAGGTTTAAGGTTTGGTTTAGGGTTACGGTTAGGGTACGGTTTACGGTTTAAGTTAGGATTAGCATAAGGGTTAGAGTAAGGTATAGAGTTTGATTTAGCGTAAGGGTTAGAGTAAGGTTTAGGGTTTGGGTTAGCATAAGGGTCAGGGTATGGGTTAGGGTTTGGGTTAGCATAAGGGTTAGGGTAAGTTTTAGGGTTTGGGTTAGCGTAACAGTCAGGGTAAGGATTAAGATAAGGTTTAGGGTTTGGGTTAGCGTAAGGGTTTGGGTAAGGTTTAGGGTTTGGGTTAGCGTAACGGTCAAGGTAAGGGTTAGGATAAGGTTTAGGGTCTGGGTTAGCATAAGGATTAGGGTAAGGTTTAGGGTTTGGGTTAGCGTAAGGGTTTGGGTAAGGTCTAGGGTTTGGGTTAGAGTAAGGGTAACGGTAAGGGTTAGGATAAGGGTTAGGGTTTGGGTTAGCGTAAGGGTTAGGATAAGGTTTAGGGTTTGGGTTAGCGTAAGGGTTAGGGTAAAGTTTAGGGTTTGGGTTAGCATAAGGGTGCAGAGGGTTAAAGCACTGAGCTGCTGAGCTTGTTGATTGAAGGGTCGCAGGTTCAATTCCGGGGAGCGGCGTGAGCTTCCACTGTCAGCCCTAGCTTCTTCCAACCTAGCAGTTCGAAAACATGCAAATGTGAGTAGATCAATAGGTACCACTCCGGCGGGAAGGTAACGGCGCTCCATGCAGTCATGCTGGCCACATGACCTTGGAGGTGTCTATGGACAACGCTGGCTCTTCGGCTTAGAAATGGAGATGAGCACCACACCCCAGAGTCAGACATGACTGGACTTAATGTCAGGGGACTACCTTTACCTTTACCTTAAGGATTAGGGTAAGGTTTAGGGTTTGGATTATCATAAGGGTTAGGGTAAGGTTTAGGGTTTGGATTAGCGTAAGGGTTAGGGTAAGGATTAGGGCAAGGTTTAGGGTTTTTTGTTAGCTTAAGGGTTAGGGTAATGGTTATGGTATGATTTAGATTTTGGTTTGGGTTAGTGTAAAGGTTAGGGTAAGGTTTAGGATTTGGGTTAGCTTAAGGGTTAAGGTAAAGTTTAGGGTTTGGGTTAGGGTAAGGGTTAAAGTAAGGTTTAGGTAAGGTTTAGGGTTTGGGTTAGGGCCATGATGGCGAACCTATGACACGTGTGTCAGCACTGACACACATAGCCATTTTCGATGAAACACAGCCGCATGCGGCCACATAAGGAGAAGATGGACATTTCATCCTCGGCTCCTACAACAGCATTTTTCTATAATGCCGAGATATATGGCATTATAGAAAAAGCAGGTAAGTTAAATAATTAGTTTTTGGTTTATTAAATACAGTTATATATTACAATAATATATTTTTGTTATTAAACTATAAATATCATGAAATTATGGGTTTTTCTCGAAGTGACACCCCACTCGAGTTATGCTCAGTTTTCTGGCGAGTATTGACACACCAAACTCAAAAGGTTGCCCATCATTGGGTTAGGGTTTGGTTTAGGATTTGGGTTTGCATAGGGTTAGGGTAAGGGTTAGGGTTTGGGTTAGCATAAGGGTTAGGGTAAGGGTAAGGTTTAGGGTTTGGGTTAGTGTAAAGGTTAGGGTATCGGTTTGGGTTAGCATAAGGGTTAGGGTAAGGTTTAGGGTTTGGTTTAGCTTAAGGGTTAGGGTAAGGTTTAGGGTTTGGGTTAGGGTTAGCATAAGAGTTAGGGTAAGGGTTTGGCTAAGGAGTTAGGTTTAGGATTACAGTACGGTTCAGGGTTAGGGTAAAGGTAAGGGTTAGGATTTCACCATTAAAAAACTCTTAAATTCCTTCTGTATTATCTGTCTCTGGCCTTGCTTACATTAGCTAAGTCTCTCTTGCACAAACAGCACTCCCAAAAAGACATTTAATCAACTACCAAGCTTGCAAATTTTGTTTTGTGTCTGTTTGTTTGTTTTTGTTCTGTTAGAAATGTAATACAATCGTCTGGTTGCCCCTGACACAATAAATAAATAGCACTTCCAAAGGAGCGACGCCGCATCTCCGTAACACTTGGAGCTTCCGGACCCAGCTATCATACTATTACCTCTAATGGAACGAGATATTGGGATACAGGGTAGTATAGATCAGGCATGGGTCAACTTGGGCCCTCCAGGTGTTTTGGACTGCCGGCTGTTAGGAATTGTGGGAGTTGCAGTCCAAAACACCTGGAGGGCCCAAGTTGGCCCTTGGCTGTATATGCTCTACTGACTCCCTCCCCACAACGTAGACTAGCAATAAACAATGGCATAGTCCTGACACAACAAAGGTATGAGATTTCCCTTGAACACTAAAGATTGGCATCTTTCAAAAGGAGGAATCAGATGAGCCTCATTGGTGCAATGCCTGGGTGGGTATACATCAAATCCAACCTGGCTTCATGGGAAGGAATTTTGGATTTATGCAAACTACAAATCCCACCTTTTGGCTGGCTCATCTCAATCAGGATGACCTATTATGGAAATGGGCAGGAAGACAACTCACCGCAGAGAAAGCCAATTCCTCTCCCCTTTCTCAAGCCTTTGCTGTTCCTTTGCTGTGTTTGCAGCCTCTCTTCCGGGTTCCTGACCAGTGGGCGTGGCTTCCCCTTCGAAGACACGCCCCTTTCCCCGCCCCTCCCTCCCTTTAAAGGGGAAGTTAACCCTTTGAGCTCTGCCTGCTCTTTTAGGGAACTTGCCAACCAGTGAAGCTCACAACCCAAGAATCCAGTTGGATAAGAGCCAGGCTGCAGTGCAGAGAGATTGCTATCCTACTAGAAATGCCATTACAGACAAGATATAGTAATTTCCCCTTGCAATTACGAGACAATTACGGACCTTTTCCCTACAGGTGTTGGCTATTTGTTTGAATTCTTCTTTGGTGATTTCTCCCTTTTTCCCCTTCTTGTGCATGTCTCTTTTGTGTCTTAGCACAGTTAGATTACCCTCAACCAGAGAAACTGTGACCTGCACCGATGATGGACCTGGACCGAACTAACTCAACCTACTGGAGGGGCTTGAGGGGACTGAATCACCATAGTGGGACTTGTAGTTTACCCTGCAGCCAGAGAGCATGCTGAACCCCACGGATGATGCATCTAGAGCAAACTTGCCCAGCATAATAAACTTCATGTACTGATGGAGTTTCAGGGGGTGAACCTGGCATGATGTGAGTTATAGTTCACCCACAACCAGGCATGTAGCCAAAATTCTCATGGTGGTTCTCGAAAAGGCCTTACTGGTACATTATTTAAACTGTTATGTTTATTCATATCATGATCTGATCACCATACTCAATATATCCCATATGCATGGGGGTATTGGGGTAATGATACAAAAGGTTTGCTAGGCTAGACCCTCTTTCACTCAGACTCAGCCCCCCCCCCCAAACTCAGCCTCCCCGAAACCCCCCATGAAAAAAACTCACCCCCCCCCCCGAATCGAAATCCTGGCTATGGGCCTGCCCACAACCTTATGCATTGTGTACATCTATATCTATCTATCTATCTATCTATCTATCTATCTATCTATCTATCTATATAATAAAAGTTAATGTTTGTATGTGGAGGGTGAACATAGGTAAGGAGGTGTATGTAGTAGTTTTCTGATTGGCTCTCACTCTCACAGGCCACTGCAACCCACAGGAATGATGGATCTTGACCAAACTTGGCACACATAACCCCCATGACCCACTTTATGGCCTGGTGCAGTTTGGGGGAGGATGGACCACGGATGATGGGATTTGCAGTACTTTCAAACACTTCATCTCTCACTGACCACTGTGATGCCCACCAATGACAGATCTGGACCAAACTTGGCACACACAGCCCCCATGACCCACTCTACATCCTGGTGTGGTTTGGAGGAGGATGGACCACGGATGATGGGTCTTGCAGTACCTTCACTCACTTTGTGAGATCACTGGGACCAGCATGAATGACGGAGCTGGGCCAAACTTGACACACATAATCCCCATGAACCACCTCATGCCCTGGTGAAGTTTGGGCGAGGATGGACCATGGATTATGGGACTTACAGTACCTTCACCTGACTCACTTCCCATGGAACACTGTGGCCCCCACAAATCACAGACCAGGACCAAAATTGGCACACAGACCTCTCATGCAAACTGTACCAGAATGTAGAGTGGGTCATGAGGACTCTGTGTGCCAAGTTTGGTCTTTATAGGTAATTGGATGAGGGTAGTAGTGGTCTCAGAAAGTGAGTGAAGATACTGTAAGTCCCATCATCCGTGGTCCATCCTCACCCAAACCACACCAGGACGGACCACGGATGATGGGACTTACAGTATCTTCACTCACTTTCTGAGACCACTGCTACCCTCATCCAATTACCTATAAAGACCAAACTTGGCACACAGAGTCCTCATGACCCACTCTACATTCTGGTACAGTTTGCTGGAGTACCATGGATGATGGGACTTGCAGTACTCTCAATCACTTCCTGAGACCATTGCAACCCTCATCCAATGACGGATCAAGACCAAACTTGGCACCCATAACCCCCATGTCCTGTTGAGGTCCTTTACGTCCTGTTGAGGTTTGAGGGAGGACGGACAATGGATGATGGGATTTGTATACTGCCACACACTTCATGAGACCATTGTGACCCTCATTAATGCCTTTCTCAAATAACCTGGGCAGCGCCGGATCCCCAAACTAGTAAGTCAATAAAAGATAATATAAAGAAATAAACTGGATTTATTAAGTGTGGAGTAAGTATTTTTCTTCAATACCAGACTTCACTTAATCTTCCTCTTCACTGATGTTTGCCTTTTTTGCCACACTTCCCTTGCTTCCACTTGCAAGACGTTTAGATAGAAACCTGTTCAAGGAAGTGTGTGTCTTCCTCCCTTTGAAGGTGTTCCTAAAATGAGTGGGGCAGTTGTCATCACACGGTGACAATGCACGACTTGTCGCAACTCTTTCAGGGTGTTTCTTTCCATACCTGATGACAGAGTGAATGCCGGTCCTCTTTTTAAAGTTATTCAACCATCCCCGACTGGCTTTGAACGACTCTTCCGACGCCCTGTCCATGGATGTTCCCGGCGTCCGGCGCAACAAATCCCTGTAAATGACTCGCGCCTTCTCGCAGATGATGCTCTCGGTGACGGTATCTCCCACGAGCTGCTTCTCCGTCAACCACGCCAACAGCAACTCCTCCATTTCTCCGTGGACAGCGGTCCGGAGCTTTGAAATAATTGTAACGCCCTTGGCTGGCGTCGTCGCCTTAATCGACTCCTTCTGCTTCAAAATCGTACAGATCATCGAAGGGCTACGATTGTACTGCCTCGCCAGGTCAACAACACGCACACCTTGCTCGTGTTTTCTGATGATTTCGTGCTTTATGTCCAAGCACATCATCCTTTTCTTCTTGGCACGCACTTTCTTCGGACCCACGGTTTGGCAGACCTGTAATTAAGAGATTCGGAACATAGATTCGTTATGATTATTAAGATTTTGGACAACACGCTTGGTTTATATTCAATCACAGATTGCCATCCCAGCCATAGATATGATAGATTATGTATCTATCTATTTATCTAGTATGCTTCACGGTAGGGATGGTGTTCTTTGGATGCAACTCAGCGTTCTTTCTCCTCCAAAGATGACAAAGGGTTGTGTTTCTGCCAAACAGTTCTACTTTAGGTTGTTGTAGGTTTTTTCGGGCCATATGGCTATGGTCTAGAGGCATTCTCTCCTGACGTTTCGCCTGCATCTATGTCAAGCATCCTCAGAGGTAGTGAGGTCTGTTGGAATTAGGAAAAAGGGTTTATATATCTGTGGAATGACCAGGCTGGGACAAAGGACTGCTGTCTTCTGGACAAGAGTTCTATTTTGCTTTCATCTGACAACATGACATTCTCCCAATACTCTTCTGGATCATCCAAATACTCTCTAGCCAATGTCAGTTGACCCCGGACATGTACTGGCTTAAGCAGGGGACATGTCTGGCACTGCAGGATCCGAGTCCCTGGCGGGTGGTGTTGTATGTTACTGATGGTAGCCTTTGTTACGTTGGTCCCAGCTCTCTGCAGGTCATTCACTAGGTATATGTGTCAGGAGCAAGCCAAACAGTTGTATTGCATTTTTTAACAAACAAACAAACAAAATACAAAATTTGTGAAGTTTGGTAGTTGATTAATGTCCTTTGACCAGTAGCTGGCCACTTGGGGTGCCTCTGGTGTTGCCGCAAGAAGGTCCTCCATTGTGCATGTGGCAGGGCTCAGGTTGCATTGCAGCAGGTGGTCAGTGGTTTGCTCTTCTCCACACTCGCATGTCGTGGATTCCACTTTGTGGCCCCATTTCTTGAGGTTGGCTCTGCATCTCGTGATGCCAGAGCGCAGTCTGTTCAGCGCCTTCCAAGTCGCCCAGTCTTCTGTGTGCCCAGGGGGGAGTCTCTCATTTGGTATCAGCCATTGATTGAGGCTCTGGGTTTGTGCCTGCCACTTTTGGACTCTCGCTTGCTGAGGTGTTCCAGCAAGTGTCTCTGTAGATCTTAGAAAACTATTTCTTGATTTAAGTCGTTGGCACGCTGGCTGATACTCAAACAAGGGATGGGCTGGAGATGTCTCTGCCTTGGTCCTTTCACTATTGGCTGCTACTTCCTGGCGGATGTCAGGTGGTGCAATACCGGCTAACAGTGTAATTTCTCCAGTGGTGTAGGGCGCAGACACCCGTGATAATGCAGCATGTCTCATTAAGAGCCACATCCACTGTTTTAGCGTGGTGAGATGTGTTCCACACTGGGCATGCGTACTCAGCAGCAGAGTAGCATAGCTGAGTTATGGTAATCCCACAAACGAATATTACATTTTTATTTATATAGATACTAGCTGTCCCCTGCCACGTGTTGCTATGGCCCAGTCTGTGTATATGTGGATATATGTGGTATGCGCATGCGTTGTAATGTATTTTTTTTAAGTCTCTTCCGCTGTGTTTTTCAGTGTTTTTATGAGTGATGGTCACTCATTGGCCTGATAGGTGTATTGTGTCCAAATTTGGTGTCAATTCGCCCAGTGGTTTTTGAGTTATGTTAATCCCACAAACGAACATGACATGTATTGTCGAAGGCTTTCATGGCTGGAATCACTGGGTTGTTGTAAGTTTTTTCGGGCTATATGGCCATGTCCTAGAGGCATTCTCTCCTGATGTTTCGCCTGCATCTATAGCAGGCATCCTCAGAGGTTGTGAGGTCCTCACAACCTCTGAGGATGCCTCCAATAGATTCAGGCAAAATCACTGGAATCACTGGGTTGTAGGTTTTTTCGGGCTATATGGCCATGTTCTAGAGGCATTATCTCCTGATGTTTCGCCTGCATCTATGGCAAGCATCCTCCGAGGTAGTGAGGTGATAATAACAACAACAGCAACAACAACACAACAACAACAATGCAATCCTACCTCTGTTGTTGTTATTATCACCTCACTACCTCTGAGGTGCAGGCGAAACGTCAGGAGAGAATGCCTCTAGAACATATAGCCCAAAAAAACCTATACCAACCCAGAACATTACATGTTTATTTATATAGATTAATACCCCGCCCTTCTCATCCCAAAGGTGACTCAGAGCAGCTTACAGGTAGGCATAAACAAGCATACAATTAAAATAAACATATACATCAATTTATTATTTATTTACAATATTTATATACACTTTTCTCACGCCTGGGGTGGGACACTAAATGCGGTTTATATAAAAAATAAGAGCAAAATTCAGTGCCTTACATACATAAACCAAAACTCAATGAACAACATATAATTAGCAAAATATAAAGTTAAAACATCTATACATTAAAACCATTTATTAAAATCACACAATCCAAAATCGCACCATTTGAGCTTTACAGCACTCAATTACATTACGAAAATGACAATCCACAGGGACCAGTATAATTTTGCATGTATGTATGTATATAGAAAGAATTCCTAGGAAGGAAACACATCTGTCGCCTCGTGCTTACAGCAAGGCCCATTTCTGTTTTCAGTACCTCTATAGCAGTGTTTCTCAACCTTCCTAACGCCGCGACCCCTTAATACAGTTCCTCGTGTTGTGGAGACCTCCATAACATTATTTTAGTTGCTGCTTCACAACTGTCATTTTGCTTCTGTTATGAATCATAATGTAAATATCTGATATGCAGGATGTATTTTTATTCACTGGACCAAATTGGGCACAAATGCCCGATACGCCCACATTGGAATACTGGTGGGGTTGGGGAAGGGACACTGATTTTGTCATTTGGGAGTTGTAGTTGCTGGGATTTATAGTCCATCTACAATCAAAGAGCATTCTGAACTCTACCAATGATGAAATTGAACTAAACTTGGTACACAGAACTCCCATGACCAACAGAAAATACTGGAAAGGTTCAGTGGGCATTGATTTTGAGTGTGGGAGTTGTAGTTTACCTACATCCAGAGAGCACTGTGGATTCAAACAATGATGGAACTGGGCTAAACTTGGCATGAATACTCAATATGCCCAAATGTGAACACTGGTGGAATTTGAGGAAAATAGACCTTGACATTTTTTGGAGTTGTAGTTGTACTGTTATGCGCTGGGCCTATGACAATGTCTGTTTGCAGGACGTGTTTTCTGTATGCCCAACGAGACGCCGGGGTGCCTTAGCTAAAGGGTCCCATAGGTTTCCCAACACAAAGTTTTGTAGAGGCTCAAAATAAGTCCAACAAAGTTCTTTATTAAAGCTTAAATCTTCGAACAAACGAATTAGATGCTTTATAATCTTGAAAAACTGGTAGCTTTCTCGATCTGCCGACAAGGGACAGGCAACTGCTTGAAAAACTGTTCCTATCTCCTTTCGGGAAACCTTCCGACCCCTCCTTGGGCAAACTTTCTTAACCCTGCTGGCGTGAGGCCCCAACTCCCGGCTCCAAGCTGCATTATGGATAGCCCGAATGGTCCCTTACCAGGCAAGGTCTGTAGATTTGCCAAGCTGGTGTCCTGTAGATTGCTCCATGAAGGCTGTAGAAACTATTTCTTTTGCCCAGCAAAAGCTGGTTGTAGATCTGTTTCTTTAACCCCAGCAAGCTGTAGAGGTTTTCCTTTTTCCCCAGCAAAAGCTGGGGATCTGTAACTTTACTCCCCAGCAAAGCTGGCTATAGATCTATTTCTTTAACCCCAGCAGAGCTGTAAGAAGCAAAGCTTTTTACAGGTGGGACATCCTACTGCCAGGCTTCAAACTGTGAAACTGAACTGAAAGTCCCCTTTTCCCTCCAAAGCTTTTTACAGGTGGGACAGAGGTCCTAGCCCACACGTCCTACTGCCAGGCTTCAAACTGTGAGACTGAACTGAAAGTCCCCTTTTCCCTCCAAAGCTTTTTACTGGTGGGACAGAGGTCCTAGCCCACACATCCTACTGCCAGGCTTCAAACTGTGAGACAGAACTGAAAGTCCCCTTTTCCCTCCAAAGCTTTTTACAGGTGGGACAGAGGTCCTAGCCCACACATCCTACTGCCAGGCTTCAAACTGTGAGACAGAACTGAAAGTCCCCTTTTCCCTCCAAAGCTTTTTACAGGTGGGACAGAGGTCCTAGCCCACACATCCTACTGCCAGGCTTCAAACTGTGAGACTGAACTGAAAGTCCCCTTTTCCCTCCAAACCTGGGGAAAGGGGTGGATCTAAAGGCTCTAACGATGATTGATAGGTTGTTGGCCCTATGACTGCAACCTGGGGAAAGCTACTCAATTGCAAAATGCATGGCCCAAATGGATTCATGCAAACTAATAGTGCAAGAAAAAGAAATTCAAATCTCCTGCCACAGCCATGCCAGCACAGTGGTTGCTGGGATTTATAGTTCACCTACAATAAAAGAGCATTCTGAACTCTACCAACGATGGAATTGGGCCAAACTTTCCACACAGAATACAGTGTTTTCTGATGGTCTTTGGTGACCCCTCTGACACCCCCTCATGATCCTCCCAGGGGTCCCGACCCCCAGGTTGAGAAACACTGCTCTATAGGTTAAGATTATGTATCATAGGGTGGGGAAGTGCATGCTAGGGAGAGAGAGCTTGCACATAGCTAAATAAGAAGGAATTATATCTGTTGTACAGTTTGGACACATTTGAAAGAAAGAGGGAAGACTGTTTACCACACTACTCTGAGGATACTCACTGAGGATATGTCGCTTATCCAACATAAACGGGCCGGTAGAACGTTGGATAAGCTAAAATGTTGGATAATAGGGAGGGATCAAGGAAAAGCCTACTAAACATCAAATTACATTATGATTTTACAAATTAAGTACCAAAACATCATGTTTTTACAACAAATGGACAGAAAAAAGCAGGTCAATACACAATAAAGTTATGTAGTAATTAATGTATGAATGAATTTAGCACCAAAACTTCGCAATGTATTGAAAATGTATTTAATCTAACATTAAAAAATGACTACAAATAAAAAGAGAATAGCATAAAATGAGCTTACAGTAACAACATTGTTGGAAGTTAAATCCGTAAAAAATGTTGGAACATGCAAGAAATAAGTTAGTGTGTGTGTGTGTGTCGACTGCATGAAGCTGATGTCCAAGGAGCAGGCTGAGCCTGGGACTTTTGGATACTGTTACATTTTTGTTCAGGCTTGTGCTATGCAGGTGCAGAGAGAAACAGTTTGAAGAGAGAAGCAGAGAGAGAGAGAGATTTTGGAGTGTGATCTTGCTTCATGAACTGAAGATGTTTATCCACATGGACAAAGAAAGACTATTTTAAATATCTCATAAAATGACATGAGAGTTGGTGCGACTAATCCCACCACCACCACATTCCACTTGGTGGGATTGGGGAAAAATACTTGTATTTTGACTGTTGAATTTTGAAGATTGTATGTTTCTATGTATGTATGTATATGTATGTGTGTGTATATATATATGTGTGTGTGTGTGTGTGTGTGTGTGTGTGTGTGTGTGTGTATATATAATAAAACAATTTTTTAAAAAGAACAAAAAAATGATCACATTGTACATATGTTGTTCTGGATTTAAGAAGAGTAAACTACTTGTTCTTTATTTATCACCTGCATGGCATATTTTCTTTCTCTGGCAAGGCAGCGTGTGGGCTGATCAAAAGTGAACTACACGTGGTTTATTTTACATTACTTCACTAAAAGTTCAGTCCTCTGAAGGTTTAAAAAAACTGTGATCCTTGCCCGCTTTCCTGACGATAGCCGTTTCTTTGCTGCCAAGTCTCGACATCTTTGCAGCATCATATTTTCTTTCTCTTGCAAGGCAGTGTGTGGGCTGATCACATGCAAATTGCACGTGGTTTATTTTACATTACTCCACTAAAAGTTCAGTCCTGTGAAGGTTAAAAAAAAACTGTGATCCTTGCCCGTTTTCCTGACGATAGCCGTTTCTTCGTTGCCAAGTTTCGACATCTTTGCAGCATTGTTATGTTGACTGGCATATTTTCTTTCTCTTGCAAGGCAGTGTGTGGGCTGATCAAACGTGAACTGCACGTGGTTTATTTTACATTACTCCACAAAAAGTTCAGTTCTGTGAAGGTTAAAAAAAATCTGTGATCCTTGCCCGCTTTCCTGACGATAGCCGTTTCTTTGCTGCCAAGTTTCGACATTTTTGCAACATTGTTATGTCAATCCCTGTAGCTTCTTCTTCTTGTTGCTCGATGTATGTCATTGCATTTTCTAGAGCCTTAACCCCATCCTTTTGCGAGATTCTGAGACGCTTGACAGTTGATGCTTGATCCTCAATTTCCTCGCCATCGCTATTGATAAAAGTGACAATTTCTTCATCAGTTATGTCTTCGTTCATCCAACTTTCAACTTCTTGCGAAGACGCGTTCTCACACCCAGGGACACGCTGGACTAAGGGTTGAAGGCTTTCTTCGGTTTCATCTCTGCTTTCCCTTTCTGTAATTTTACGTTTATCTTTGCCTAACAACTTCTTCTTCCTGGGTGACATTTTGTAATTGAGGCCGGTCTCATCACAATGAAATATCTGATCGCCCGTTAGGCTTTCCGTCTCAACAAAGTCCTGAATTTTTCTTTTGAACGACTCCATTTCTTGATAATTTGATAACAGCTTCTCGCCACCAACGCTTAACTGACGGATCCCGTAACGTTTCTTCCACCTGTCGAGCCAACCAACGCTTGCAGTAAAATCCGGGTCGCCTTCGTTAAATTCCTTTCGAAAATGCAACGCCTTTTGCTGCAAAATAGGCCCTGAAATAGGCACGCCTTTGTCTCTGAACTGCGTAAACCAAGCGTACAAAGCTTCGCTCACTTTTTCATACTCACACTTTTTCATCGTCTTCCTCTCTTTCAGTGCACCATCGGTAATTCTGGAGGAACACCATTTTTCTATCTCCAATCGGTTCCTCTTCCAGTCTCCTACTGTTACCCGTGCAACACCATAGTCGTTGGCTACCTTCTGCATCGTCTCTCCTTTGTCCAGTCTCTTGATTGCCTCGAGTTTCTGGTCCATTGATACAACGACCTTCTTTCTTTTCGTTGCCATACTCGTCCAAGAAGAGGAGCATGCGTGGATTGCTGGCAAGGCAGGTCTGCTGCTTGTTTTCGATTGCGGTCGCACTTGTTCTTGTTGACCCCGGCGGTGAGTCGCTGTGGTGGATGCACGGTACGCCAGAGGGTTTGCCGTATGTTGCTGTTTGGAAAAAAAACATGCTGTTCAGAAAAGCGTCGGCCCTTCCATGTGCTGGGCACTTGTTTGGAAGGGGGTGAGGCACCGCGGCGCGAGGGCCAAGCACAGCACACCCACCAAGGATTGCATGCCTAGCTGTTGTCGGTCATGTCCCATCCCTCCCTGTGGGTGCTTGGTGCATGGGGAGTATTGCTGTTTTAAATTTTAAGCTCAGCTGGAGAGGCCCTGCTCTTGATCCCACCACCTTTGCAAACGAGACTGGTGGGGACAAGAGACAGGGCCTTCTTGGTTGTGGCCCCCCAGCTGTGGAACTCTCCCCCTACTGACATCAGATTGGCTACTTCTCTCCTGTCCTTTAGAAAAAACTCAAGACCTGGCCTGTGTCGGTTGCATCCCGTCTCTCCCGAAGGTCACTTGGTATGGGGGGGTATTGCTGTGTCTCAACCCCCCCCCCCAACCATCATGAAGTTTGATCAGCAGCACTTTCGCAAATGAGACTGGTGGGGACAAGAGACAGGGGCTTCTTAGTAGTGGCCCCCTGCCTGTGGCACTCTCTCCCTAGCGACATCAGATTGGGAGGGGTGGTAAGGCGCCGCGGTGCGTGGGTGGAGCACAGCATGTCCACCAAGGATTGCGCACCTGGCTGTTGCCGGTCACGTCCCATCCCTCCCAGTGGGCGCTTGTTGCACAGGGGGGGGGGGTTGCTGTGTTTCAACCCACCCGCCCCTGAACCATCACAAAGTTTAAGCTCAGCTGAAGAGGCCCTGCTTTCAATCCCACCACCTTTGCAAATGAGACTGGTGGGGACGAGAGACAGGGCCTTCTTGGTAGTGGCCCCCGGCCTGTGGCACTCTCTCCCTAGCAACATCAGATTGGGAGGGGTGGTGAGGCACCGTGGTGCGGGGGTCGAGCACAGCAGCTCCACCAGGGATTGTGTGCCTGGCCTGGTTGCATCCCATCCCTCCCGGCGGGTGCTTGGTGTACCGGGGGGGGGGGGGGGTGTTGCTGCGTCTGATTCTATGAGAGACAGGGCCTTCTTGGGAGTGAGAGACAGGGCCTTCTTGGGAGTGACCCCCCGACTGTTGAACTCTCTCCCTAGTGACATCAGATTGGGAGGTGTGGTGAAGTGCTGTGGGAGTCAAGCACAGCAGGTCCATCTAGACTCGTGCACCTGGACCATGCCGGTCACATCCCGTCCGTCCCAGCAGGCGCTTGGTGCATGGGGAGGTGGATTACTGTGTCTCAAGCCCCCCCCCCCCCCCCGAACCATCACAAAGTTTAAGATCAGCTGGAGAGGCCCTGCTCTCGATCCCTCCAGCTTCGCAAACGCGACTGGTGAGGACAAGAGACAGGGCCTTTTCAGTAGTGACCCCCTGCCTGTGGAACTCTCTCCCTAGCGACATCAGATTGGCTACCTCCCTCCTGTCCTTTAGAAGAAAACTCAAGACCTGGTTGTGGGACCAAGCGTTTGAACGATAAAGGCAGCAATTGAGAATAAGACTCAAGCGATATAAATGACAACAAATTGACCTAGACTTTGATTTTTACACTGGCGTGATTTTAACCATTGTTTATTTAATGTAACTGTTTTAATGAGTTTGTTTTAAATGTATTTTATGATTGTGGAAAGCACCGAATAGT
Source organism: Anolis sagrei ordinatus (assembly GCF_025583915.1). Taxonomy (NCBI): domain Eukaryota; kingdom Metazoa; phylum Chordata; class Lepidosauria; order Squamata; family Anolidae; genus Anolis; species Anolis sagrei. Next base: position 305,312,232 of record NW_026845477.1, read on the forward strand.
GTGTACTGTGAAGTCGCCTTGAGTTCCCCCCTCGGAGGTGAGAAGGGTGGGGTACAAATGTACGAAATAAATAAATAAATAAATAAAGGTAATATGCAGATTTGATAAATGTGGATTTAATATGATGTGTGGGTATGAATGGAGCTGAACGAAAGAAATGAATGAATGAGAGCTAACCATTTTGGAGACACCATTCTGAATATTGAGGCCTGCAATGACTAAATCACTAACTACTAGGCGTGGGCAATCCATGGTTCTAAAGTACTTACAAAGCTAAAGTTCTGGTGGTGAAAACTAGGGGGCGCTGGTGCTTTGCTTCTACAGTGTTGCTAAAGTCCTGGTGGTGAAAATTTCAGAACTCTAACAAAACTTTCAAAATTTCATAATTATTTTATTATTGGCCATTTTATGATGGAATCAATTAGGAACTGTCTCTAATAACAAAATTTTGAAAGTTTTGTTAGAGTTTTGAAATTTTCACCACCAGAACTTTAGCAACTCTGTAGAAGCAAAGCACCAGCGCCCCCTAGTTTTCACCACCAGAACTTTAGTTTTGTAAGTACTTTAGAACCATTTAGAACCATGGATTGCCCATGCCTACTAACTATCTGCTTGTTAGACCGTAATTAATTTAGACCTGCCATAGTTAACTTTGATAAGAACTGTGACAGTGATAAGATAAACTTTTACAATGTTAAGAAGGAAGTCAACACAAGGCTAACACCAATCATGAAGAGTTAACATCTGGCCAGGAAAATGAGATGGAATCAACATATACCAGGATGGAAGACGTCTATCATTAAGTTACAACTTTGGGAAGACATCAGTCTAATAATTCTCAAATTGTGACAGACCTGAGGAGTCTGGTTCACCCACCTCTCTGGTCCATGGACAGGACAGAGATGGTGTATTCGGAAAGTGTCAGATCCGCTAAGGGAAAGCAGGATTCTGTATACATTGGGGCTTCTTTCTCAAGGGAAGGGGAAAGAAGAGTGCATTTTGGAGTCTTAGATATTGTGCAGGGCGTCAGGTTCTGCTGTATGGAAAACACAGATCTGATCCTTGGCATTGTTCTTAGGGAAAGAGGAGTTTTGGTGTTATGGAAGTTTTGGAAACCTGCGTTGGCAGGCTGCAGGGAAGCAGTGCCGGGCCGAAGCAGGTGCTTCTCCAAGGAGGGAGAAATGATAATATTTGAATGCATGAGGATGGATGCATGTACGTGTGTATGAATGCTGAGTAAAAATGCAATTCTCCTTTGTTTGTTAACCAATGTAACAGTAAGTTGTTTGTGAATCCAATGACGTTCCATAGAATCTGCATTCTTGTACGTCCAATGTCATTCTTTGTGTAAAAGAATAAAAGCTCTGTAGAAGTTGCAATAAAAATTGTAGAAATTGTAATAAAAAATGTAAAAATTGCAATAAAAAGAACCAATGCTTTCAAGTTATTGAAAAGTCATTTATGACGGCTGCATGTTGCTGTTTGGAGAAACAGCAACACGCTGTTAAGCAAAGCAGCGGCATCCAGTGTGCCCTTCCCTGTGTTGGGAACCCGTCGGGAGTGGCGGTCGGGAGTCGCGATGCGGGGGTTGAGTGCAGCAGGTCCACCAGGCTGCGTGCCTGGCATGTGCCAGTTGCGTCCCGTCCCTCCCAGTGGGTGCTTGGTGTTCAGAGGGTTTGTTGCTTGTTGCTCTTTGGGAGCGAGAGAGCAGGGACTGGCGCTCCCCCTTCCTTCTGGGGCCTCCCCTTCCTGCCTCTTCCAGGTCCCAGCTTCCTACCCCATTATCACTCTCATTCACTCACTCACTCACTCACTCACCGTGGCAAAGAAAGCAGCAGTGGTAGTAGAACCAGGAGCATGGCATCCATCAGGAGGGGTGGGTTGCAGGCCTAACGCATGCACCCAGTGAACCCACAATGACAATGATGATAAATGCTATGGAAAATGGACTATGAATAGGCTTCTGATTGTGTTGTGTTTGCAGAATTTGATTCTAGATAAGGCTAGACAGCCAGTATTATTATAAATGGCTTTTTTAAAAAAACTAACCTATTATTCTTATGTAATTACTGTATGTGGCAGACCTGAGGAGTCTGTTCCACCCGCCATGCTCTTCTCCATGGGAAGGACAAAGATGGCGTAGCTATGGAGAGAGTCAGATATGCTATAGGAAAGCATGATTCTGGACACTTTGGGGCTTTCTGGACCCAGGTGTGGATTTCACAGTGACCACGCTGAAGAAAATGTAATTTCCCTTTGTCTGTTTGTTAGTCCAGTGTAACTGTAAGTTGTTGTACAGCCAATATAGTTGCACAGAATCTGTATGTCTGTATGTCCAATGTCATTCTTTGTCTAAATGTTTTTTCTGTAATCTGATGTCCCCTCTCACACTGGAAATTGCAATAAAAAGAACCTATGCTTCAAACTTATTGAAAAGTCATTCATGACACATCCTTTTACCTGATCTTGTTGCACAGAGGCCGTTTTTCCTGCATCGGGAAAAGACGAGTTATTCTGTCTTCGCAGAATCCTTGGCTCATAACCTATGAAATGCCAAAAATGGAAAAGAAAGAAATAAAAATGTAGTGGCTTCGTTTGTTTCTCAGAGTTTGTTATGAGAGAAGCTTCAAGGAATGAGGCTGGTCACACACAATGCCAGCTTGGAGATAAATAGAGATATATATAAATAAAAATGTAATGTTCGTTTGTGGGATTAACATAACTAAAAAACCACTGGACGAATTGACATGAAATTTGGACACATTATACCTAACAGTCCAACGAGTGACCATCACTCATAACTCCCCCCCCCCCAAAAAAAAGAACAGTGGAATCCCCAAAAAGCTAAATGACAAAAAACTAAATGACGATACAGAAAAAAAGGGAAGGAAGAGAGAGGGAAGGAAGGGAAGAAAGAAAAAGAAAAAGAAAGAAAGAAAGAAAGAAAGAGGGAGGGAGGGAAAGAAGGAAAGAGAGAAGGAAGCATGGATGGGAGCAAAGAGCAAAGGAAGGAAGAAAGGAGAGGGAGAGGAAGGAAAAGAAAGAGGAGAAAGAGAAAGAAAAAAAGGGAGAGAAGGAAAGAAGAAGGAAGAAAGACAAAGAAGGAGAGAAAGAGGGAGGGAAGAAAAGAAGGAAAGAGAAGGAAGGATGGAAGGAAAAAGGTAAGGAAGGAAGGAAAGAGGTACAGAAGGAAGAAAGGAGAGAACGAGGAAGGAAAAGAAAAAGGGGGGAAGGAAAGAGATAGAGAAGGAAGGAAGGAGGAAGGAAGGAAAGAAAGAAGAAAAGGGAATGAAGGAAGGAAAGAGGGGTGAAGGAAGGAGGGAAAGAAGGAGAAAGAGGGAGGGAAGGTTGGCCACAGCAATGCGTGGCGGGTACAGCTAGTGTGTGTGTGGGGTGTGTGTGTGTGTGTGTGTATATACACACACTTAAAACTGTGCTTTAAAACATTCTAGCAAAATATTCTCACACATTAGGAGTGTATATGTGGATATATGTTTCTTTGGGGTTTAAAGTCTGCTCTGCTGGGGTTTTGTGTGTGTGTGTGTGTGTGTGTGTGTGTGTGTTTTTAGGGGTGATTGACACTCGTTGAACTGTTAGGTATAATGTGTCCAAATTTCATGTCAATTCCTCCAGTGGTTTTTGAGTTATGTTAATCCCACAAATGAACATTACATTTTTATTTATATAGATAATGATAATGATGATGATGATTATTATTATTATTAATTCAAGCTTCCTAATTGCAACAGGCAAGAGTTCTTTCTCCCACCCTGGACATTCCACAGGTATATACACTCCACTTGCTTCACTGCCAACAGAACCTCTGAAGATGCCAGCCACAGATGCAGACAAAACGTTAGGAGTGTGGTGGAGGCTCCTTCTTTGGAGGCTTTTAAACAGAGGCTGGGTGGCCATCTGTCAGGGGTGCTTTGAATGCAATATTCCTGCTTCTTGGCAGAATGGGGTTGGACTGGATGGCCCATGAGGTCTCTTCCAACTCTTATGATTCTATGAATGGTGCTGGAATATAACCAGATAGACCGAAAAACTCACAACAACCCAAGACAGGAGTTATTGGGGTTTTAGAGACCACCATATATGTGAGGGATCCTTGAGACCAAGAGAGAGAAGACATCTTACCTAGTGGAACAGTCTCATTGTCCTCCTCCAGCTTGATCCACTTGGTAGGGAAGTTCTGACTGGTATCCAACGGGACCTCCTGGGCCTGAAGGATCTCTCTCTTCTCCTGTTCCTCTTCCTGCAGCGTCTTCTCCTCTTCTGAACGACTCAGGAGGAAGCCTTCAGCCAAAGCCACCGCCTGGGAACTGGTCTCCGGCCCATTTTCCCGCACCCATCTTTCCATCTCTGGAGGAAGGACGGCCAGGAACTGCTCCAGGATCACCAGGTCCACCATCTCCGCCTTGGTGCGTTTCTCTGGCTTCAGCCACAGGCAGCAGAGAGCGTGGAGTTGGCTGCAAAGATCTCGGGGGCCCTTGTCCTCCTGGAAACGGACACGCCGGAAGAGCTGGCAGACAACATCCGAACTGGCCGCCTTCCTATTCAGGAGATCGTGATCCATTTCTCCCTGGAAATCCAGACTTCTCCCGCCCCACGTGTCACTGGACTCTCCTCCTCCTCCTCCTCCTTCAGGGCTGGCTGGGTCTGGCTCCTCCACCTTCACTTTGGTCTCCAAAACAATTTCCATCTGGGCTGGAGAACCTCTTCCCTTCTCCATGTGATAAATGACAAGAAGCTACACAATACGGGGAGAAGATCAAGTCAAGTGTTAACTAACCAGTCAACTAACAAGATTGGTAAACCACTGACATTTTCTCAAGGGAGGAAGGGACTTTCTGTGTTTTTCCTGATGGCTGTTTAGGAGTAAGCTTAAGAAATCAGCACAATGGGAATTCACTTTCCTTCCATGTGCCATCTTCCCTTGTTATGCTTTATTTACCCTTACTTTAGAGATTTTTTTTCTCTTGACAACTCATCCCCTAAATATAAACTAGCAGTAAAATATTGTTGAAGCATGCAATTAATCAGTGTGTGTGTGTGTGTGTCAACTGTTAAATAAGATGCATAAATCGTGCTGAGTCTATGTGCAAAGGAAAATCAGAAATATACCTACATACATATATCTTATAGTTAAATT
>NW_026845477.1:305333729-305398729 GCF_025583915.1 Anolis sagrei ordinatus
GCCGTTCAGCAGTGGAACTCTCTGCCCCGGAGTGTGGTGGAGGCTCCTTCTTTGGAGGCTTTTAAAAAGAGTCTGGATGGCCATCTGTCAGGGGTGATTTGAATGCAATATTCCTGTTTCTTGGCAGAATGGGGATGGACTGGATGGCCCATGAGGTCTCTTCCAACTCTTTGATTCTATGATCTTATCCACAAGCCTTGTTTTTCAATCCAAAACCCTCTCTTAACTAAACTAAACAAACCGCAGCTCCCCAGATGTTTCTGTACCACAACTCCCATCAGCTCTAGTCATGATGGACCACGATGGCACCCTTGTGCTGCTGAATTGTTGACCTGAAGGTTGGCAGTACAAATCCACTGGACACTGTGAGTTCCCACTGTTAGCCCTAGCTCCTGCCAACCTAGCAGTTCAACAGCATGCAAATGTGAGTAGATCAATAGGTACCGCCTCGGTGGGAAAAGGCAAAAAGACACAAGCAGTCATGCCGGCCACATGACCAGGAGGTGTCTAAAGACAACGCAGACTCTTCGGCTTGGAAATGGAGAAAGAGTACCTCCCCCAGAGCTGAAGAGAAGCACCACCTCCAGAACCGGAAATGAAAGGAGAAGCCTTTGCTTTTGCTTGTGTATTTGTGTCTCATTGTGTGCCATTGTAACAAAGCATTGAATGTTTGCCTGTGTCTGTTTATATGCTGTAATCCGCTCTGAGTCCCCTTGGGGAGAAGGGTGGAATATAAACAAAGTGTTGTTGTTGTTATGTATAATGATGAGGAAGACAAGAGCTGTAGTCCAGCATCTGGAGGGAGGGCTACGTAAAATAACATGGTGGGACTCAGCCCATGGATTTGAAATGTGGTCTACACCAATAATGGTCCAGTCCGTGCCAAGTTTCCAGGAACAAAAGAAGAAGTTACAGCCTACGGACACAAATATGGAAACAATTCTCGGTACACTGGCGGAAAAAATATCATTCTCCCAGGTGTGATACCTTGAGGTGCATAAGTCTATATTGTTGGTATAAAAGGATGTTTACAAATTTCATTTGAATTTTCTAAGCAACAGAGAAAGTATAAAAACCAATAAAGAAGTACTGAAGAGCACAGTTACATCGCACGAGCCTGTGATTCATTCTGCACTGAGCACAACTTGGTACGTTCTTCAGAAAAGCATATCATTTGACTTCTCTATGTGAAATATTACAGCGTCTGTGTTGTCGAAGGCTTTCATGGCCGGAATCACAAGGTTGCTGTGAGTTTTCTGGGCTGTGTGGCCATGTTTCAACAGCATTCTCTCCTGATGTTTTGGCTGCATCTGTGGCAGGCATCCTCAGAGGTTGGTTGGAAATGAGGCGAGTAGAGTGTATATTAGGCATGTGCAATCCATGCTTCTAAATGGTTCTAAAGTACTTACAAAATTCGAGAAAACCAAAGTGCTGTTCCAGCAGTCATCAGCCATCCCCTCCCCAATGCCAGAGATACAACTTAATGGTGTAACATTAGAAAATGTTGATCATTTCCGCTACCTTGGCAGCCACCTCTCACCAAAGTCAACATCGACACCGAAATACAACACCCCCTGAGCTCTGCGAGTGCAGCATTTTTCCAAATGAAGCAGAGAGTGTTTGAGGACCGGGACATCCGTAGGGATACCAAGGTGCTTGTTTATAAAGCTATTGTCCTCCCAACCCTGCTATATGCCTGTGAAACGTGGACTGTCTACAGACGTCACATGCAACTCCTGGAACGATTCCATCAGCGCTGCCTCCGGAAAATCCTGCAAATCTCTTGGGAAGACAAGCGGACAAATGTCAGCATGCTGGAAGAAGCAAAGACCACCAGCATTGAAGCGATGGTCCTCCCATCAACTCCGCTGGACCGGCCACGTTGTCCGGATGCCCGACCACCGTCTCCCAAAGCAGTTGCTCTACTCCGAACTCAAGAACAGAAAACGGAATGTTGGTGGGCAGGAAAAGAGATTGAAAGACGGGCTCAAAGCCAACCTTAAAAACTCTGGCATAGACACTGAGAACTGGGAAGCCCTGGCCCTTGACCGCTCCAGCTGGAGGTCAGCTGTGACCAGCAGTGCTGCAGAATTTGAGGAGGCACGAATGGAGGGTGAAAGAGAGAAATGTGCCAGGCGGAAGGCGTGTCAAGCCAACCCCGACCGGGACCGCCTTCCACCTGGAAACCAATGCCGTCAAGTGATGCGGGTCAAGAATAGGGCTCCACAGCCACCTACAAACCCACAAAAATAGTCATCAAGGAAGACCATCTTACTCGTCCAACGAGGGATCGCCTAAGTAAGTAAGTAAGTAAGTAAGTAAGTACTTACAAAATTTAAATTCTGGTGGTGAAAACTAGGGGGCGCTGGTGCTTTGCTTGTACAGTGTTGCTAAAGTTCTGGTGATGAAAATTTCAGAAATCTAACAAAACTTTCAAAATTTCATTATTATTTCATTATTAACGATTTTTATGACAGAACCAATTAGGAACTGCCATTTATAATGAAATTTTGAAAGTTTTGTTAGAGTTCTGAAATTTTCACCACCAGAACCTCTGAGGATGCCAGCCACAGATGAAGGTGGAATGTCAGGAGAGAATGCTACTGGAACATGGACATACATCCCCCAAAATTCACAACAACCCATTAGTGTCTATTCATGCTTTAATCTCTGACTGAAGCTGATCTAATACTGAAGGCATTTCTGTGGCTGGCCGTAATGTGTGAGTCATCTGGTGCCGCCTGAGGACGGACTTGTGCGTGTAGCTCTTTCCACACTCCAGGCATATGTACGGTCTCTCTCCGGTGTGGTTCATTTGGTGTGTGGTGAGGTTCCGCTTCTCAATGAAGCCTTTCCCGCACTGCAGGCACTCGTAGGGCTTCTCCTCCGTGTGAACCAGCTGGTGCCTGTTGAGCTGTGAAGACCAGTAGAAGCGCTTGCCGCACTTGGGGCACTTGAAGGGCTTGTCTCCGGTGTGGAGCTTTTTGTGCTCCGTGAGGTACCTCTTCTGATTGAAGCACTTCCCGCACTCCAGGCAGGGGTATGGCTTCTCTCCCGTGTGGATGAACTGGTGCCTCTTCAAGTGGGGCCCCCAGCGGAAGCTTTTCCCACACTCCTGGCACTGGTAGGGCTTCTCCAGCGTGTGGATCACATAATGTTTTTTGAAAGCGGACTTGTAACGGAAGGAAACCCCACACTCCAGGCAATGATATGGATTCCCTCCTGCGTGATCTATTTGGTGGGCAACCACGGTGGTCTTCCCTGTCAAGTCCCCTCTTCCAATCTCCTGGCATAGGTATGGGTTTTCCCCTGAAGGCATTCCCAGGTGGTTCCACCTGAAGCTCTCCTTCCACTGTGGACACGGATGGGAGTACTCTTCCGAGTCATTTGAAACATCAACGTTCAGGTTGGAAGCCCAATGGAAGCCGTTCTGATAAATGACACACTCCCTGCTCTCTTTGACTTTATCTGTTTCATCATGGATTGATGTTTCCCAGGTGTCGGCACTGGGAGAAGCAACAAGTTGATTGCTCTTCTCTTTTGCTTCTCTTCTTTCATTCCACTCTTCCTCCTCCTCCTCCTCCTCCTCCTCCATGTATCTCTCCCTTTCCAACGGCACTCTGTATGACACCACTCCGTTCTTGCTCTTCCATCTACCAAGACCTAGAAGGAAGAGAGAAAACTGGTAAGAGGGCTGCATAGGTCAACAGCAAGCTAGACTATTAATGGTCGGGAGCTCACTCTGACCTGGGCTGGCTTCGAACTCATGACCTCTCGGTCAGTAGTGGCTTAATGCAGCTGGCTAAACTAGCTGTGCCACAGCTCGGTCCACAATATGCATGACCTGAACAGATTGGAGCACTGGACCAATAGGAATGGAAGAAGGATCAATGTCAAGTGATATATGTTGAAGCTGTTTGCAATTTATAATGCAGATTTCAAAGTGTGTGTGTATGTTTAAAATGCAGTAGCCATGTGCCGAGTGTAATGTATTCCTGTGTGGAAAGAGTTAACTGAAACATGGAGGGAACGGCATTCCTAGAGAGGTCATAAATCAATGTATAGAACAAATGGACGCAGCTTCATGCGTCGTATGCCATACGTCACTCTGGAATGCAAGAGGTGTGGACTAGTACTGATAACAGTTTGTGAATTCGCAATGTTACGATCGGATGGTAAAGAAGCAAGTTTACGATGTGCTGAGTGTTAAGTAGCTTCTAATGTATATAGCTGTAAAATAAAGTAGTTTATAGCCTAAGGTGACTGTGATTTATCTGTCCCTGCCTTGCTGTGCTGCTGATGCCACTGGCAATATATTTAGACCAGACACATTTGATGTTTAGAATGCAGTAGCTATGTGCCAAATGTAATGTATTCCTGTGTGGAAAGAGTTAACTGAACCATGGAGGGAACGGCACTCCTAGAGAGGTCATAAATCAAGTGTATATATCATATGTTCCATAGTTGATGGTGGTGGTAGACCTGCCAGCTGGTGATGGAAGGGTTAATGTAAGTCTTGGTTTTAAAGGGCTGTGCAGTTTGTAAGTAACAGTTTACAGGTAAAAGCAATTAGGGGTGGAGGTGTGCAGGAGATGGGTTGCAGCTGGGTGTTACAGGATTTAAGGAGCTAACTTTGAGACTTATCTTTGGGAGAAAAGTATCTGTTGCATTTTGGTGGTGGATCCTGCTGGTTTTTCCCCCCAGGTCTGTTGGATTTTCGATATTTTGACCTGTTTCCTGTAATCTTGGAATCCTGGAACCTTGAACCTTTGGACTGGCTTTGACTATGATATATAGACTCTTGATCCCTGGACTTTGTTTATTGAACTCTCGGCATTTGACCCTTTTGACTACGAAGTTATTTTTGCAATCAGTTTTTGTTTATTCTGTAGTTGCATACTATCTTTGTGTTTTATATTTTGGACTTTATAAACAGCCAGCAAGTAAGTGCTGTTTTAATTAAACTGTTTTCTAAAACTGGGAGTTTGATTCATCTCTACCTAAATAAGGTAAAGCCCTGCAACGTGACAGTATAGAACAAATGGATGCAGCGTCGTGCGTCGTATGCCATACGTCACTCTGGAATGCAAGAGGTGTGGACTACTACTGGTAACAGTTTGTGAGTTCGCGATGTTACGATTGAATGGTAAAGAAGCAAGTTTACGATGTGCTGAGAGTTAAGTAGCTTTTTTAATTAAACTGTTTGTTAAAACTGGGAGTTTGATTCATCTCTACCTAAATAAGGCAAAGCCCTGGCAACATGACAGTATAGAACAAATGGATGCAGCGTCGTGCGTTGTATGTCATACGTCACTCTGGAATGCAAGAGGTGTGGACTAGTACTGATAACAGTTTGTGAGTTTGCAATGTTACGATCGGACGGTAAAGAAGCAAGTTTACGATGTGCTGAGTGTTAAGTAGCTTCTAATGTATATAGTTGTAAAATAAAGTAGTTTATAGCCTAAAGTGACTGTGATTGATCTGTTCCTGCCTTGCTGTGCTGCCGATGCCACTGACAATATATTTAGGCCAGACACATTCGATGCACTTAAACTTAAAATGGGCGGCTTCAAGTCTGACAACAATACATGCAAAAAGGATCTAATGGTCTTAGTAGACTGCAAGATCCGTAGTGGGCTCATGGGCAAGACAGGGCCTTGAAGTATACAGCAAGGTTACAAAAAGATATGACAATTACTAGAACCATTTCACCAGTCAAGAGGGAGAAGATCCTTACCTAGAGAGGCCACCATCCCATAATTCTTCTCCATGACTTCTGTGTGCAAAGCCCTTTGGTCGAGATCCAGCCGGGCCCACTCCTCCTCACTGAAATGTACAGCCACGTCCTCAAAGTCCACCTGAAAGAAGATAGAAAGATAGATAAATAAATAAATAATATACTTTATTTATTTTTGGCTCTGTCTCCTAGAGGGGACTCAGAGAGTATTACAGAATACATAAATGGCAAACATTCAATGCCATTTAACAACAAAGACACACAGTACACAGACAGAGGCAAAGGCTTCCCCCTTTGCATCTCTGGCATCTGAGGCTGTGCTTGACTCCGGCCATGGGGAGGGGTCTTGTTCCATTCTCCATGCCGAGGAGTCTGTTGTCCGTTTACGCCTTCCTGATCAAATTGCCGGCATATCTGCATGGGCGCCTTTTACCTACCTGCCAAAGCAGTACCTATTGATCTAAGTACGTTATTGTTTTCGAACTGCTAGGTAGGCAGAAGCTAGGGCTGACAGCGGGAGCTCACCCCAACCCACGGCTTTGAACTGCCAACCTTCCAGTCAGCAAGATTTTCCGCAGCTGGTAGTTTAACCTGCTGTTGCATCTCAGCAGAAGTTCACCTTGCTCTAAGCCAGTGTTTCTCAACCTTCCTAATGCCACGACCCTTTAATACAGTTCCTCAAGTTGTGTTGACCCCCAACCATAAAATTATTTTCGTTGCTACTTCATAACTGTAATTTTGCTACTGTTATGAATCGTAATGTAAATATCTGACATGCAGGATGTATTTTCATTCACAAATACCCTATACGCCCAAATTTGAATAATGGTGGGGTTGGAGGGGGAAATGAGTTTGTCATTTGGGAATTGTAGATTTATAGTTCACCTACAATCAAGGAGCATTCTGAACTCCACCATCGGTGGAATTGAACCAAACATGGCACACAGAACTCCCATGACCAGCAGAAAATAATGGAAGGGTTTGGTGGGCATTGACCTTGAGTTTGGGAGTTCACCTACATCCAGAGAACACTGTGGACTCAAGCAATGAAGGATATGGACCAAACTTGGCATGAATACTCAACATGCCCAAATGTGAACACTGGTGGAGTTTGGGAAAAACAGACCTTGACATTTGGGAGTTGTAGTTGCTGGGATTTATAGTTCACCTACAATCAAAGAGCATTCTGAACCCCACCAATGGTAGAATTGAGCCACACTTTCCACATAGAATTCCCATGACCAACAGAAAATACAGTGTTTTCTGATGGTCTTTGGTGACCCCTCTGAAAGCCGGGATTTATAATTCACTTAAATCAAAGAGCATTCTGAACCCCACCAATGGTAGAATTGGGACAAACTTCCCATACAGAACCCCCATGACTGACAGAAAATACTATGTTTTCTGATGTTCTTTGGTGACCCCTGTGACGACCCCTCTGGGGGTCCTGACCCCCAGGTTGAGAAACACTGCTCTAAGAACTCTCCAAGAAGCCAAATATATTGAAAAACACAGAAATGCTGGACCACTCTCGCAACCACCATGTCAGACTACACAGAGAAGCCACTGAAATCCACAAGCATGTGGACAATTTCAACAAAAAGGAGGAAACCATGAAAATGAACAAAATCTGGCTACCAGTTTTTAAAAAAACTCTAAAATTAGAACAGCACAACAACAGGGAGGAAACAAACAAGGACATCTAATCACCTCTCCACAAAGGATTGCTCCAGGCACTGCCAGGCAATCAAATGCTAATCAAGGAGATCAGTTGAAACATTCACACCTAGCTCTAACATACAAGAGTCCTTTGTCCCACCCTGGTCATTCCACAGATATATAAACCCTTTTTCCTAGTTCCAACAGACCTCACTATCTCTGAGGATGCTTGCCATAGATGCAGGTGAAACTTCAGGAGAAAATGCCTTTAGAAGATGGCCGTATAGCCCTGGATCTAGACACTAGACTCCTATTGATGCCAACCAAAATCCCAATGGCGTTCCAAATCATCATACCTAGGTCAAAGCAGATGGAATGAGGAGGAAGCATGCAACAGAAAGCAGGGAATCCCATCATAATCTCAACCTTTTACCTGATCTGTCTGCAGAGAAGGGAAGTCCAATGCATCAAGGAGGAGAGATGGGTGGCTGCCTTGTTCTGGCATCCCTGAGCCATCTCCTGTGATGTGCATGAGGAGAAAAAACAGAAGACAATTCACTTCAATGCTTTTCCAAACTTTACTTTTGAACCAAAGATAGATAGCCAGACAGGTGCTTCTTTGAGGACCGAACATGGATGGTGTCTAGGATGTACAAGTTCTATCCCACTGAATAAAAAATGATTACTGAAGACAGAGGGACATAAACACAGACCACATTCATGGAGGGAAACTCACAAACAAAGACATCACGAGTCCTTACTCAGTGAGGTGGCTGCTCCACCGCTGGTGTCCATTGGAACCTCCTCGGCTTGAAGGACGTCGCTCTCCTGCCGCTCTTCCTGAAGCACCTTCTCCTCTTGGGCCTGGCTCAGGAGGAATCCTTCAGCCAAGGCCACAGCCTGGGAACTGGTCTCTGCCCCACATTCCCTCACCCAGCGCTCCATCTCGGCAGGAAGGACGGCCAGGAACTGCTCCAGGATCACCAGGTCCAGCATCTCCGTCTTTGTATGTTCCTCAGGCTTCAGCCACAGGCGGCACAGAGAGTGGAGGCGGCTGCAAACCTCTCGGGGACCCCGTGCCTCCTCATAGTGGAAATGCCGGAAGCGTTGGCCCTGAAGTTCTGTGCAGAAGGCCTCCTCCTTCTCCAGGGCATCCTGGCCCATTCTGCCTGGGAACCCAACACGTCTCCTGCCCCACATTTGACAGGGCTCTCTTCCCCTTTCAGGGCTGGTCTGGTGTGGCTCCTCCATCTTCAGTCTAGGATCCAACATCAACAATTTTTAACATTCTTGAGACAAAGGAGTGTGTTGTTATATAGCCCACATCCAGGTTGTTTACTCTGGAAGAAAGAAAATAATAATAATAACAACAACAACAACAAACCAGTAATAATAAAACAAACCAGTAAAGGTGGTCCCAATGGTGATCGGCAACCCAATCACTGCTGACAAAATTACCATCTGCCACCTTACATCAAACTGCTAAGACTCTTGGCACAAACCAGTAGAGGTGGTCCCAGTGGTGATCGGCACACTGGGTGCAGTGCCTAAAGACCTTGGCCTGCACTTAAACACAATCGGTGCTGACAAAATTGCCATCTGCCATCTTACATCAAACTGCAAAGACTCTGGCACAAACCAGTAGAGGTGGTCCCAGTGGTGATCGGCATACTGGGTGCAGAGCCTAAAGACCTTGGCCTGCACTTAAACACAATCAGCGCTGACAAAATTACCATCTGCCAGCTGCAGAAGGCCACCTTACTGGGATCTGCACGCATTATTCGCCAATACATCACACAGTCCTAGACACTTGGGAAGTGTCCGATGTGTGATCCAATGCAACAGCCAACAGAGTGTCTGTTGTGGACTCATCTTGTTGTGTTTCAAATAATCATAATAATAATAATAATTCACTACATCCCCGCAGTGATGTTGACCGGCGATATCTGCCTAGAAGGTCTGGTGGCAGAGGACTTTTACAAGTCAAACAAGCAATTGAAGAAGAAAAACACCTGCTTTAAGAACCTGCTTTAATTGAAGTCAGTAATCGGAAGCTTCTCAAAGCACAGCAGACAAAGAATCAGTCCAAGAAAACTGCACTACATACCAGAGCTGACAGCTGGCACCACAAAGCATTGCATGGGCAGTTCCTTGACAGAATTGAAGGGAAATTTGATAAGAAGAATATCTGGTTATGGCTCACGAATTTGTGCGCCATCACCAGGTCTTCTCCTAATCAATTTCATCTATTATTATTATTATTATTATTATTATTATTATTATTATTATTATTATTATTTAGGGCTTTATACATCTCTCTAGCATCTTGATTTGTGATTATTATTATTTTCTTATAGGGCTTCTTAGGACACATTATTATTATTATTATTATTATTATTATTATTATTATTAGCCATTTCCTGTCACACGTTGCTGTGGCCCAGTCTGTGTATTACATTTTTATTTATATAGATGATGATGATGATTTAGGGCTTTATACTTCTCTTCGGCATCTTGATTTGTGATTATTATTATTTTCTTATAGGGCTTCATAGGACACCTTATTATTATTATTATTATTATTATTATTATTATTATTATGGCTTTATACATCTCTTCAGCATCTTGATTTGTGATTATTATTTTCTTATAGGGCTTCATAGGACACCTTATTATTATTATTCTTATCATTACTATTACTACTAGCCATCCCCTGCCACGCGTTGCTGTGGCCCAATCTGTGTATATGTGTTCTCTCTGGGTATATATGTGTATATGTATGTGTATATATTTGTGTATTTGTGCATATATGTATGTTTGTGTATATATTGGTTTTGCGCATATGTTATAATGTATTTTTGGTGGGGTTTTTTTTTTTTTTTTGCTTTTTAAGTCTCTTCTGCTGTGTTTTTCAGTGTTTTTATGAGTGATGGTCACTTGTTGGCCTGATGGATGTATTRTGTCCAAATTTTGTGTCAATTCGTCCAGTGGTTTTGAGTTGTGTTAATCCCACAAATGAACATTACATTTTTATTTATATAGATGATGATGATGATGATGATGATTATTATTATTATTTAGGGCTTTCTACATCTCTCCAGCATCTTGATTTGTGATTATTATTATTTCCTTATAGGGCTTCGTAAGACACATTATTATTATTATTATTATTATTATTATTATTATTATCATCATCATTGTTATTACTTAGGGCTTTATACATCTCTCCAGCATCTTGATTTGTGACTATTATTATTTTCTTATAGGGCTTCACAGGACACATTATTATTATTATTATTATTATTATTATTATTATATTGTTGTTGTTGTTGTTGTTGTTGTTGAAGGCTTTCATGGCCAGAATCACTGGGTTGTTGTAGGTTTTTCTGGGCTATATGGCTATATTCTAGAGGCATTTTCTCCTGACGTTTTGCCCGCATCTCTGGCAAGTATCCTCAGAGGTAGTGAGGTCTATTGGAACTAGGAAAATGGGTTTATATATAAGAATTAGAGGCAGAATCATAGAATTATAGAGTTGGAAGACACTTCATGGGCCATCCAGTCCAACCCCATTCTGCCAAGAAGCAGGAAAATTGCAAAGCACCCCTGACAGATGGCCATCCAGCCTCTGTTTAAAAGCCTCCAAAGAAGGAGCCTCCACTACATTCTGTAGCAGAGAGTTCCACTGCTGAACAGCTCTCACAGTCAGGAAGTTCTTCCTCATGTTCACATGGAATCTCCTTTCTTGTAGTTTGAAGCCATTGCTCCGCATCCTAGTCTCCAGGGAAGCAGGAAACAAGCTTGCTCCCTCCTCCCTATGACTTCCCCTCAGATATTTATACATGGCTATAATCATGTCTCCTCTGAGCCTTCTCTTCTTCAGGCTAAACATGCCCAGCTCCTTAAGCCGCTCCTCATAGGGCTTGTTCTCCAGACCCTTGATCATTTGAGTCACCCTCTTTCTCTGGAGACATCCCAGCTTGTCAATATCTCTCTCCAATTGTGGTGCCCAGAATGGGACACAATATTCCAGGTGTGGTCTCACCTGATTGGGAAGAGGCAGGCTCCTGATGGTGGGATCCTCTGCTGGGTTACTAGAGGTCATTCATCCCCAGAGCCTTGCATGCCTTGTACCCAGACAGGAAGGGATTTCTGCAAGGGGGCAACTCCCCCTAGTTTCCCTTCTCCCTGCTTGGCTGACCCCACTCACCTGGGAAGAGAGGAAGGGAAGCCCCCTCCTCTCCCTTCTTGGAGCTGCTCTGCTTCAGAAGCCCAGGCACTGGCAGCACTCAACTCACTCACATGGCAGGAATGCCAATCAACACCCAAGCCCCGCCTCCATCCCAACACACTTCCGCCTTCTCTAGGCACTCCCCACCTCCCTAGTCTCTTTCATCCGGAAGCCCCCCTTTATTACTCAATCCCAGGGACATCAACACTGCACCATTGCACTATGTTCCTGGGTTAGCAATGTCATTCCCTAATTGGTGCTCTCATAAAAGCATGGGGAAAGTTTACTAAATTGCAACAAAAATGTGTTTGCAGGAAAGACTTTGTGCACCACTATAGTTTTCCATTGAATCTCTCAGTCTCAACCAATTGGAGATAGTTTGTGCCACGGTTACACTATGTTCCTGGGTTATCAATGTCATTTCTTAATTGGTGCTATCATAAAAGCATAGGAAAAGTTTATTAAACTGTCTGTGCAGGAGGGATGTTGTGCACCATGTTATTGCAACAACAACAACAATTACACTATGTTCCTGGGTTATCAATGTCATTTCCTAATTGGTGCTATCATAAAAGCATAGGAAAAGTTTATTAAACTGTCTTTGCAGGAGGGATGTTGTGTACCATATTATTGCAACAACAAGATCAACAATGCAGAGCAATGGCTTCAAACTACAAGAAAGGAGCTTCCATCTGAACATGAGGAAGAACTTCCTGACTGTGAGAGCTGTTCAGCAGTGGAACTCTCTGCCCCGGAGTGTGGTGGAGGCTCCTTCTTTGGAAGCTTTTGAAAAGAGGCTGGAGACTCCTTCCTTGGAAGCTTTTAGAATCATAGAACCAAAGAGTTGGAAGAGACATCATGGGACATCCAGTCCAACCCCAATCTGCCAAGAAGCAGGAATATTGCATTCAAATCAGCCCTGACAGATGGCCATCCAGCCTCTGTTTAAAAGCTTCCAAAGAGGCTGTATGGCCATCTGTCAGGGCAGGGTGGAATGCAATATTCCTGCTTCTTGGCAGAGGGGTTGGACTGGATGGCCCAGGAGGCTCTGGTCAAAAGCAACCAGCCAATGTATTGTCGAAGGTTTCATGACCGGAATCACTGGGTTGTTGTAGATTTTTCTGGCTTATATGGCCATGTTCTAGAAGCATTCTCTCCTGACGTTTCGCCTGCATCTATGGCAAGCATCCTCAGAGCTGAGGACGCTTGCCATAGATGCAGGTGAAACGTCAGGAGAGAATGCCTCTAGAACATGGCCATATAGCCCGGAAAAACCTACAACAACCCAACAATAACAACAACAACAACAACAACAACAATAATAAAGTGGACGACAGATCATCACATCCTCAGCTCATTGCTGTGGCTCTCAAATGGGACTTTGAAAAAGGAGACAAAGGAGGGCCTGATTCTGGCAGCCCAAGAACAAGCCATTCGAACCAAGGCCATCCAAGCCAGAATTGAAAAGTCAACGACAGATCCCAAGTGTAGACTCTGCAAGGAAGCAGATGAAACAATAGATCCATCCTCAGCTGCTGCAAGAAGATCGCGCAGACAGACTACAAGCAGAGGCATAACACTGTTGCTCAGATGATTCATTGGAACTTGTGCCACAAATACCATCTGCCTGCGACAAAGAACTGGTGGGATCACAAGCCGGAAAAGTTACAGAGAATGAACACGTCAAACTCCTCTGGGACTTCCGGATTCAGACAGACAGAGTTTTGGAGCACAATACTCCTGACCTCATGATCGTGTTAAAAAACCAAGTATGAATTTCGATGTTGCAATCCCAGGTGACAGCAGGATTGAAGAGAAACAACTGGAAAAGCTGACACGATACGAGGATTTAAAGATCGAACTGCAAAGACTCTGGCACAAACCAGTCAAGGTGGTCCCAGTGGTGATTGGCACACTGGGCGCAGTGCCTGAAGAGCTTGGCCTGCACTTGAGCAACTGTGTTGTGCCTCTGCTTGTAGTCTGTCTACGTGATCTTCTTGCAGCAGCTGAGGATGGGAACTATTGTTTCTTCTGCTTCCTTGCAGAGTCTACACTTGTGATCTGTTGTTGACTTTTCAATTCTGGCTCTGATGGCCTTGGTTCGAATGGCTTGTTCTTGGGCTGCCAGAATCAGGCCCTCTTTGTCTCCTTTTTCAAAGTCCCATTTGTGAGCCACAGCCATGTTTTTTTTGGTGCAGAAAACAAAGTTTGTGTTTGCTGAACTACCAGGAAGCGACGGTGTCACTCTCTTAGACATGTGGACCATTCTGGATTATAATATAATCAAAGATGGTGGGCAATAATGGTTATTTAAAAGGCTGTGTGTATTGTCGAAAAAATGAAGTAAAAATTCCAAATATGGACCTTCCTAGAAGCACATTTTTCACTAGAAAACCCATTCTAAAAGGAAATACTGAGCTATTGTGGCTAACATTAATCTCTCTCGCTATATGTTTGTTGATATATATGTTCGTTGGTTTGATGGAAGATCCAAGTTAAAATCCAAGCAGGGTTCTGGGGCAGACTGGTAGAGGATGATAGGAGTTGTACTCCTATCTGGAGGGCCATGTGTTTGTTGATCTGTTTTTGTTTGTACCACAAAGACACTTCCATGGCTTGATGGATCTACACCAAATGAGGCACACATACCCTTCATTACCCAACTTAAAATACAGGCAGGGTTTTGGAGGGACTGGTAGAGCATGATAGGAGTTGTAGTCCTATCTGGAGGGCCATGTGTTTCTTGATCTGTTTTTCTTTGTACTACAAAGGCACTTCCATGGCTTGATGGATCTGCACCAAATGTGGCACACATACCCTTCATTGCCCAACTTAAAATACGGGCAGGGTTTTGGAGGGACTGGTAGAGGATGACAGGAGTTGTAGTCCTATCTGGAGGGCCATGTGTTTGTTGATCTGTTTTTGTTTGTACTACAAAGGCATTTCCATGGCTTGATGGATCTGCACCAAATGTGGCACACATACCCTTCAATACCCAACTTAAAATACGGGCAGGGTTTTGGGGGGGGACTAGTAGAGGATGATGGGAGTTGTAGTCTATCCACATCCGAAGAGCTATAGGTATCCCAACCACAATGGATATGGACCAAACTTGGTACACAAACTCTTCAAAACTTAAAATAGTGAAGAGGTCACCTGATAGATGGGACTTGGAGTCCATAAGCTAGAGAACAGGAAAAATGGAAGATGGCTGTCTGAAGGATCCAAAAGGATAGAGATTACGGAGAGAGACTGAGAGGGAAAAGAGGAGGCACCACGAACTGTCCAAAAACTAATCTTTAGTGCATTTAAAAGTATGACTACACAAACTATTTTCAAAAATTACACTTCAGCCAGTTAGTTATATGTCACAATATATGCCAGGCCTGGGCCAACTTTGGCCTGCTCTCCAGGTGTTTTGGACTTCAACTCCCACAATTCCTAACAGCCTACCGGCTGTTAGGAATTGTGGGAGTTGAAGTCCAAAACACCTGGAGAGCAGGCCAAAGTTGGCCCATATCTAATGTATAGGGGTTCTCTTATGTCCATTTCACAAAACTGTAACGTGTAATGTCCTTAAACATGAGTTCTTTTTCAGTCCCCCGGCATTTCTATGACGACCCTTGGCATGTGCGTCGCTTGGTGCGTTTTGAGGACCGATTTGTGCGTGAAGCCCTTCCCGCACTCCAGGCAAGCGTAGGGCCGCTCTCCCGTGTGGTTCATTTGGTGCGTCGTGAGGCCCCTTTTGTCGATGAAGCCCTTCCCGCACCCCAAGCATTGGTAGGGCTTCTCTCCCGTGTGGATACGCTGGTGCCGGTCGAGGTGAGACTGCCAGTGGAAGGACTTCCCGCACTCGGGGCACTTGTGAGGCTTCTCCGAGGTGTGGACGACCTGGTGGGTCTTGAAGGACTTGTAGCTGAAGCTCTTCCCACACTCCAGGCACTGGTAGGGCTTCTCCCCCATGTGGTTCAGCTGGTGGGCCTTGAGATATCGCCGCTGGTTGAAGCGCTTCCCGCACTCCAGGCAGGCGTACGGCTTCTCTCCCGTGTGGATCAGCTCGTGCCTGTTGAGGTGCGGCCTCGAGTGGAAGCTCTTCCCACACTCCAGGCACTTGTAGGGCTTCTCCAAGGTGTGGACCACCTTGTGGGTCTTGAAGGACGACTTGTAGCTGAAGCCCATGCCGCACTCCTGGCATTTGTAGGGCTTCTCCCCTTTCTGGTTCATCTCGTACTCGGTGAGGATGGCCTTCGCAGTCAAGGTCCTCCCTGTTTCCTGGCACGTATAGACCTTCTCCCCCGTAGGACTTTCCTCAGGGTGTACGTTCCACTTGAAGCTCTCTCTCCACGGCGGACGCTCATCCGGCTTTTCCTCCGTGTCGTTCGTGATACCAATGTTCAGGCCAGAAGTCCAATGGAGGCCATTCTCGGAAATAAGACACTTGCTGTTCTCTTCACTTTCATCTGTTGCATCTTGCATTGCAATTTCACAGGTGTCAACACAGTGAGAAGCAGGCAATGGGTTCCCCTTCTGTTCCTCTTTTGCTTCTGTTCCTGAACTTCTGTCTTCCTCTTGTGAACGTCCGGCCCTTTCCAGCTGCACTCTGCATGGAGATTCTTCATTCTCAGTCTCCCAACTATTATGACCTGGAGGGGAGAGAAAACCATATTATTGTTATTGATATTATTATTAGCATTATCACCTGCTTAAATATTATGAAGAACTAGTATGATTTTTTTTACTATCATTATCATCACCACCATCACCATCAACCTAAACATTATGAAGAACGTGTTGAACTCTGGCCTGGAATCACCTTTGCATCCAACAACACAAGAACCCAGTATTTATTATTATTTATTTATTTGAAGTAATCATTTGAATGCTCTCAAAAAAATCCAAGGAGAAGAAAGCTTTCAGCTTCGAAGCAGTGCATTTGGATCGCCCTCCTCTCCTAAAGGGCCTAGTCTAGGGGATGCTGGGAGCTGTAGTCCGGAAGAGAGTATGGATAGGCTATTGTGTGTTTTGTTTGCCAAGGGAATCATTTTTGCACATGCGTTGCAGCGCCTTTTTGCTGTCTTTGGCTTTTTAAGTCCCTTCCGCTATGTTTTTCAGTGTTTGTATGAGTGATGGTCACTCGTTGGCCTGATAGGTGTATTGTGTGCAAATTTCATGTCAATTCATCCAGTGGTTTTTGAGTTCTGTTAATCCCACAAACGAACATTACATTTTAATTTATATAGACTGCTGCAGCTCAATTCTAGACTGGATTACTGCAATGCACTCTACGTGGGGCTGCCCTTGAAAACGGCCTGGAAATTTCAGATGATCCAACGGGTGGCAGCCAGGTTGTTAACTGAGGCTCCTTATAGGGAGCGGTCAACCCTTCTGTTCAGGGACTTCACTGGCTGCCATTCATCTACTGGACCCAATTCAAGGTGCAGGTTCTTACCTACAAAGCCCTGAACGGTTTTGGACCTGCCTACCTGCGTGACCATATCTCCACATATGAACCCACACGATCCCTTCGATCATCCGGAGAGGCCCTGCTCTCGATCCCACCAGCATCGCAGGCGCGATTGGTGAGGATGAGAGAGAAGGCCTTTTCGGTGGTGGCCCCTCGACTCTGGAATGCACTTTCTAAAGATATCAGACAGGCCCCAACTCTGGCAGTCTTCAGGAGGAGCTTGAAAACGTGGCTGTTCCAGTGTGCCTTCCCGGAATAATGATCTCATAGCACTTTGTCCTCCAAAGCACTTTACATTTCTTTAGGTCTGCTAGTACACCCTTCACAAACACCCTATCTCCTTTCGTCCAGGTCCCAACATTATTTCCAATTTTAACTTTACATTTGGCCTTCCCACTGTTTTTAATTGTGTGTTGTCTTAGTGATAATGTTGTATATTTTATTGCTTATGTTTTTTTTTATTTTTAACTGCTTGTATTGTTGTTTATTGTCTGTATTGTTGTATTTGGGCTCGGCCTCACATAAACCGCACTGAGTCCCTTGGGGAGATGGTAGCGGGGTACAAATAAACTGTTATTATAATATTATTATTGTGATTTATATAACAGTACCTACACTTGGAAAGCATTGGCGATCCACTTCGGTAGGGATTAAACCTCTTTGGAAGTTCTTAAATAGAGGCTGGATGGCCATCTGTCAGGGGTGCTTTGAATGCAATTTTCCTGCTTCTTGGCCGAATGGGGTTGGACTGGATGGCCCACGAGGTCTCTTCCAACTCTAGGATTCTATGATTCTATCATTCTAGGGGCTTAGAGGTGACCTAGGAAGCCCCACAAGACAAGAGTTATGTTTTGAGTTAAGTTAATCCCACAAACGAACATTACATTTTATTTATATAAACACATCACATATTACACAGAGACATAGCCATTGCCCGCAACAGTCCCGGGTCATTGAACTTTCAACTTTAACTTTAAATATTTGTATGATGGGCCCAATGCTTGGTTCCACAGCCAGACCTTTAGCTGTCTCCTAAAGGTCAGAAGGGTGGGGCCAACCTGATCTCACTGGGGAGGGATTTCCACAGCCATGGGGCCACCACCGAGAAGGCCCTGTCCCTCATCCTCACTAGCCACACCTGTGATGCTGGTGGGGCCAAGAGCAGGACCTCTCGGGAAGATCTTAATCTACGAGCTGGTTCATAGAGGGAGATATATTTGGACAGGTAAGTTGGACCAGAACTTGTGCTCTGTAGCGAATAGGCATCTTCCTGGGATTCATTGTTCAAAAGATGATTCCAGTAAGAAAGGAAAGGCGTGGTATCCAAATAAAGTCTCTTGGACACATAAGGAGCTGCCACATGAGTGAGATCCTTACCTAGAGCGGCCACCGCCTCGTAATTCTCCTCCATGACTTCCTTATGGAGGGCCCTTTGCTCCGGACCCAGGAGGGCCCACTCCTCCTCAGCAAAACACACGAAGACGTCTTCGAAAGTCACCTGCAAGAAGACAAGGCATTCTGTTCTTCACAACCCTCACTTTTAGGCAGAAACCCCATGTAGTTTTAAGCTAACCAAAGGAAAGTTCAAAGAGACGGTTTAGACCAGAGCTCTTAAAACTTTGTAAACAAAGGGCCGATCAAAAAGGCTCTCTCTCTCATCCGCACTGCTTGTGAAGGTGGTGGGAGCGAAAGGAAGATCTTACGGTTCACGCCGGTTCGTAGAGCAGTGTTTCTCAACCTGGGGGTCGGGACCACTGTGGGGGTCGTGAGGGGGTGTCAGAGGGGTTGCCAAAGACCATCAGAAAACATAGTATTTTCTGTTGGTCATGGGGGTTCTGTGTGGGAAGTTTGGTCCAATTCTATCATTGGTGAGGTTCAGAATGCTATTTCATTGTGGGTGAACTATAAATCCCAGCAACTACAACTCCCAAATGCTGAGGTCTATTTTCCCCAAACTCCACCAGTGTTCACATTTGGGGATATTGAGTATTTGTGCCAAGTTTAGTCCAGATCCATCATTGTTTGAGTCCACAGTGCTCTCTGGATGTAGGTGAACTACAACTCCAAAAATTCAAGGTCAATGTCCACCAGACCCTTCCAGTATTTCCTCTTGGTCATGGGAGTTCTGTGTGCCAAGTTTGGTTCAATTCCATTGTTGTGAACTTCAGAATACTCTTTGATTGTAGGTGAACTATAAATCCCAGCAACTACAACTCCCAAATGACAAAATCAATCCCCCAACCCCACCAGTATTCAAATTTGTGGGCATAATGGGTATTTGTGCCAAATTTGGTCCAGTGAATGAAAATACATCCTGCATATCAGATATTTACATTACGATTCATAACAGTAGCAACAGTAGCAAAATATGAAGTAGCAACGAAAAAATGTTATGGTTGGGGGTCACCACAACATGAGGAACTATACTAAGGGGTCGCGGCATTAGGAAGGTTGAGAACCACTGTCGTAAAGGGAGATGCAATTGCGAAGACAGGTGGGGCCCAAACTGTTTAGGGCTTTATAGGTCATTACCTGCACCTTGAATTTGGCTCGGCAACTTATTGGCAGCCAGTGAAGCTGTTTTAAAAGGCGTGCTGTATGCTCCCTATAGTTTGCTCCAGTAAGGAGCCTGGCTGCTCAGACCCATGGCCTTTGACCTGTGGGGTCCTGCAAAGTTCCATTCTATCCCCCATGCTTTTTAATATCTACATGAAACCGCTGGGTGAAGTCATCCAGAGTTTTGGAGTTGGGTGCCATCTGTATGCAGATGACGCCCAGCTCTACTACTACTGGGCACCACAATTCAAGAGAGATATTGACAAGCTGGAATGTGTCCAGAGGAGGACGACTAAAATGATCAAGGGTCTGGAGAACAAGCCCTATGAGGAGCGGCTTAAGGAGCTGGGCATGTTTAGCCTGAAGAAGAGAAGGCTGAGAGGAGATATGATAGCCATGTATAAATATGTGAGAGGAAGCCATGGGGAGGAGGGAGCAAGCTTGTTTTCTCCTTCCCTGGAGACTAGGACGCGGAACAATGGCTTCAAACTACAAGAAGGAGATTCCACTGAACATTAGGAAGAACTTCCTGACTGTGAGAGCTGTTCAGCAGTGGAACTCCCTGCCACGAAGTGTGGTGGAGGCTCCTTCTTGGAAGCTTTTAAACAGAGGCTGGATGGCCATCTGTCAGGGGTGCTTTGAATGCAATATTCCTGCTTCTTGGCAGGGTATTGGACTGGATGGCCCATGAGGTCTCTTCCAACTCTTTGATTCTATGATTCTATGATTCCAGACTCTGAACCAGTGTCTGACTGCTGTGATGGACTGGATGAGGGCTAACAGGTTGAAGCTTAATCCAGACAAGACAGAGGTCCTCTTGGTGAGTCGTGGGGCTGATCGGGGTATGGGATGGCAATCTGTGCTCGATGAGGTTACATTCCCCCTGAGGGCACAGGTCCGTAGCTTGGGGGTCCTCTTGGATTCAATGCTGTCACTTGATGCTCAGGTGTTGGCCGGGAGGGCCTTTGCACAACTCAAACTTGTGCACCAGCTGCAACCATAGCTTCCGAGCTGGTGTTAACCTATAAAGCCCTAAACGACTCCGGCCCAGTTTACCTGTCCGAACGTATTCTCCCCTATGAACCATCTAGGTTGTTAAGATCGTCTGGAGGGGCCCTGCTCTCAGTCCCACTGGCCTCTCAGGCGCGTCTGGTGGGGACGAGGGACAGGGCCTTCTCGGTGGTGGCCCCTCGACTCTGGAACTCTCTCCCACTGGAGATCAGAACTGCCCCCTCCATTCTGTCGTTCAGAAAACGGGTGAAAACCTGGCTATGGGGTTTGGCTTTCGACGAGTGAATCAATATTTCTGTGATCGGATAGATGACGATGAATGACGGACAACGAATTCACTATGACGACTGACCATTGTTATTATGTGATTGCATTTTGCTGTTTAACGTTTTAATTGAATATGTTATATGATGTTTTTAATGATTGTTTTGTGATATTATTGTTGGAAACCGGCCCGAGTCCCCCGATAGAGGGGAGAAGACCGGTATACAAAATTGCTAAATAAATAAATAAATAAATAGTTGTGACATCTGACTTGGCCAGCATGGTCCATGCCTTGATTACATCCAGATCAGACTATTACAATGTGCTCTATGTGGGACTGCCCTTGAAGACGGCCTGGAAGCTCCAATTGGTCCAACGGGCAGCAGTCAGGTTACTAATTGGAGCGACTTACAGGTCTACCCTGTTTGGGGAAACAGGGTTTGGGGAAAATAGAATCTTGATATTTGGGAGTTGTAGTTGCTGGGATTTATAGTTCACCTATAATCACAGAGCATGCTGAACCCCACCAATGATAGAACTGGGCCAAACCTACCACACAGAACCCCCATGTGGGCTACAGCAACGTGTGGCAGGGAACGGCTAGTTTTAAATAAAACTACAAAGACAACTGCTGGTGTGTTCTTTGGTGTCTTAAACAAGGTGGTTCTACTTTGAGGTGCGACAATACTTTGGGAACAAGCAAAGACCACAGTGCACTGCATCCTTCTCGACAGGTGCATTCTTACCTGGTCCAGGTGCCCAGAAGTCATTTCCACTCCATCCAGAAGAAGAGATAGACGACTACAGCTTTCTAGCGTCCTTGGCTCATCCCCTGGGACTGGCAAAGAGACCATAACAATAATAGAGGAGTTTTAATTTGCTTTCCAAACTTCTAAATTCAAGAAGTCCCACGGTGCCATCACAAGAGATTCTCAAAGGAAAAAAGACAAGGAAGGGAAGAAAGGGAAAGTAGGTCTCCTGGCATCTTTGGCACATGAATCTTGAGCTCTGGCTATGTTGTTGTTGTGTGTCTTCAAATGGTTTCTGACCTATGGCAACTCTAAGGTGCACTTACTACTACTCCTGGGTCTTAGTCCTTCAGTGCGACTCCACTGGGCATTGAAGACAGAATCACACTGGAAGACCTAGAAATAACTAGGAAAATATTTTCTGCTGCTGTATGATCACGTTCTAGCAGCATTTTCTCCTGATGTTTCATCTGCATCTGAGGCTGGCATCTGCTGTCTGGAGGACTCCTATCTCTGGGTGGTGTTTATTAGTTACTATCTTGATTCTGATGTTTCTCAATACGAGTAGCCAAATTTTGTTCATTTTCATGCATCCAGATAGGAAGTAATCAAGGGTTAAGAAACACCACCCAGACAAAGGATGTCTCCAGGCAATAAACACGCCAAGGAAACAAAGGCCTGGCTACTTCAAGGAAGATGCCCTCACTATTGACTCTTCTCAGTTACTCACAAGCTCATGGATGGATCCCACTCAAACTCTTGCAAATCAGGCTTGATGTGTTGTCGAAGGCCTCCAGGCAAACAACAGCAGGGCTCCCTCTGTGCAAATACCCCCTCTGATTAACCTTGCAGTTACAAGGCTACTCAATACCAATCAAGCTTGCTAAGGAATCCCACTGGAGCATTGCAGCGCACCCAAATACCTGGGAGTCACTCTGGACTGTGCTCTGATCTACAAGAAGCACTGCCTGAATATCAAGCAAAAAGTGGTCGCTAGAAACAATTACATAGGAAAGCTGACTGGCACAACCTGGGGATCACAACCAGACACAGTGAAGACATCTGCCCTTGTACTTTGCTACTCTGCTGCTGAGTACACATGCCCAGTGTGGAACACATCTTACCATGTTAAAACAGTGGATGTGGCTACAGAAATACTCACAGGAATACCTCAGCAAGCAAGAGTCCAAAAGTGGCAGGCTAAAACTCAGCACCTCAATCAATGGCTGATACCAAATGAGCGACTCCCCCCTGGGCATACAGAAAACTGGGCGACTTGGAAGGCGCTGAATGGACTGCGCTCTGGCACCACGAGATGCAGAGCCAACCTCAAGAAATGGGGCTACAAAGTGGAATCCACGACATGCAAGTGTGGAGAAGAGCAAATCACAGACCACCTACTGCAATGCAACATGCACAATGGAGGACCTTCTTATAGGAACACCAGAGACACTCCAAGTAGCCAACTACTGGTCAAAGGTCATTTAATAGAATTCCAAGTCTGCAAACTTTGTGTTTTGTTTGTTTGCTTGTTTGTTTTTTAATGCAATGCAACTGTCTGGTTCGCTCCTGACATGATAAATACATAATTGCAACATTCACACTTGCCTCAAACAACGGTTCTTTTCCTGACCCTGGACATTCTACCGGTATATATACACTCCACTTGCCTCACTGCCAACGGAACCTCCGGAGATGCCAGCCACAGATGCAGGCAAAACGTCAGGAGCATGCAGGTGGAACATAGCCATACAGCCCAAAAAAGTTGTAGCAACCCAACTGAAGCTTGGTTGTTGTAGATTTTTCCGGGCTATATGGCCATGTTCTGGAGGCATTCTCTCCTGACGTTTCGCCTGCATCTATGGCAAGCATCCTCAAAGGTAGTGAGGTCTGTTGGAACTAGGAAAAAGGGTTTATATATCTGTGGAATGACCAGGGTGGGACAAGGAACAAAAAAGGCCATAAAAAAGACTCCAGCAAAGCACTCCAGCAAAAGCATGCGGGGAATGCGGAAGTACTTCATCAGTGTCGCAGATGGACGATGAAAGCGACAGCTCCCCTGGTGGCCAGAAAAAGTTAAATAGCCTCTGTGTATGTCTGTATACGTTGTATGTCAAATTGGCATTGAATGTTTGCCATATATGTGTACACTGTAATCCGCCCTGAGTCCCCTGCGGGGTGAGAAGGGCGGAATATAAATACTGTAAATAAATAGTCTGCTGGAGCTAGGTGTGAATGTTTCAACTGACCACCTTGAATACCATTTTCCTAGTTCCAACAGACCTCACTACCTCTGAGGATGCTTGCCACAGATGCAGGCGAAACGTCAGGAGAGAGTGCTTCCAGAACATGGCCATATAGCCTGAAAAAACCTACAACAACCCAGTGATTCCGGCCATGAAAGCCTTCGACAATACAATATCTCAAGAGTAAGTATTAAGATTGTCGAAGGCTTTCATGGCCGGAATCACTGGGTTGTTGTAGGTTTTTCCGGGCTATATGGCCATGTTCTAGAGGCATTTTCTCCTGACGTTTCGCCTGCATCTATGGCAAGCATCCTCAGAGGTAGTGAGGTCTGTTGGAAGTAGGAAAATGGGTTTATATATCTGTGGAATGACCAGGGTGGGACAAAGGACTCTTGTCTGCTGGAGCTAGGTGTGAATGTTTCAACTGACCACCTTGATTAGCATTTGATGGCTTGGCAGTGCCTGGGGGAATCTTTTGTTGAGAGGTGATTAGATGTGCCTGATTGTTTACTCTCTGTTGTTTTGCTGTTGTAATTTTTGAGTTTTTTAATACTGGTAGCCAGATTTTGTTCATTTTCATGGTTTCTGGAATCACTAGGTTCTTGTGGGTTTTTTCGGGCTATAGGGCCATGTTCTAGAGGCATTTCTCCTGACGTTTCGCCTGCATCTATGGCAAGCATCCTCAGAGGTAGTGAGGTCTGTTGGAATTAGGACAATGGGTTTATATATCTGTGGAATGGCTGGGGTGGGGCAAAGGGCAGAGCTCTTCTCTGCTGGAGCTAGGTGTGAATGTTTCAACTGACCACTTTCATTAGCATTTGAAGGCCTGGCTGAGCCTGGGAAAATGTTTTGTTGAGAGGTGTTAAGATGTGCCGGTTGTTTCCTCTCTGCTGTTTTGCTGTTGTAATTTTAGAGTTTTTTAATACTGGTAGCCAGATTTTGTTCATTTTCATGGTTTCCTCCTTTCTGTTGAAATTGTCCACATGCTTGTGGATTTCAATGGCTTCTCTGTGTAGTCTGACATGGTGGTTGTTGAGAGTGGTCCAGCATTTCTGTGTTCTCAAATAATATGTCCAGGCTGGTTCATCGGGTGCTCTGCTATGGCTGACACCTCTCAACAAAACATTTTCCCAGGCTCAGCCAGGCCTTCAAATGCGAATGAAGGTGATCAGTTGAAACATTCACACCTAGCTCCAGCAGAGAAGAGCTCTTTTCCCCACCCCAGCCATTCCACAGATATATAAACCCATTGTCCTAATTCCAACAGACCTCACTACCTCTGAGGATGCTTGCCATAGATGCAGGCGAAACGTCAGGAGAAATGCCTCTAGAACATGGCCATATAGCCCGAAAAAACCCACAAGAACCTAGTGATTCCAGCCATGAAAGTTCTTCCTTTCTGTTGAAATTGTCCACATGCTTGTGTTTTTGAACAGACATTGGTTCTTTCTCCCACTCTAGATATTCCACACTCCTCTTGCATTACCACCATCAGATCCTTGAAGATGCCAGTTACAGATGCAGCCGAAATGTCAGGAGAAAATGTGGCTAGAACACATTGGCCATACAGCCCGGAAACTACACAACACCCCTGAGTTTTAGGAGAGCTTTTTCAATCAAGAATCCTCACCTGAAGGAGTGACCTCTGTGTTGTCCTCCTGCTTGATGTCTGGTGGGATCTCCTGGGCCTGAAGGACATCACTGCCTGGCTGCTGCTCCTCCTGCTTCTTTACACTGTCTTCTTTCTGATTGAGGAGGAACCCTTCAGCCAAGGCCACCGCCTGGGGACCGCTTCCCACTCCGCACTTCCAGACCCAGCGCTCCATCTCCGGAGGAAGGATGGCCAGGAATTGCTCCAGAATCACCAGGTCCAGCATCTCCGCCTTGGAGTGTTGGTCTGGCTTCAGCCACTGGCAACAGAGATCATGGAGTCGGGTCCAAATTTTCCGTGGCCCTTCCACCTCCCGGTAGTGGAGCTGCCTGAAGTGTCGTCGATGAAACTCTGAGCTGAGTGCGTCTTTATCCAAGACATCTTGTGTTCCCTTTCCCCATAATCCCTCACTTCCTTCACAATACACGACGTCTGGAACACTTCCTCCCTCTGCGCTGTATGGCTTTAACTCCTCCGCCTTCAGCCTGGGCTCCATAACCAACTCCTTGGCAGACAAAGGGAAGGAGGTCTTCTCTGTCGAATTATTTCATGAAACGCCTGACACAGGAGCCCTGGGTATCAAACAAAACCCAATATTAGAAGCATTCTTGAAGAAACTCACCAAACCTGGGTTGCTTCTGAGTGTTCTCACAGGAGGAAAAGGCAAAAGACCGTGGCAGTGAATATTTATTTGTTTTTATTTATTGTATCAGAAGCCTTCTCTGCTGTGGCTCCCCGACTTTGGAACTCACGACCTCGTGAGATTAGGCAAGCGCCCCACCTTAGCAGCCTTCAAGAAAAATTTGAAAACTTGGCTCTTCCAATGTGTCTTTGGAGAGTGACCATTTATCCCATTTCTGCTTGCTCTATCTACAGTGTTTCTCAACCTGGGGGTCGGGACCCCTGGAGGGGTCGCAAGGGGGTATCAGAGGGGTCGCCAAAGACCATCAGGAAACACAGTATTTTTCTGTTGCTCATGGGGGTTACATGTGGGAAGTTTGGCCCAATTCTATCGTTGGTGGAGTTCAGTTTGCTCTTTGATTGTAGGTGAACTATAAATCCCAGCAACCACAACTCCCAAATGTCAAGGTTTATTTTCCTAAACTCCACCAGTGTTCACATATGGGCATATTGAGTTTTCATGCCAAGTTTGGTCCAGATCCATAACTGTTTGAGTCCACAATGCTCTCTGGATGTAGCTGAACTACAACTCCAAAACTCAAGGTCAATGCACACCAAACCCTTCCAGTATTTTCTGTTGGTATTTGGGAGCTATGTGTGCCAAGATTGGTTCAATTCCATTGTTGGTTGAGTTCATAATGCTCTTTGATTGTAGGTGAACTATAAATCCCAGCAACTACAACTCCCAAATGACAAAATTCCACCCCCACCCTACCATTATTCAAATTTGGGCATATTGGGTATTTGTGCCAAATTTAGTCCAGAGAATGAAAACACATCCTGCATATCAGATACTTACATTATGATTCATAACAGTATTACAGTTATTAAAGTAGTAACGAAAATATTTTATAGTTGGGGGTCACCAGAACATGAGGAACGGTATTAAGGGGTCGCGGCATTAGGAAGGTTGAGAAACACTGATCTACAGTGTTGCCCCCATGATGCCTTTCCCCCCATCCTAAACTGAAAGCATAACCCCACTGTTCATGCTTTTGGGGCTCCCCTCAATTACATATTTTCTTCCCTACCTCACCCAGGGTTTTATTATTTTACCTCGTCCATTTGGCCTGCGCATTTTGTTCAATTTTATAATGTGTTAATTTGTTTTATTTTGCTACTATCATCATCATCATTTTATTACTTATTAATCACTCTCCATCCAAGATGCTCTAGGCGATTTACAAGCTAAATTGTAAAGGATAAAAAGATCTTCTGGAGGGGCCCTGCTCTCGGTCCCACCACCCTCACAATCGCGTCTGGTGGGGACGAGGGACAGGGCCTTCTCGGTGGTGGCCCCTCGGCTCTGGAACTCTCTCCCGCTGGAGATTAGATCTGCCCCTTCCCTCCTGACTTTCAGAAAGCTGGTAAAATCTTGGCTTTGGAATATAGCATTTGCAGAATGATGATCGAGTCAATAACTGCTGACCACACCGGCGGATGGTGATGAATTCGTGATTTTACTTTGACGACCTGGCTTTTGTAATTGTATGATCTGTATTTTAATGTATTTTATGTATTAATGTATTACGATGCTATAATGTTTATCCTACTTGTGTATGAATTTCCTGCTGTTAGCCGGCCTGAGTCCCTCTTCAGAGGTCGAGAAGACCGGGTTATAAAAACTCTAAATAAATAAATAAAATAAATACATACAGATATTGATAAAATATGTATTTTATTCTGAGGTATTTTTGTTGTTGTCTGCATTCTGTATTTTATCTTGCTGTAATATATCTTTGGGCTTGGCCTCATGTTAGCCACCCCAAGTCCCCTTTGGGGAGATGGTGGCGGGGTATAAATAAAATTTATCATCATCATCATCATCATTATTTGAAACACAACAAGATGAGTCCACAGCAGACACTCTGCTGGCTGTTTAATTGGATCACACGTCAGACACTTCCCAAGTATCTAGGACTGTGTGATGTATCAGTGAATAATGCATACAGATCCCAGTAAGGTGGCAGATTGTAATTTTGTCACCGCCAATTGTTTTTAAGTGCAGGCCAAAGTCTTGAGGCACTGCACCTAGTGTGCCGATCACCACTGGGACCACCTCTACTGTTTTGTGCCAGAGTCTCTGCAGTTTTATCTTTAAATCCTATTATTATTATTATTATTATTATTATTATTATTATTATTATTATTGCTCTGCATCCTAGTCTCCAGGGCAGCAGAAAACAAGTTTGCTCCCTCCTCCCTATTGACTTCCCTTTACATATTTATACACAGCTCTCACCCTTTTTATTTATTTATTTATTTCGGTTGCTTCTACCCCGCCCTTCTCACCCCGGAGGGGACTCAGGGCGGCTTACAAAAGCAA
Organism: Anolis sagrei ordinatus; assembly: GCF_025583915.1. Lineage (NCBI taxonomy): Eukaryota > Metazoa > Chordata > Lepidosauria > Squamata > Anolidae > Anolis > Anolis sagrei. The sequence continues at coordinate 305,362,305 of NW_026845477.1, forward strand.
GGCACAATTCGATGCCCGCATCACATAACAGCAATAAGACAAATAACATCAGTTAACAGAAAACAGCAATTCTAGCAATAACATAAATTAACAGAAAACAATAATTATTGTAAGGCAAAAACAACCATAAAACCAATAAAAGCAATAAAACCAATACAAATCATTTCTCCTCATTGACGGTCAGCGTTTCGCAATCTCATAGTTCAAATTCCAATTCCACAATTGTCAGTCCTTTCAGTCCTATTCATCTGGTTGTCCATATCTAGTTGTCAGATTGCCCAAAGGCCTGGTCCCATAGCCACGTCTTTACCTTCCTCCTGAAGGAGAGGAGGGATGTTGATGCCCTAATTTCCCCCGGGAGTGAGTTCCACAGGTGAGGGGCCACCACTGAGAAGGCCCTGCTCCTCGTCCCCACCAACCTCACTTGTGATAGCGGTGGGGTCGAGAGCAGGGCCTCCCCAGATGATCTCAAATTCCGGAGTGGGACGCAGAGGGAGATACGTTCAGACAGATACACTGGACCAGAACCGTAAAGGGTTTTGAAGGTCAAAACCAGCACTTTGAATTGTGCTCGGGAAGTGAACCGGCAGCCAGTGGAGCTGACACAACCGGGGGGTGGTGTGCTCCCTGTATGTCGCTCCGGTGAGCAATCTGGCTGCTGCTCGCTGGACCAGTTGAAGTTTCCGAACAGTCTTCAAGGGCAACCCCACATAGTGTGTGTTGTAGTAGTCTATTCGGGATGTAACAAGAGTGTGGACCACCGTGGCCAAGATCAAACTTCCCAAGGTACGGGCGCAGCTGGCGCACAAGTTTAGTTGCGCAAAAACTGGCACTACCGAACCTGGGGTTCCAGGCTCAGCGATGAGTCCAGGATCACTCCCAAGCTGCGACCTGCGTCTTCAGGGGGAGTGTAACCCCGTCCAGCACAGGCTGTAACCCTATGCCCTGTTCGGCCTTACGATTGACCAGTAGGACCTCTGTCTTGTCTGGATTCAATTTCAATTTGTTAGCTCTCATCCAGTCCGACACAGCAGCCAAGCACCGGTTCAAAGTTCCGACAGCCTCCTTGGTAACAGGTGGGAAGGAGTGACAGATTTGGACATCATCCGCATAGAGATAACACCTCATTCAGAAACTCCGGATGATCTCTCCCAGCGGCTTCATGTATATGTTAAACAACATAGGGGACAGAATTGAACCCTGCGGGACTCCACACAACAATGGTTGTGGGGTCGAACAGGTGTCACCCAATAACACCTTCTGGGACCGTCCCTCAAGAAAGGACTGGAGCCATTGCAAAGCAGTTCCCCCAAGTCCCATATCTATGAGGCGTTCCAGAAGGATACCGTGGTTGATGGTATCAAAGGCCGCTGAGAGGTCCAGCAGAACCAACAGGGACACACTCCTCCTGTCCAGCTCCCGGCGAAGATCATCTACCAAGGCGACCAAGGCTGTTTCCGTTCCATGTCCCGGTCTAAAGCCAGACTGTGCCGGATCTAGATAATCAGTGTCTACCAGAAATCCCTGGAGTTGTGTTGCCACCACACGTTCCATGACTTTGCCCAAATAGGGGAGATTGGAAACTGGCCGATAGTTGTCTAATTAAGTGGGGTCCAGTGATGGTTTTTTCAACAGCGGTTTTATAATAGCTTGTTTTAAGCTCGCTGGAATCTTGCCTTCCTGCAAGGAGGCATTAACCACCACCTTCACCCACTCTGCCAAACCCCCTCTGCCAAGCCTTCTCTCCTTCAGGCTAAACATGCCCAGCTCTTTCAGCCGCTCCCCATAGGGCTTGTTCTCCAGACCCTTGATCATTTTAGTCACCCTCCTCTGGACACATTCCAGCTTGTCAACATCTCTCTTCAATTACTGTGGGATAGATCTGATATCCATATCTCCCAGTTCAGCCCCTTCTGTCATGCAAGAGGACACCATCCAATCCCTCCCTGCAGATGGCCATCCTGCCTGAGTTCACAAGGAGGGGGCCATTGGGGTAATACACTGGGGGGACTCACCAGATTCTTCTCCCCTTGGAAGTAGACAAGGACCCAGCCCTATTCCTCTTCCTAGTCCTTCTTTACTCTGGATGCTTCCTCCCTTGAAGCCACCTGGGCTCCTCCTTCCCCAGGAAGGGTGTCAGGAAGGGGGCGGAGCCTCCCACCAGGAAGTGCTGCTGCTTTACCCGCCCCTCTAGGATTCCCTAGTCCTCCAATTCTTGTCTCCTCTCCTTGGAGGAATCCCAGACAGCTGTGATAACATAAGGATCATGCCATGAGATAGGAGGAGAATTAGGAAGGGAATTAGGACAAGAGTGAAACAGGACAGAATAAAATAGAGAGAAATTATAGGACAGAATAGAATATAAAATAGGATGGTAAGACAGACCACAAAAGAATAAAATATAAAATAGGATAAAATTATGATAGATATGATAGAATAAAATATAAAACAGGATAAAATAGGACAAAGTTATAGGATATAATAAAACAAAATGTGATATAATATAGAATAGGGTATGATATAGGATAAAATGGGATAGAATTGTGATATAACAGGATATATTGTAAATTGTTGTTCATTCGTTCAGTCATCTCCGACTCTTCGTGACCTCATGGACCAGCCCACGCCAGAGCTCCCTGTCGGCCGTCACCACCCCCAGCTCCTTCAAGGTCAGTCCAGTCACTTCAAGGATGCCATCCATCCATCTTGCCCTTGGTCGGCCCCTCTTCCTTTTGCCTTCCACTTTCCCCAGCATAGTTGTCTTCTCTAGGCTTTGCTGTCTCCTCATGATGTGGCCAAAGTACTTCAACTTTGTCTCTAGTATCCTTCCCTCCAATGAGCAGCCGGGCTCTATTTCCTGGAGGATGGACTGGTTGGATCTTCTCGCAGTCCAAGGCACTCTCAGAACTTTCCTCCAACACCACAGTTCAAAAGCATCTATCTTCCTTCGCTCAGCCTTCCCTAAGGTCCAGCTCTCACATCCGTAGTTACTACAGGGAATACCATGGCTTTGACTAGGCGGATCTTTGTTGCCAGTCTGATGTCTCTACTCTTTACTATTTTATCGAGATTGGACATTGCTTCCTCCCAAGAAGTAAGCGTCTTCTGATTTCCTGGCCACAGTCTGCATCTGCAGTAATCTTTGCACCTAGAAATACAAAGTCTGTCACGGCCTCCACGGTTTCTCCCTCTATTTTCCAGTTGTAAATCATTCTTGTTGCCATAATCTTGGTTTTTTTGTTAGCTGCAACCCGGCTTTTGCGCTTTCTTCTTTCACCTTGATTAGAAGGCTCCTCAGCTCCTCCTCGCTTTCGGCCATCAGAGTGGTGTCATCTGCATATCTGAGGTTGTTAATGTTTCTTCCAGCCATTTTCACCCCAGCTTTGCATTCATCAAGCCCCGCACATCCTCGCATGATGTGTTCTGCATACAAGTTAAAAAGGTTGGGTGAGAGGATGCAGCCTTGCCGTACGCCTTTCCCAATCTTGAACCAGTCTGTTGTTCCGTGGTCAGTTCTGACTGTTGCTCTTGGTCCTTGTACAGATTCCTCAGGAGAGAGACAAGGTGGCTTGGGATGCCCATCCCACTAAGAACTTGCCACAGTTTATGATGATCCACACAGTCAAAGGCTTTAGAATAGTCAATGAAGCAGAAGTAGATGTTTTTCTGAAACTCCCTGCCTTTCTCCATTCTCCAGCATCCGGATATTGGCAATCTGGTCTCTCATTCCTCTGCCTTTTCTAAACCCAGCTTGAACATCTGGCAACTCTCGCTCCATGTCTTGCTGGAGTCTTCCTTGCAGGATCTTGTAAATAGGATGGAATATTTATTTAATTATTCATGACCTTTATATGCCGCCCTTCTCACCCCGAAGTTGACTCCGAGCGGCTTACAAGTAAAAAGTAAACACAATATATTATATTATTACCATAGCACAATATTAATATTATATATTACATTGTACTATAACATTATACTGTAATATTATTAGTAATATTACATTTAATATAAAATATATAATTATAATATGGTTGTTGTAGGTTTTTCCGGGCTATATGGCCATGTTCTGGAGGCATTTTTTCTCCTGACGTTTCACCTGCATCTATGGCAAGGATCCTCAGGGGTAGTGAGGTCTGTTGGAAGTAGGAAAAATGGGTTTATATATCTGTGGAATGACCAGGGTGGGACAAAGGACTCTTCTCTGCTGGAGCTAGGTGTGAATGTTTCCACTGACCACCTTCATTAGCATTTAAAGGCCTGGCTGAGCCTGGGAAAATCTTTTTTTAGTGGTGTTAAGATGTGCCTCGTATGGTTCTAAATGGTTCTAAGGTACTTACAATAGTTCTTGTGGTAAAAACTAGGGGGCGCTGGTGCTTCGCTTCTACAGTGTTGCTAAAGTTCTGGTGGTGAAAATTTCAGAACTTAACAAAACTTTCAAAATTTCATATTTATTTTATTATTGCCCATTTTTATGATGGAACCAATTAGGAACTGTCTCTAATAACAAAATTTTGAGAGTTTTGTTAGAGTTTTGAAATTTTCACCACCAGAACTTTAGCAACTATGTAGAAGCAAAGCACCAGCGCCCCCTAGTTTTCACCACAAGAACTTTAGTTTTGTAAGTACTTTAGAAAGATTTAGAACCATGGATTGCCCATGCCTAGTGATTAGATGTGCCTGATTGTTTACTCTCTGTTGTTTTGCTGTTGTAATTTTAGAGGGTTTTTTTTAATACTGATAGCCAGATTTTGTTCATTTTCATGGTTTCCTCCTTTCTGTTGAAATTGTCCACATGCTTGTGGATTTCAATGGCTTCTCTGTGTAGTCTGACATGGTGGTTGTTAGAGTGGTCCAGCATTTCTGTGTTCTCAAATAAAATGCTGTGTCCAGGTTGGTTCATCAGGTGCTCTGCTATGGCTGACTTCTCTGGTTGACGTAGTCTGCAGTGCCTTTCATGTTCCTTGATTCATGTTTGGGCAATGCTGCTGCGTTTGGTAGTCCCTCTGTAGACTTGTCCACAGCTGCATGGTACACGGTAGACTCCTGCAGAGGTGAGAGGATCCCTCTTGTCCTTTGCTGAACGTAGCATTTGTTGGATTTTCTTGGTGGGTCTGTAGATAGTTTGTATGTTGTGTTTCCTCATCAGCTTCCCTCTGCGGTCAGTGGTTCCCTTGATGTATGGCAGGAACACCCTTTTCCTCTGGGTGGATCTTCATCTTGACTCTCGTGGCTTCTTCTCGGTAGTCTTGCAGCTCTTCTGATGTCTGAGGTGGAGTCTCCATTGGCCTGGAGAGCCCAGTTGAGGTGGTTCAGTTCATCTTGGAGGAGGTGGGCTTCGCAGATTCTTTTTGCACGGTCTGCCAAGGCTTTAATGGTGCTTCTTTTTTGACTTGGGTGATGGTTGGAGTTTTTATGTAGATATCTATCTGTGTGTGTGGGTTTTCTGTAAACGGTGTGACCCAATTGTTGATCTGGTTTGCGGATGACTAGGACATCTAGAAGAAAGGCAGTCTTCCTTCATTTTCTTTTTCCACCTCACTACCTCTGAGGATGCTTGCCATAGATGCAGGTGAAACGTCAGGAGAAAATGCCTCTAGAACATGGCCATATAGCCCGAAAAAACCTACAACCCTGTGATTCCAGCCATGAAAGCCTTCAGCAATACATTGAAGATACACATTGTTAAAGCAATAGTATTCCCAGTAGTAACCTATGAATGTGAGAGCTGGACCTTAGGGAAGGCTGAGCGAAGGAAGATCGATGCTTTTGAGCTGTAGTGCTGGAGGAAAGTTCTGAGAGTGCCTTGGAGTGCGAGAAGATCCAACCAGTTCATCCTCCAGGAAATAAAGCCCGGCTGCTCATTGGAGGGAAGGAGATTAGAGGCAAATATGAAGTACTTTGTATTGTCGAAGGCTTTCATGGCCGGAATCACTGGGTTGTTGTAGGTTTTTCGGGCTATATGGCCATGTTCTAGAGGCATTTCTCCTGACATTTCGCCTGCATCTATGGCAAGCATCCTCAGAGGTAGTGAGGTCTGTTGGAACTAGGAAACTGGGGTAATATATCTGTGGAATGACCAGGGTGAGACAAAGGACTCTTGTCTGCTGGAGCCTAGGTGTGAATGTTTCAACTGACCACCTTGATTAGCATTTGATTGCCTGGCAGTGCCTGGAGCAATCTTTTGTTGAGAGGTGATTAGATGTCCTTGTTTGTTTCCTCTCTGTTGTTGTGCTGTTCTAATTTTAGTCTCTGTTAATTTTAGTCTCTAATTCTAATCTCTGTTGTTGTGCTGTTCTAATGAAGTACTTTGTCCACATCGTGAGAAGACAGGAAAGCTTGGAAAAGACGCTTTGGAGTCCAAAATACCTGGAGGGCCAAAGTTTGCCCATACCTGGTATAAACCCATGCAAAATGCTATGATGTGGTAGACAACCGAATGACACCATGAAAGACAGAAACACTCATTGACAGGCATTTATTTGGAATGGAAGCAAAATAAAAATAAGACTGTACAATTGAGGGTAAATTTTAAAAAGAAAGCGATGGGGAAATCCAAAAAAAAATCCTCTGAATGAGTTATCCTAATTTCCAACCTTGGACTTGAATGTTGGTGCAGGACTCAGCCTGTCGCTTTCCGGCAGATTCCCAGAATTATGTTTAAGGCCGGCGGGGAGACCGTTTCGGATTCTGCCTCCTTGGTATATTCAACACAGTAAATCAACCGAAGTTGTTAACAAAGTGACTATCACAAAGGCAAGGACAAAAAAAAAATACAATCCATATATTACAAAATCGATTAAAGCATCAAATTAACATAACAAAAAGGGGGACGTAAGCAAGATCCTATTATGAGAATGCAGTGATGGGTATACAATCTTCTAAAATGCCCTTCCCTCCAGCACTCAACTTGCGAGAGAGAGCAAAAGCCACGGAGTTGTGTGTACGTTGATGCAACTGCGGACAAGGAGATAATGGGGAACCTTTCCATCTTCCCAGCCTACAATGTAGAGGATTCACGAAGCAAAGAGAATGCATCATTTGCTGATGGTTTGCAAAACATCACACATGGATCATCAAGTTGGAGCATAATGTGCCAGCAGGACTGCTGACCCAAAGGTCCAAAGTTTGAATCCAGGGAGCAGGGTGAGCTCCCCTGTTAGCTCCAGCTTCTCATGTGGAGACATGAGAATAGGATGGCAAAACATCCAGGCATCCCCTGGGCAACATCCTTGCAGACAGCCAATTCTCTCACACCAGAAGTGACTTGCAGTTTCTCAAGTCGCTCCTGACACTAAAAAAGATGAAGTTGGTCAATCAAAAGGATATCTGTAATGGGTAAATGGAAATCCAATACAGGTTCAATATCCCATATTCAAAACACCTCAGACTAATAGTATTCCTTATATGAGATTTTGGAATATTTGCATATACATAATTTCTTGGGATATAGGACCCAAAGCTAAACATGACATTCATTTATGTTTCCTATACACATAATTTTTATATTATTAAGTGCATGTAGGTAATTCTATACATTATATTTTAAATCATTTTGTAAGTGAAACAAAAGTTTTTGTACATCGAACCATCGGAAAGCAAAGATGTCACTATCTCAGCCATCTTTGTGGACAATTTTGGATCATATTGGATTTCAGATAACAGGTGGTCAATGCATATAAACAACTACAAAGCAATGCATATCCAAGGGGTAAATATTCTTGCTCCACGCTGGAATCTGAGCTTTGAATAATGGGCTGAAATCTGGAACTCTGTGCACAGCTTACCTCCAATGGGTATTATAGAAATGGAAAAGGGAGAGAAAGGATAACCCAAACTAGCAAAGGATGGCAGAAACCACACTATAGCTATATTTCATTTTAATGAATTGACTTGAAAAGCACAGTATCTACATTTCCAAGCTATGCTACTTCAATATACACTGGCCCTTGGTATCCACTGAGGTCTGTTGTATGTCAGCCTGTGATTGCGTCTGATGTTCATGATGGGAATGGGCATGGTGTTCCTGATGATGAGAGTTTGCTTGGACCTGAGTTAAGTTCAGAAGAGAGGCCTGAGCTGTTTCAGGAAGAGTCACAAGGCCACATTCCTGGGAGCGACCTTTCACGGCTTTTCTCAGAGTAACTGTCTGAAAATGATGCTGAGATTGATTTGCGAGGTGAAGGGAGTTAATGAGGGAGAGGATAGTGAAACCTTGGACAGAAAGTGAAGTTTTAGTAAACAGAGGCAGAGCTTCAGAGACTTCAGCTATAGCAACAGAGACATCTCCAGCTCATCCCCTGTTTGGGTATCAGCCAGCACGTCAACGACTGAAATCTAGAAATAGTTTTCTAAGATCTACAGAGACACTCGCTGGAACACCTCAGCAAGCGAGAGTCCAAAAGTGGCAGGCTCAAACCCAGAACCTCAACCAATGGCTGATACCAAATGAGAGATTCCCCCTGGCACACAGAAGATTGGGCAACTTGGAAGACGCTGAACAGACTGCGCTCTGGCACCATGAGATGCAGAGCCAGCCTTCAGAAATGGGGCCACAAAGTGGAATCCACGACATGCGAGTGTGGAGAAGAGCAAACCACTGACCATCTGCTGCAATGCACCCTGAGCCCTGCCACATGCACCATGGAGGACCTTCTTGCAGCAACACCAGAGGCACTCCAAGTGGCCAGGTACTGGTCAAAGGGCATTTAATCAACTACCAAACTCACAAGTTTTGTATTTTTTCTGTTTGTTTGGTTCTGTTAGAAATGTAATACAATTGACTGGTTGCCCTGACATGACAAATAAATCTACAGCAAAAGAAAGATAACAAACCATTATCTACTGGGAAAGCCAAGAAAAACACTTTCCTTTTAGTTTTGGGTTCTGGAAAAGGTTTATAATGATTCATAGGAGTGAGTTGCCTCAGCTGAGGCAACATTGTTATTTTATCAAGTGCTCTGAGTTTCATGTACCAAATTTTTGCCAAGCCTAAGTTTTGCCTTGTTCTTGCTTTCAAGTGCTCTGAGTTTCATGTACCAAGTTTTTGCCAAGCCTAAGTTTTGCCTATGGGATTTTCCTTGTTTCATGTGTTTCAAGTGCCTTGTTGGTGGCGCAATGGGTGAAATCCCTGTGCCGGCAGGACTGAAGACTGACAGGTCACAGGTTCGAATCCGGGGAGAGGCAGATGAGCTCCCTGTATCAGCTCCAGCTACTCATGCAAGGACATGAGAGAAGCCTCCCACAAGGCTGATAAAACATCAAATCATCTGGGCATCCCTGGGCCAATTCTCTCACACCAGAAGCGACCCAGGTCACTCCTGACATGACAAAAAAGTGCCTTGTTTCATGGATTTCTATGTACTCCTGGATCTTGTTTCCCTTTAAAACTTACAGACTATTTTGAATTTTTACTATTTTGCTATTTTTTACTGCTTTGCCTACATATATTCTACATTAAACTGCTTGCTGATTTTACCAAGCTGGTGTGGTATTTAAGGTCAGAGGTTTTCCTGCTCTGGTGTACTACACATCCCATGGGTACTAAAAACTATGGATATTTAAATTCCATTGTACATAACAGAATTATTTTCTGGAATTAATAGATAGATAGATAGATAGATAGATAGATAGATAGATAGATAGATAGATAGATAGATGATGTGTGTGTGTGTGTGTGTATTTCAAGCAATGTATGCAGAATCTGTGAATGGAGGGGCAACTGCACATCCTTAAAAGAGCCCTCTGATATTAACTTGCTTTGTGCTCTAAAATATATTACATAAAGCAGCTGCTAGTATTGACTGCACGATTACTATAATTCTGTTATGTTGGGGAAATGATAAGTTTGTGAATTTTAGCCTGGGAGATGGCAGCTTATGGTGATGTAGTTCCTTTATGACTACTTGTATCATGCCAGAGCCAGAATAATAATAGTATTGCACCAGGAGTCTTGAAACCAGCATTTCAATCCTTACTCAGCCATGGGAACCCACTGGGTGACCTTGGGTGAGTCACACTCTCTCAGCCCCAGAAGAATGCAATGGCAAACCTCCTCTGGAGAAATCTCACCAAGAATTCTTGGAGTTGGTTCAGAACAAAACATTGACATTTGTAGTTTTAGGCTGATAGCTTAAGTAATTGGGCTTTTGCTATTAAGTGCTGACAATAAATATTTTTACAAAGTTCTTTGTGCTAATCTGATGCATAGTGCAGATCATTTAGAAGCATTGGTAAGCATGCTTTATGCAACAATGCTTTCTGTTCCTTTACTCAAGAGTTAAATGCTATCAGGTTAGCACATTTTAAGGTGTCTAAACCAATCAATCTTTGACGCCTGAGGAGCAACATAGACAAGTCTGTATTGCAATGTGATCTAGTAGGACCTCTGAGAGAAATATATTTGGTTACACAAGCCTTTGTAGACTTAAGTCTACTTCATCAGATGGTCAGTAATCCTGGCGGCACGCTTGGCCTTTGTGGCACAACACTGCATCCAAGCATATAGTCTGCTCTTCCCAGAGGAAGAATTGCAGGCCCATCACTAAAAGAGACCAAGAGATCACTGAGAACGGCAAGAAACACCAGCCACTGGAGAGTAAACACCTTCAAGTTTCCACAGAACAAGGTGTAAGTGTGGGTGAGGTTTTGCATCAAGGAAGGGACAGTACAGTCCAGGCATGGGCAAACTTTGGTCCTCCAGGTGTTTTGGACTCCAACTCCCACAATTCCTAATAACCAGTCTAAGAGAACATGTAAGGAGCACTGACCAATCTACTTTCTCTGCTGTGGAACCGCTTCTACCCTAGAATCATAGAGTTGGAAGAGACCTCATAGGCCATCCAGTCCAACCCCATTCTGCCAAGAAGCAGGAATATTGCATTCAAATCACCCCTGACAGATGGCCATCCAGCCTCTGTTTAAAAGCTTCCAAAGAAGGAGCCTCCACCACACTCGGGGCAGAGAGTTCCACTGCTGAACGGCTCTCACAGTCAGGAAGTTCTTCCTCATGTTCAGATGGAATCTCCTCTCTTGTAGTTTGAAGCCATTGTTCAGCGTCCTAGTCTCCAGGGAAGCAGAAAACAAGCTTGCTCTCTCCTCCCTGTGGCTCCCCTCCACTTAGGCAGGAAAAACGAAATGCAAAGATACAGAATGGGGGACAATATATGGCTCGAGATCTATGTGAAATAGATCTTGGAGTCCTCGTGGACAACAAGTTAAACATGAGTCAACAATGTGATGTGGCGGCAAAAAAGCCAATGGGATTTTGGCCTGCATCAATAGGAACATAGTGTCTAGGCCCAGGGAAATAATGCTACCCCTCTATTCCGCTTTGGTGAGACCACATCTGGAATATTGTGTCCAATCCTGGGTACCACAATTGAAGAGAGATATTGACAAGCTGGAATGTCTCGAGAGGAGGGCGACTAAAATGACCAAGGGTCTGGAGAACAAGCCCTATGAGGAGCGGCTTAAAGAGCTGGGCATGTTTAGCCTGAAGAAGAGAAGGCTGAGAGGAGACATGATAGCCATGTATAAATACGTGAGAGGAAGTCATAGGGAGGAGGGAGCAAGCTTGTTTTCTGCTGCCCTGGAGACTAGGACACGGAACAATGGCTTCAAACTACAAGAAAGGAGATTCCATCTGAACATTAGGAAGAACTTCCTGACTGTGAGAGCCGTTCAGCAGTGGAACTCTCTGCCCCGGAGTGTGGTGGAGGCTCCTTCTTTGGAAGCTTTTAAACAGAGGCTGGATGGCCATCTGTCAGGGGTGATTTAAATGCAATATTCCTGCTTCTTGGCAGGGGGTTGGACTGGATGGCCCATGAGGTCTCTTCCAACTCTTTGATTCTATTGATTCTATGATTCTATGAATCCTTCTGCCTATGTTGCTGTTCATTCGTTCCGTCGTTGCCGACTCTTCGTGACCTCATGGACCAGCCCACGCATGTGAAAATTTGCAAACCTTCTCTCTCTTTACATATAACAGGGCACAGCCGTATCCTTGGAATTCGTGACGCCGAGGAATTCACATGATCAATACTAATCTACAGCTGCCAAATTCTTCCTAAATGTACATCGAGGGGTCCAATGGACATGAAACACCCATTTTTGGGGCAGGGAGTCAACTGGAGGCAGTTCAAGTGGAATCTGGAAAGGTTGCATATTGATGAATAAGTCTCTCTGCATGAATAACTGAGGTTTGCTGAGGTATGAGCTCCGGCTGTTGCTCTTCGTACATTCCTTTACATCAGGCATGGGCCAAATTTGGGTTAGCCAATGTGTTTCCTCTGATGCAAAATGAGGAGTCTCTTCTCCGCGTAGCCCTTTCCGCACACAAAGCAGACGTACGACTTCTCCCCGGAGTGAATCATCAGGTGCCTGCTGAGGTTGGACCTCTGCGTGAATTTCTTCCCGCACTCCAGGCACTGGAAGGGCTTCGCTCCGGTGTGGATCAGGATGTGCGCGTTCAGGGTCGACTTCTGGCTGAAGGTCTTCCCGCATTCCAGGCAGATGTAGGGCTTGTTCCCCGTGTGGTTGAGCTGGTGGGTCCGGAGGCTCTTCTCTTCCACGAAGCTCTTGCCGCACTCCTGGCACTTGTAGGGATTCTCCCAGGCGTGGATGGTTTGGTGCCGCTTGAGGTTGGACTGGTGGCTGAAGCTCTTCCCACAGTCCAGGCACTTGTAGGGCCGCTCCCCGGTGTGCTTAACTTGGTGCAAAATGAGGCCGGAGCTGTAGCTAAAGCCTTTCCCGCACTCCTGGCACTTGTACGGCTTCTCCCCCGTGTGGATGGAGACGTGGGAGTTGAAGATGGACTTCCGGGTGAAACTCTTCCCGCACTCCTCGCATTTGAAGGGCTTCTCGCCCGAGTGGTTCATTCGATGTCCGACAAGGTCTCGCTTCTCAGAAAAGCCTTTGCCGCACTCGGGGCACTTGTGGGGTTTCTCGCCGGTGTGGACGATTTCGTGCCTCTTCAGATGGGACTGCTGGCTGAAGCTCTTTCCGCACTCCTCGCATTTGTAAGGTTTGTCGCCCGTGTGGTTCATCAGGTGCGCCGTGAGGTTCCGCTTCTCCGTAAAGGCCTTCCCGCACTCCAGGCATTTGAAGGGCTTCTCCCCCGTGTGAACAATCTGGTGTCTCTTGAGGTGCGACCGCTGGTTGAACTGCTTCCCACACTCCTGGCATTTGAATGCCTTCTCTTCTGTGCAAAGAAAGAAATCATCAACATTATCAATGCGGAAATACTAGAAACAAAAATTTATTTATTTAGTACATTTCTATACCACCCCTCTCAGCCTTCCGGAGGCTTGAGGCGGTATTCAAGGCAAGAATTCAATGCCACAAAGGACACAATTACAATATACAATATAAAAACATCAGCAACAATAACATCAAACATTATAATGAAACATACTTCAATCGATAATCATTAAAACAATGTCCAGTTCTGCCATATAGTTATTCCATTATTATATCCGTTACTCCGTATTTTCAAATGCCTGCTCAAATAGCCATGTCTTAAGATTCTTCTGGAATGATAGGAGTGAGGAAGCCGATCTAATCTCCCTAGGAAGGGTGTTCCACAGCCGAGGGGCCACCACTGAGAAGGCCCTGTCTCTCATTCCCGCCAACCGTACTTGTGATGATGGTGGGACCGAGAGCAGGGCCTCTCCAGATGATCTTAAAGTCCTCGCAGGTTCTTAAGGGGAGATTTGTTCGGACAGGTAAGTTGAGCCAGAAGATCATAGATCAGTGGTTCTCAACCTGGGGATCCTCACCTCTGCAGGAGTCTACCGTATACCATGCAGCTGTGGACAAGTCTACATAGGGACCACCAAACGCAGCAGCATTGCCCAAACACGAATCAAGGGACATGAAAGGCACTGCAGACTACTTCAACCAGAGAAGTCAGCCATAGCAGAGCACCTGATGAACCAGCCTGGACACAGCATATTATTTGAGAACACAGAAATGCTGGACCACTCTCACAACCACCATGTCAGACTACACAGAGAAGCCATTGAAATCCACAAGCATGTGGACAATTTCAACAGAAAGGAAGTAACCATGAAAATGAACAAAATCTGGCTACCAGTATTAAAAAAAACTCAAAAATTACAACAGCAAAACAACAGAGAGGAAACAATCAGGCACATCAAATCACTCTCAACAAAAGATTCCCCCCAGGCACTTCCAAGCCATTAAATGCTAATCAAGGTGGTCAGTTGAAACATTCACACCTAGCTCCAGCAGACAAGAGTCCTTTGTCCCACCCTGGTCATTCCACAGATATATAAACCCTTTTTCCTAGTTCCAACAGACCTCACTACCTCTGAGGATGCTTGCCATAGATGCAGGCGAAACGTCAGGAGAATGCCTCTAGAACATGGCCATATAGCCCAAAAAAACCCACAAGAAACAACAACAACATCAGTTTTAAAAATATAGGGAGCCACATCCATTTTGACAAAAAAAAAACCTAACAAAAAACAGAGAGACACGTCACTGTCATCCTGATCAAAATCAAAGAGTAGCATGATCTAAAAGTACTAAGAACAGTTCTTAAAATGTTCTCAGTGTTGTGAAGCTTTATTTTAGACCATTGTATGACAGGCTGACGTCACTTATTATGACTAATATAGTCACAAGGCTACACAAAAAACTGCTTCTGCTCTCGTAGTCTCCTTGTTGGTCAAATAAGATTTTAATAAAGAGGAAGGAAGATGACTTGCAAATGAATATGGTGGCTTCATTAAATGACAAACTACCTTCCCTGTCTGAAGAGAAGTCAACGAGAATTCCATGTATTGCAATTAGCAAATATTCTCACTCAAGAGAAAATCAAGCTGGACTGACCGGCCAAACCTCCAACTTACCTGCTTCCAGAGAGTTAGAATTGGACTCTTCTGTGGTTGATGAGGATGGCTCCAGCCCTTGGGTCACTGACTCCAGGCAGCTGCTATCTGTAAAGGAAACATAGCCATGTGTTTTTTTGTTTTTTGCTTTTCATCAGGATCTCGTTATGTTAATTATGGGAGAAGAACATACAGGCAGCCCTTTGCGGAGGTTAGGGGTAGAGAAGATCCATGAAAATTAAAAGACACAAAGAAATTGCTATTTCTAGGCCTTTCTGTTGCAGCCCAGCCACCTATGTGACTCTCTTTCACCCAAGATGAAGAGCTAATTAGCCCAAATATAACTCAGTCAACAGGAATCAACCAACTAATTATTAAAAGTGTTCTATATAAAAAAAAAACTGGTTCAAAAATATATTCCAGGTACGCTTAAAAGGCAAAAGACAGTACATCCGAAGTATAAGCTTCAAAAGTCATTCCAAAATCTAGGTTACTGCCAGTTTTCTTGAGGCAGTAATAAATGAAATCCCATACTGACAGTAAAGCCAAAACCCACAAAATTTAGATCAATAATAATAATAATAATAATAATAATAATAATTATCATCTTTATTTATTCCCCACCACCATCTCCCCAATGGGGACTTGGGGCGGCTAACATGAGGCCAAGCCCAAAAATGCAATACAACACAATAAAATACAGAATACAGAAAACAAAAAAATACATCAGAAGATAATTACAATATCAAAATAAAATAATAAAGCAAATTCACACAAACTAGATTCCCCAATCTCAAAGAGGAAAACATGACATGTGTTGGAGATAACTACTTTCTCAAGCCTCCTCTATGTAATGTTTTTCTGTTTATAATGTGATTTATTTCCTGAAGTGTATGTCTTATTTGGTTTGCAGTTTCCTTAGCTCTATTTACTTGAGGCAGTGGGAGGGGCTGCAGATCACATCATTGTTTAGAGTGCAGTTTAAACATGACGACAGTTGAGGAATGACAGTTAAGCCTTGAATACAGAAGTCTGTTTTTCAGTCAGATGTCAGTGTAGTTAGAAAACTGTTGATGCTTGAATTCCTTTGAAAGTAGACTCTTATGAAAGAGAACTGTACAGAGCAATATAGTTTTTTGAAGAGACTGATAAAGACTGTAAGTTAATGATACAAACTGAAATGTTTTAAAGTTTAACCTGACAGGAAATGTACCTGCATATTATATACATGAAGTTGTGAGTAAAACAAACATGTTATTTTAAAGAAGTCTGCTTGAATATTCGTCTGCTGAAAGCATTGAATAGAAACAAGATATTTACATGCCCAGTGATAATCCATTACCCAATAAACTAAAGAAACACTTCTGAAACTCTGCTACCCAATAGGTTATGATCCTAACGGGTCGTAATCCTTATCCCAATAACATAAAAGCAAGGTCAGCATCTCCACTCACGGAAAACAAGAAAAAGGTGACTTTCTTTGGAAAATACAAAGTTGCTCTCACACAGAGCAATCCAAGAAATCAAATTGGTTCCCATGGAGACACTAACTAACACCCGGAATCCCTCTGTTTATCTTTCAAATGCTGAGAAAACCTTAACTGCCTCTGCTTGGCACTATCTTGCCATAACTGAAGACGCTGAGTTATGGGCAACAATCCAGCATCTTCCACCTCCATCAAATCTTTCCCAGGGTCAGGGAGAATCTCTGGAATCCCACAAAAACAAACGGTAGAAGAAAAGAAACATATACTGGCAGATTATGTGAAAGACAGTCAAGAGCCAAAATTGATGGAAATCAATAGTAGTAAACTGCTTCAAGCGCAAAAGACAAAGAGGGAATACTGTAAAAATACAATACAGTGCAGAAAAGAAAACTGGTGAAATAAGGCTCTCCATGAACAGTTCCTGGGAAAAACTGAGAGCAAAATTGACAAAGAAAAAACATGGCTGTGGCTCACAAATGGAACTTCGAAAAAGGAGACAAAGGAGGGCCTGATCCTGGCAGCCCAAGAACAAGCCATTAGAACCAATGCAACCAAAGCCAGAATTGAAAAGTCGACGACAGATCCCAAATGTACACTCTGCAAGGAAGCAGATGAAACAACTGAACTCATTCTCAGCTGCTGCAAGAAGATCGCGAAGACAGACTACAAGCAGAGGCACAACACCGTTGCTCAGATTATTCATTTGGAACTTGTGCCACAAATACCATCTACCTGCGACAAAGAACGGGTGGGATCACAGGCTGGAAAAAGTTACAGAAAATGAACACGTCAAACTCCTCTGGGACTTCCGAATTCAGACTGACAGAGTTTTGGAATACAAGACTCCTGACCTCACAATCGTGTTAAAAAACAAAGTATGGGTTGTCGATGTTGCAATCCCAGGTGACAGCAGGATTGCAGAGAAACAACTGGAAAAGTTGACAAGATATGAGGATTTAAAAATCGAACTACAAAGACTGGCACAAGCCAGTTAAGGTGGTCCCAGTGATGGTCGGCACACTGGGTGCAGTGCCTAAACACCTTGGCCTGCACTTAAACACAATCAGCGCTGACAAAATTACCAGCTGCCAGCTGCAAATGGCTACCCTACTGGGATCTGCATGCATTATTCGTTGATACATCACATAGTCCTTGACACTTGGGAAGTGTGCAATGTGTGATCCAATACAACAACCAGCAGAGTGATCTTGTCTGCTGTGGACTCATCTTGTTGTGTTTCAATTAATAAAAACAATAATAATTTCATTTTTTAGAAATGTGTTCTCTCTAAAAAAATAGGTCCTCCAGCATGATTGGAGGAAACTGAATCACACCAAAGGATCTAAAGATTCCCACTGAAAACACTTAAAGCAAATCTCTGAATAATCAAATCCGCCAAAGTCAAAACTACAAACATGGAGTAACAACTTCATAAGGGAACAAGACCAAACTTTACTCGAAAGAAATCAATAGTTAGATTTGTTTTTGGGTTGTCTTTTACACTACTTCAGCATTTGCTTATGAATTTTGCAGTCCTGGCCACTGGTTTGTGGAACTTCTACAATGAAATGTATTTTAATATATTTTAAAGTATTCTTATGTTTAGTGTCTTTAATAGGATTTTGGTATTTTATGCTGCTTTTAGTTGTTATTTTATTCGTTAAGTTAAATTAGGTTGCGTTATATTGTCAAATGTGTAAAAAAAGCACCAATTTCTAAAGCTACTTCAGCTCCCAGCACCACAAATGGAGAACTACTTTGTGATATGAGACAATGTTTAGACCCCAACTCACCAGGTCCTTCATTGCCGAAACTGTCGCAGGATGACTGAGCCTCTGGCGAATTTGGGGAACCATCAGACATGGTGATCACCTCACCTAAAGAGACAAAGAGGGCAGATTTTGCAGGTTTTACCTCCAGGATCATCATCAAACACTCAACACCATTCTGGCACCTGCCAAGCAATAAGTATTCAAATCAGGCATGGGCAAACTCCAGCCCTTCAGATGTTTTGGACTTCAACCTGAACTCCAAAAGTAAATAGAGTGCTTTGGGGTATGAAACCAATTGGAGAATCATGTCGAGGTCCTGACTCACCTGGTCCTTCATCGGCAAAACTGTCACAGGATGACTGAGCCGCTGGCGAAGTGGGAGCGCTGTCAGACACAACGGAAGGACCTAAAGGGACAAACCTAATTTAATCAACCGACACAAGGATGATAGCAATGCTGCATAAAATACTGAAATATTTAGGTCTTCTCTGACAAAGTAAGCCTGAATGATAAAAAAAAATATGCCATCACATGCTAATCAAGGTGGCCAATTGAAACATTCACACTTACCTCAAACAGGCAAGAGTTCTTTCTCCCACCCTGGACATTATTCCACAGATACATAAGCCCCATTTTCCTAGTTGGACCAGGTTGTGGGGCAGCTAGTTGGGAGTCAGCTACATTAAAATCACTACTGACTGAAAGGTCATGAGTTCGAAGCCAGCCTGGATAGGAGTAAGCTCCCAACATTTGTCTAGGTAAACAATGCAGGTTGAGTAATCCCTTAGTAGAAATAATAATAATAATAATAATAATTATTATTATTATTATTATTATTATTATTATTATTATTTATATCCTGCCACCATCTCCCCTAGGGGACTTAGGGCGGCTTACAAAGGCACTCCAAGGTGCAGCATATAACATAAACCATACATGATTATAAAGCAATGTCACATAGAAATTATGAAAACAACCACTATCAACAAATATAATATAAAATACGATTATACAATTGGAACCACAAGTGTTTTGGATTTTTCCCCCCACATTTTGGAATTTGCACATTCATAATGACATATATTTACAAAGTACAAAGTACAAAGTTGAAGTACTTTGGCCACATCATGAGGAGACAGCAAAGCCTAGAGAAGACAATTATGCTGGGGAAAGTAGAAGGCAAAAGGAAGAGTCCTGACCAAGGGCAAGATGGATGGATGGCATCCTTGAAGTGACTGGACTGACCTTGAAGGAGCTGGGGGTGGTGACGGCCAACAGGGAGCTCTGGCGTGGGCTGGTCCATGAGGTCACGAAGAGTCGGAGACGACTGAACGAATGAACAACAACAATGACATATATTAGACATGAATCTCAAGCCTGAATTCATTTATGTTTCATATATACTCTATATACATTTTTAATAATCTATATAGAGTTTAATAATTTTGTGCTTGAAACAAAGCTTAGGATTTGTAGTTTGGTGAGGCACCAGCATTCTCAGGAGTTCGCACACTGAGCCACAGAAGTTAAAGTGGTGTCAAACTGTGTTAACTATACAGTATAGATGCACTCTGAATTATTTATTTATTTATATTTATTTATTGATCAATTTTATATACTGCCACTCCCCAAAGGCTCGAAGTGGTTTACAATATACAATATTAGGACCTCTCTGCTCAGAGGCTGCAAATACGGGTTTCCCAGAAGTAGTAAAATTGGAAAATGTTATAATGTTCTACATAATGTTACCTGATGTATCACATTTAGTTTAAATATTATATCCAAACACATTCAACGTTCTATGTGGACACTACTTTACTGGAATACAGACAGTCCCCAAGTTACAAACATCTGACTCCCAAATGATTCACAGTTGAGACAACCACAAGCAAGGGGAAATCTACCCCTAAGGAGGGGAAATTACCCCTAAGAAGGGAAATTTACTACTTTAACAATTATCATTGGGAAAAGATGTCTCCACTTAAGAGTTATTCCCAATCCTTATTTCCACAACAAGCCAAATTTCTCAAAAGCTAGTGATCATAGTGACAGAAAGTGACGTGAAATCTTCTAAACAAGGGTATAGATGGCAAAATAAACCTTCCCTATGCTATCCAAAGCTATCTATCTATCTATCTATCTATCTATCTGGAGTTACACTGTTCCAACTTATATACAAATATAATGTAGTTATTTATTTATTATTTATTTACTGTATTTGTATACCGCCTTTCTCAGCCAATTGGCAACTCAAGGCGGTTTCCAATAAATCACTATACATAAAAAATAATAGATTAAAAAAAACATTAAACAGTATAAGACATCACAAAAGCAATAAAAGCAACATCATCAGCATCTCATTATTCTCAAGCATTGTCCAATTTATTATTTATTATTTATTTTATTATAAATATAACTTCAGAACAAACCTACAAAACTTATTTTGTTCATAACTTGGGGACTGCCTGTATATAAGAAGATAAAGAGAACATAATATACTTCCTTATAATTAACAACAAATTCTTACCCCTAAAAACACTGCTTTTTAAAGGTCACATACCTAAAGAAAGCCGTACCGGACAGATTTTATAATCAACAGTTTAGCTTTCTTTTGCTGAGGAATAACTGTAGTCTCTTCAGCGCCACTCACTCAGTCTTTCAATTACTTATCAGTATTCATTTCAAGCTGAGAAAAATTAAGTATAATTAGTTGAATGTTTTCTTTATGTTTGAAGATAAAGGCAACTTATTACTCTGCACTTGAGAATGATTGAGAAGTAAGAGGTTTTCAAAAAACTGAAGCAAGCTTAGCAGTCCGTTCATTCTCTGGTTCTTTGTAAACAAGGAATTGTCAAAAGTTTGTCTGTACAGACTTTGCATTTTACATATAACGTGACTGAATAAGGTACAACAGTCCAGACAACTAAGAATAAACACAAATAAGTTTTTTTTTCCCTACAGAGAAATATAGCACTGGAAAAATGTTCTGTTGCTCAGAGCAAGAATTCTGTAAAAGCAGCTCCTCAGAAACACCAACCACAGGTGAATCGCAAGAGAAATGTAGTTTGCAGATTGACAACTGCATGAAACCCACAGCTCAGCCAACAAACCATAGTAAAATTATTTTTTAAAATTACAAACATTATTGAGGTTTCATCCTAAGGCAGGCACGGGCAAACTTTGGCCCTTCCTCCAGGTGTTTTGGACTTCAACACCCACAATTCCTAACAGCCTATGGCTGTTAGGAATTGTGGGTGCTGAAGTCCAAAACACCTGGAGGAAGGGCCAAAGTTTGCCCGTGCCTGCTATAATGGTAAAGAACAAAAGATAAATGTGCCATGCTTTGTCTACCATCTTTGTCAGAGTTATTGAAAGGAAAACCTGTGGCAAGTCGATAAAAACCAACAACAATCTTTGCACTTTTTAGAAAAGTCCAAAGTCACCCTTCTCTGGACACATTCCAGTTTGTAAATATTGGAATATTGGCCCCGAGAGAGATTCATCAAAGAGAAGGAAAAGTTAGGTTACTAACTCCTCAGTGATTCTATCTCAAACATCAATATTACAAAGGGATTGTGGCACAGCTGGCTGAGTGTCAGCTGCATTAAGGTCACTCTGACCAAAAGGTCATGAGTTTGAAGCCAGCCCGGGTTGGAGTGGGTTTCCAACCAATTGTGTAGCCTGTTGTCGACCTTTGCAACCCGAAAGACAGTTGCATCTGTCAAGTAGGAAAATTAGGTACCACCTTAAAAGTGTGGGGAGGCTAAATTAACTGATTTATGAGGCCATAAAGAAGACTCCAGCAAAGCATTCCAGCGGGGAAGCATGCGGGGAATGCGGAAGTGCTTCATCAGCGTCGCAGATGGACGATGAAAGCGACAGCTCCCCTGGCGGCCAGAAAAAGTTAAATAGCCTCTGTGTATGTCTGTATAAGTTTGTATGTCAAAAATTGGCATTGAATGTTTGCCATATATGTGTACACTGTAATCCGCCCTGAGTCCCCTGCGGGGTGAGAAGGGCGGAATATAAAAGCTGTAAATAAATAAATAAGGGGTAAGTATCACAGACATATTGCTCTCTTAAGTCACCAAAGCCATATCTGAGTCGCCCTGAGGGCTGAGAAGAGAGGTATCTGGCAAATCTATCAGGATAAAGATTGCTTTGAAGACTGGGATGGGAGTTGAGTTCCCTCAGCTAAAGAATCAATTTAGTTAATTCCCCCTTCACAAGTCTTGGAGAATAACAACAGATTTCTCCTGCAAGACTAGAAGACGTCAACTCAGGACAATGGAATAGAACAAATCTGCAAAACGAAAAAGATAAGTATTTTCTACCCCTTGCAAACTGACAAGAGGACTCCTTACCAAGAGATGTCATGACCCCGTCGCTCTCTTCCATGTCTTTGCAAGACCCTTTGAAAGATGCAGGGGGAAGCTACTCCTTGACAAAAGATACAAACACTTCCTTTGAGGTCACCTGAAAGAAGAAAAGATTGTCTGTTCACTGATAAATCAGCTCATCTTATTTCTAAACAGAATCCAAAACCATATTTAAGCAGAAACACATGGTGTTATCTCATAGTAAAGGTAAAGGTTGTCCCGACATGAAGTCCAGTCATGTCCAGTGGTATTTATTTATCGTGTCAGAGCAACCAGTCCATTATATATTACATTTCTAACAGAACAAAGCAAACAAACAGAAAAATACACAACTTGTGAGTTTGGTAGTTGGTTAAATGTCCTTTGACCAGTATCTGGCCACTTGGAGTGCCTCTGGTGTTGCTGCAAGAAGGTCCTCCATTGTGCATGTGGCAGGGCTCAGGTGGCATTGCAGCAGGTGGTCAGTGGTTTGCTCTTCTCCACACTCGCATGTTGTGGATTCCACTTTGTAGCCCCATTTCTGAAGGTTGGCTCTGCACCTCGTGGTGCCAGAGTGCAGTCTGTTCAGTGCCTTCCAAGTCGCCCAGTCCTCTGTGTGCCCAGGGGGGAGTCTCTCATTTGGTATCAGCCATTGGTTGAGGTTCTGGGTTTGAGCCTGCCACTTTTGGACTCTCGCTTGCTGAGGTGTTCCAGCGACTGTCTCTGTAGATCTTAGAAAACTATGTCTAGATTTAAGTCGTTGACGTGCTGGCTGATACCCAAACAGGGGATGAGCTGGAGATGTCTCTGCCTTGGTCCTTTCACTATTGGCTGCTACTTCCCGGCGGATGTCAGGTGGTGCAATACCGGCTAAGCAGTGTAATTTCTCCAGTTGGTGTGGGGCGCAGACACCCCGTGATAATGCGGCATGTCTCATTAAGAGCCACATCCACTGTTTTAGTGTGGTGAGATGTGTTCCACACCGGGCAGCAGAGTAGCACAGCGCAAGGGCAGATGTTCACCTACAATCAAAGAGCATTCTGAACCCCAGAAATTATAGAATTGGGCCAAAATTCCCACTCAGAATCCCCAAGACTGACAGAAAACACTGTGTTTTCTGATGGTCTTTGGTGACCCCTCTGAAACCCGACCCCAAGGTTGAGAAACACTGCAGTAACTGGATGGCCATCTGTCTGGGGTGCTTTGACGGTGTCTTCCCTGCATGGAGGCAGCAAGAAGGGGGCTGGACTGGATGGCCTCTTGGGGTCCCTTCCAAGTCTAGCATCCTCTGAGTGGAGCCTTCATTGCTCCTTTGTTTGGGCTGCTATGGGTACATCCACACTGTAGAATTAACGCAGATTGACACCACTTTGTGGAAGAGAAGGTTGTCGCAAAATGGCTGCTGGGGGGGAGGGAGGCGACCCTGAGAAAATGGCTGCCACTCTGTGGGAGTGGGAGAGGAGGCCTCCTGAGATACACCAAACATACAAAATGGAGACTGCTTCAATACATTATATTATTTCCCCTCCATAGCAAGGAGGAAGGCTTGGGCCTGTTCTTGGCCTTCCCTTCTTTGGTCAAGCATTTCCTTCTGTCCCTTCCCTACTCCTGGGAGGCCAGGACTCACCTGAAGCCTTCCCTCCAAGGCCCTCCTTCACGAAAAGCAGGCCTGACGCGGAGAAAGATGCCAAAGCTCCTCTCCAGGCGCCTCCCTGACGGAAATGAGGACCACTTCCGCCCGGCACCGCCGCTCTAGGCAACCACTTCCGGTTTCCTCCGCCATGAGAAAATACAGTAGCCAAGCGCCTCCCTGACGGAAATGAGGACCACTTCCGCCCGGCACCGCCGCTCTAGGCAACCACTTCCGGTTTCCTCCGCCATGAGAACTTACAAAGCCTTCGATGGTTTTTTTTGGACTCCATTTCCCAGAAGCCTCTGCCACCTCAGCCAACGGCTAGGAACCCTGGGAGATAGAGTCCAAAACAACAAATGGGCGCTACCTTTGATTAGTGCCAATTCCTTGGCCTTGGTGGGTAGATTCTTGATTGTTGCCATTGTGTGGATTCAGGTTCTTTCTCTTCTCAAGCTCAGAGTACTGTTGGAAGAGATCCCAGAGGGCATCCAGTCTAACCCCCTTTCTGCCATGCAGGAAACACAAGCAAAGCCCTCTCAACAGATGGCCAGCTGGATTTTGCTTAAATACTTCCAGAGAAGGAGGCTCCATCTCACTCTAAACCAGGCATGGGATGGCTTGGGCCCTCCAGGTGTTTTGGACTTCAACTCCCACAATTCCTAACAGCCTACTGGCTGGTCTGTGACTCTTTTTGCATTTGGACTTTGGGTGCTAGGTAAAATCCGCTGCTGCGCAACAGTCTTTGCTTCTTCCAGGATGCTGACATTTCCTCACCTGTCTTCCCAAGAGATTTGCAGGATTTTCCGGAGGCAACGCTGATGGAATCGTTCCAGGAGTTGCGTATGACATCTGTAGACAGTCTGTCTCCAGGCATCTCTCTCTCTCTCTATATATATATATATATATATACTGTGTGTGTGTGTGTGTGTGTGTGTGTGTGTGTGTGTGTGTGTGTGTATGTGCTTATGCTGCGGAACCTAGACTGTCTACAGATGTCATACGCAACTCCATATATATATATATATATATATGCCTGCGGAACCTAGACTGTCTACAGATGTCATACGCAACTCCATATATATATATATAATGCCTGCGGAACATAGACTGTCTACCGATGTCATACGCAACTCCTTATATATATATATATATATATATATATATATATATATGATCTCTGAAATGTCCAAGGTGGGAGAAAGAACCCTTGTCTGTGCGAATGTTGCAGTTAGCAAGCTTAAATGGCATTGAGCAGCCGTGAAGCTGCAAAGTCCATCAGTGAGGGTATCTGGCTTTGAACTAGTGCCAGATACCCTCACTTCCCAAGAGATTTGCTGGAATTTTTTGGAGGCAACACTGATGGAATCGTTCCAGGAGTCGCGTATGACATCTGTAGACAGTCTACGTTTTGCAGGCATATATCTGAAATGTCCAGGGTGGGAGAAAGAACCCTTGTCTGTGAATGTTGCCATTAGCAGCTTAAATAGCATTGAGCAGCCGTGAAGCTGCAAAGTCCATCAGTGAGGGTATCTGGCTTTGAACTAGTGCCAGATACCCTCACTTCCCAAGAGATTTGCAGGAATTTTTTGGAGGCAACGCTGATGGAATCGTTCCAGGAGTTGCATATGACATCTGTAGACAGTCTACGTTTCGCAGGCATATATATATATATATCTGAAATGTCCAGGGTGGGAGAAAGAACCCTTGTCTGCGTGAATGTTGCAGTTAGCAAGCTTAAATAGCATTGAGCAGCCATGAAGCTGCAAAGTCCATCAGTGAGAGTATCTGGCTTTGAACAAGTGCCAGATACCTCACTTCCCAAGAGATTCACATGAATCTTTTGGAGGCAACACTGATGGAATCGTTCCAGGTGTTGCGTATGACATCTGTAGACAGTCTACGTTTCGTAGGCATATCTGAAATGTCCAAGGTGGGAGAAAGAACCCTTGTCTCCGTGAATGTTGCAGTTAGCAAGCTTAAATAGCATCGAGCAGCCATGAAGCTGCAAAGTCCATCAGTGAGGGTATCTGGCTTTGAACTAGTGCCAGATACCCTCACTTCCCAAGAGATTTGCCGGAATATTTTGGAGGCAACGCTGATGGAATCGTTCCAGGAGTTGCATATGACATCTGTAGACAGTCTACATTTCGCAGGCATATATATATATATATCTGAAATGTCCAGGGTGGGAGAAAGAACCCTTGTCTGCGTGAATGTTGCAGTTAGCAAGCTTAAATAGCATTGAGCAGCCGTGAAGTTGCAAAGTCCATCAGTGAGGGTATCAGGCTTTGAACTAGTGCCAGATACCCTCACTTCCCAAGAGATTTGCAGGAATTTTTTGGAGGCAATGCTGATGGAATCGTTCCAGGAGTTGCATATGACATCTGTAGACAGTCTACGTTCCGCAGGCATATATATATATATATCTGAAATGTCCAGGGTGGGAGAAAGAACCCTTGTCTGTGCGAACCCTTGTCTAGCAAGCTTAAATAGCATTGAGCAGCCGTGAAGTTGCAAAGTCCATCAGTGAGGGTATCAGGCTTTGAACTAGTGCCAGATACCCTCACTTCCCAAGAGATTTGCAGGAATTTTTTGGAGGCAATGCTGATGGAATCGTTCCAGGAGTTGCATATGACATCTGTAGACAGTCTACGTTCCGCAGGCATATATATATATATATATATATATATATATATATATATATATATATATATATCTGAAATGTCCAGGGTGGGAGAAAGAACCCTTGTCTGTGCGAACCCTTGTCTAGCAAGCTTAAATAGCATTGAGCAGCCGTGAAGCTGCAAAGTCCATCAGTGAGGGTATCTGGCTTTGAACTAGTGCCAGATACCCTCACTTCCCAAGAGATTTGCCAGAATATTTTGGAGGCAACACTGATGGAATCGTTCCAGGTGTTGCGTATGACATCTGTAGACAGTCTACGTTTCGTAGGCATATCTGAAATGTCCAAGGTGGGAGAAAGAACCCTTGTCTCCGTGAATGTTGCAGTTAGCAAGCTTAAATAGCATCGAGCAGCCATGAAGCTGCAAAGTCCATCAGTGAGGGTATCTGGCTTTGAACTAGTGCCAGATACCCTCACTTCCCAAGAGATTTGCCGGAATATTTTGGAGGCAACGCTGATGGAATCGTTCCAGGAGTTGCATATGACATCTGTAGACAGTCTACATTTCGCAGGCATATATATATATATATCTGAAATGTCCAGGGTGGGAGAAAGAACCCTTGTCTGCGTGAATGTTGCAGTTAGCAAGCTTAAATAGCATTGAGCAGCCGTGAAGTTGCAAAGTCCATCAGTGAGGGTATCAGGCTTTGAACTAGTGCCAGATACCCTCACTTCCCAAGAGATTTGCAGGAATTTTTTGGAGGCAATGCTGATGGAATCGTTCCAGGAGTTGCATATGACATCTGTAGACAGTCTACGTTCCGCAGGCATATATATATATATATCTGAAATGTCCAGGGTGGGAGAAAGAACCCTTGTCTGTGCGAACCCTTGTCTAGCAAGCTTAAATAGCATTGAGCAGCCGTGAAGCTGCAAAGTCCATCAGTGAGGGTATCTGGCTTTGAACTAGTGCCAGATACCTCACTTCCCAAGAGATTTGCAGGCATTTTTTGGAGGCAACGCTGATGGAATCGTTCCAGGAGTCGTGTATGACATCTGTAGACAGTCTCCATTTCGCAGGCGTATATATATGTGTGTGGGTGTGTGTCTATGTCCAGGGTGGGAGAAAGAACCCTTGTCTGCCTGAATGTTGCAGTTAGCAAACTTAAATAGCATTCAGCAACCATGAAGCTGCAAAGTCAGATACCCCCACCTATCAGTGAGGGTATCTGGCTTTGAACCAGTGCAGGAGTCTACTATATACCGTGCAGCGGTGGACATGTCTACATAGAGTCCACCAAACACAGCATCCAGACACACCAAAGCAGGTTAAACTGCCAGCTGCAGAAATTCTTGCCAATTGAAAGGTTTGCAGTTCAAGTCTGGGTCGGGGTGAGCTCCCGGCTGTCAGCCCAGCTTCTGCTCACCTAGTGAATTGAAAACAGCAATGTGAGTAGATAAATAGATAAATGTGAGTAGATAAATAGGTACTGCTTTAAGCGGGGGGGGGGGGTAATAAAAAGGACCTGGCTGTGGCGCAGTTAGCTATGAGTCAGCTGCATTAAATCACCACTGACCGAGTTCAAAGCCCCAATGAGTTCAAAGCCCCAATGAGACGGTTCCACTCATTTTCCTTTTTTATTTTAAAAATCCATGGTCTGTACATACAAATTGAATAAAAGTGGGGGATAAGAGGAGATGGCAAGACCAAGGCAAAGAAATAGGTGTTATAGATTACTATCTACAGAATACGCGGATGGCAGTAGGACAGACAGACATTTGGAGAGACTCAAGTCCTTGGAATAATGAATGAAAGACAGAAGAATGCTTTTTTTCCCCCTTCCAAACTCTCTCTACTCCCACGGGGCTCCCCACAACTAACGAGTGACCTCTCAATGGCTACTCCACAGGGCATACGACATGCACTTCTACAAATTCCAACCACATTTCTAGAAGAAAACATCGATTTGTGTTGAATCCCTTCTAATTCCGGATTGGAGACACCACAAATGAAAAGCCTGCGCGGCATGTGATTTCTCCTTGGAATAAATAGTTCAGAGTCTGCTAAGGCTTGAAGCTCTTTGGAAACTCCAGGTGTGTTGTATGGTTTTGCTCCAGTAGAATCCATGAGTTTCCTATTGTGATAAAGCTTTTTCCACGCTCCAGAAATATATATCTATATATCTCTCCTATATAATCATGTATAAGTCTAGAAATTTCAGTTTAAAAAAATTAACTTATCCAAAGGTCGATGCAGGTTAACAGTTTTTAATGAGGATTTTTAAAATACTGTTTATATTTAATGGCTCCCTTGTGGTGCAGCAGGTTAAATTGCTGAGCTGCTGAACTTGCTGACCAAAAGGTTGGCGCTTCAAACTCAGGAAGCGGGGTGAGCTCCCACTGGTAGGCCCAGCTTCTACCAACCTAGCAGTTCGAAAACATGCAAATGTGAGTAGATCAATAGGTACCGCTTCGATGGGAAGCTGCTTTGAGTCTCCTTCGAGAGAGACAAAGTGGGGTGTAAATAAATATATTGGGTTGTTGTAGGTTTTTTGGGGCTATATGGCCATGTCCTAGAGGCATTCTCTCCTGACGTTTCACCTGCATCTATGGCAAGCATTCTCAGAGGTAGTGAGGTCTGTTGGAACTTCTCTGCCAGGCCATCCAATGCTAATCAAGGTGTCTATGGACAAACAAAGCTCCTCCGCATGGAGCGACAGCACCACCTTGTGGCCGGAGTCGAGCACAGCCTCAAGATGCCAGAAATGGGAAAAGATGGGAAATGCCTATACCTTCGTTTATGTATTGTCTGTCCTTGTTAATTGTATAACAGCACTGAATGTTTGCCATATATGTGTACTGTAATGCGCCTGGAGTCCCCTCGGGGAGATAGAGTGGAATGTAAACAAAGTATATGAGGCAAGTGAAGTATATTTATATATCTGTGGACTTTTGTTAGTTCTAATAGTTTTGATTGTTCAATTAATTAATTAATATTTGTTTAATTAATTAATATTTGATGTGTATTGTCGAAGGCTTTCATGGCCAGAATCACTGGGTTGTTGTAGGTTTTTTTCGGGCTATATGGCCATGGTCTAGAGGCATTCTCTCCTGACGTATCGCCTGCACCTATGGCAAGCATCCTCAGAGGCAGCGAGGTCTGTTGGAACTAGGTAAATGGGTTTATGTATCGGTGGAATGACCAGGGTGGGACACAGAACTCTTGTCTGTTGCACTAACAAGCCACACCAAACAACCGCCAGGCCATCAAATGCTAATCAAGGTGGTCAGTTGAAACATTCACACCTAGCCCCAGCAGACAAGAGTCCTTTGTCCCACCCTGGTCATTCCACAGATATATAAACCCTTTTTCCTAGTTCCAACAGACCTCACTACCTCTGAGGATGCTTGCCATAGATGCAGGTGAAATGTCAGGAGAGAATGCTTCTAGAACATGGCCATATAGCCCGAAAATACCTACAACAACCTATTTAATTATTTAATGTATTTTAATGGTTGACTGTTTAATATGCAAAGTTTAGCTCTACTGCAATGTGTGTATGTTTTCTAGGTTTTGAATCAAACATTGTATTGCTTTGACTCTTACGATCTCTTACTCAAGAGAGATAAAGCGAGATACAAATAATGCTACTACAGTGTTCCCTTATTTATCGCAAGGGTTACGTTCCAGGACGACCCGCAATAAGTGAAAATCCATGAAGTTGAGACACTTACAGTATATGTACAGTATACATACGTATACATATGTCCCCCGTCCGCCCTCCCTCTGGAAGATGTCCCCCCCTCAATCAATCTCTCTCTGTCTAATCTAATCACCTCTCAACAAAAGATTGCTCCAGGCACTGCAAGGCCATCAAATGTTAATCAAGGTGGTCTGTTGAAACATTCACACCTAGCTCCAGCAGACAAAAGTCCTTTGTCTCACTCTGGTCATTCCACAGGTATATAAACTCTTTTTTCCTAGTTCCAACAAGCCTCACTACCTCTGAAGATGCTTGCCATAGATGCAGGTGAAACGTCAGGAGACAATGCCTCCAGACCTTGGCCATATAGCCCAAAAAAACCTACAAAAACCCAATCTCTCTCTGTGTCTGTCTGGGTGCTGCTGGCCGCTGCTTCCCCTCCGCTTCAAGCTCGCATCCAGCTTGAGCTCCATGATGCATGTGCGGTGGTGCCGAGGAGGAGGAGGAAGGTAAAGAGGGTGAGGAGGCTGCGCTTTTGCAGAGATCCATCCATCTGCTCCTCCTTCCTCCTCCAGTGTTCCCTCGCTACCTGTATACGGTACTGTATTTTAAATTCATTTTTTAAAAACCCCGCGAAATAGCAAGTCCGCAAAAAGCGAACCCCGAAGTAGCGAGGGAACACTAATTTTTGAATGCATGGGCATCTCTGCAGAATGGCCCTTGACTTATTCACAAGTCATTCCAAAACCTATTAATTGTGCTCCCAAAACCGATCTTCGACTTATACATGGATATATACCAGGCATGGGCAAACTTTGGCCCTCCCTCCAGGTGTTTTGGACTACAACTCCCACATTTTTTAAGACCTGACCAGCTCTTAGGAGTTATTGTGGGAGTTGAAGCCCAAAACACCTGGAGGGCGAGGCTGAAGTTTGCCCCACCTGGTGTATACGGTATATATGGATTTCTGGAGAGTGATCTCAGCCAAAAGCTCTTCCTGGTCTTTAGGCATTGGAGTGGTCTCTCTCCCAACACGATTCATCTGAGCTCGCCTCAAAGCGTTTCCCACAAATTGTGAAAAACAGTGTGAATCCTCTGGTGCGTGCTGAGGTGCGACTTGTGCGAGAAGCCCTTCCCACACTCGGAGCACTTGTAAGGCTTCTCGCGGTTGTGCGTTCGCTGGTGGGAGGCGAGCTTGATCTTGTCGGTGAAGGTCTTCCCGCACTCGAGGCACTGGCAAGGCCCCTCACCTTTGGAACTGGCCTGGTGGATCATGAGATTGCGCCGGTGACGGAAAGCCTCCCCGCAGTCCGAGCACTTGAAGGGCTTCTCCCCCGTGTGGATGCGCTGGTGGCTGGTGAGGCTCGGCCGGTAGCAGAAGCTCTTCCCGCAGTCCAAGCACTTGTAGGGCCGCTCCCCGGTGTGCAACCGCTGGTGCCGCTTGAGGGACGACCGGTGGCAGAAGCTCTTCCCGCACTCCATGCACTTGGAGGGCTTCTCGCCCGTGTGGATGCTCTGGTGGGCGATCAGGAGGTACCGCCAGTGGAAGCACTTCCCGCACTGAGTGCACTCGAAGATCTTCTCCTCGGTGTGCTTCCTCATGTGGGCATAAAGGCTCGACTTCCAGAGGAAGCACTTGCCGCACACGGCGCACTTCCAGCTCTCCTCGCTCTCCTCCGTGTTTTCGTCGTCCGGGATTTCCCAGATTTCTGGATCCTCCACAGTGGGGAATCGGCTCTGTGGTTCCAGTTCTCCCTCGGTGTCGATGCTCAATTCTTCATCTTCCTTCCAACTAGCATTTTCCAACCAGGTTAGGCATGGTTCGTCTTTGTTTTGGCCACCTGGGATGGAGAGAAGCAACTGATTAGAAAAGGCATGTACAAACTGTTGGAATTCAATCCCACACTGCCCAAGTCTCAAGTCCTCAATGAGGAGTAGTTAGTTTAGTTTAGGCTGGGAGAATTTCCTTCCCCCATGTCACCTGTATCAGTTATTTATTTATTTATGTATCCTAATGGCCAGCAGGCTGTTAGGAATTCTGGGAGTTGAAGTCCAAAACACCTGGAGGGCCCAAGTTTGCCCATGCCTGGCTTAGACCCTTAATGCAACACAAGGGATCCGTACCAAGGGGAGCCGTGTCACCAAGCGAGGCCACCATCCCGTAATTCTCCTCCGTGACTTCCTTGTGCAAGGCCCTTTGCTCCGGATCCAGGAGGGCCCACTCCTCAGGAGTGAAACCCACAGCCAGTTCATCCAGGGTCACCTAAAACAAGACAAGACGATCTGCTCAGGGACCAATAACATGTCAGAAATATTAAAAAATTAACTAGGTATTTTTAATTACAAAATTAAACGAGAACTGAAAGGATTAAATGGATGCAATGACTCAGCGAAAACTGCAGTCTTATATAAGCATTTGTGCCTGCAGTTTAGTAGCCATCAGTCTGAGGCAAACCTCAGTGGGAGAAAGGTCTCAGTTTGTGAGAAGGCCTCACAGTGTGAAGTAGGCCTTAGTCTGTGAGAGAAGATCTCATAGTGTGAGGTAGGCCTTAGTCTGTGTGAAAAGGACTCACAGTGCGAGGTAGGCCTTAGTCTATGAGAGAAGCCTCTGTGTGAGGTAGGCCTTAGTCTGTGAGAGAAGCCTCTGTGTGAGGTAGGCCTTAGTCTGTGAGAGAAGCCTCTGTGTGAGGTATGCTTTAGTCTGTGAGAAAAGGCCTCACAGCGTGAAGTAACTCTTTGTCTGTGAGAGAAGCCTCTCTGTGAGGTAGGCCTTAGTCTGTGAGAGAAGGCTCTGTGTGAGATATGCTTTAGTCTGTGAGAAAAGGCCTCACAGTGTGAAGTAACTCTTTGTCTGTGAGAGAAGGCCTCACAGTGTGAGAAGGCCTGGAGTGAGAAGCTTCAGTAATACCTTCATCTGTGAGAGG
This sequence comes from Anolis sagrei ordinatus, assembly GCF_025583915.1. Classification (NCBI taxonomy): domain Eukaryota; kingdom Metazoa; phylum Chordata; class Lepidosauria; order Squamata; family Anolidae; genus Anolis; species Anolis sagrei. The sequence continues at coordinate 305,395,658 of NW_026845477.1, forward strand.
AGCCTCTGTGTGAGGTAGGCCTTAGTCTGTGAGAGAAGCCTCTGTGTGAGGTATGCTTTAGTCTGTGAGAAAAGGCCTCACAGTGTGAAGTCACTCTTTGTCTGTGAGAGAAGGCCTCACTGTGTGAGAAGGCCTGGTGTGAGAAGCTTTAGTAAGACTTTCATCTGTGGGAGAAGCCTCTGTGTGAGGTAGGCCTTAGTCTGTGAGAGAAGCCTCTGTGTGAGGTATGCTTTAGTCTGTGAGAAAAGGCCTCACAGCATGAGAAGGCCTAGTGTGAGAAGTTTCAGTAAGAGAAGCCCCAGGTTGAAAAACTTGTGTGTAAAGCTACTGTGTGAACATCCTGTGTAAGTTCAGTGTGGGAGGAAGTTCTGTGAGAGCGAAGTTATTAATCTGCATGAGAAAGAAGCCCAGCGTGGAAGCAAAGAAGGAAGTATAAAGAACTTGGTTCGTGTTATGGAAAGCTTGTTCTTGTAAGTAGTGCTACCATTGTTTTGCGATAAAGAACAGCCTCCTTTGGAAGAGATAAAACATTGAACTGTGTGTTTTTGTTCTTTTTATCCCTTTGGGCTACTGATGCAAATAGGTTACTCCCAACAGGTGCCTACCCAGCCTCTGCTTAAAAAGCCCAAAAGAAGGAGACTCCAACCCACTTCACTGTCAAACTGCTCTTATTGTCAGGAAGTTCTTCCTAATGTTCAGGTGGAATCTCTTTTTCCGCCGTTTGAATCCATTTCTCCATTTCCTCATCTCTGGGGCAGAAGACAGCTAAGCTTGCTCCTTCCTCAATATGATATCCTTGGCATATCAGGCATAGGAAGAAATGCCCTTGCTTCCCTGCGGTCTCTCTACATCAGTGTTTACCTGATCTACTTGTGAAGAAGCCAACTCGGTTGGTTCAAGAGGAGATGGCCGATGATATCTTCCCAATGTTTTGGATCCATCTCCTGGGAAGAAGAAGAAAGCAAAGTATCAGGAAGGTTCACAAGAAAGAGACGAGTTTTAAAATAATGCTAATATAAAATGTATTTAGCATAATCTGACATGATGCCACAAGAATGTGAATGTATATTATTGTTCAATGTATTGTCGAAGACTTTCATGGCCGGAATTACTGGGTTGTTGTAGGTTTTTTTGGGCTATATGGCCATGTTCTAGAGGCCTCTAGAACAGTGTTTGTCAACCTGGGAGTCGGGACCCCTGAGGGGGTCGTGAGGGGGTGTCAGAGGGGTCGCCAAAGACCATCAGAAAACACAGTATTTTCTAATGGTCATGGGGATTCCATGTGGGAAGTTTGAGCCAATTCTATCGTTGGTGGAGTTCAGAATGTTCTTTGATTGTAATGAACTAAAAATCCCAGCAACTACAACTCCCAAAAGTCAAGGTTTATTTTCCCCAGGCTCCACCAGTGTTCACATTTGCGCATATTGAGTATTTGTGCCAAGTTTGGTCCAGATCCACCATTGTTTGAGTCCACAGTGCTCTCTGGATATAGGTGAACTAAAACTCCCAAAGTCAAGGTCAATACCCACCAAACCCTTCCAGTGTTTTCCGTTGGTCATGGGAGTTCTGTGTGGCAAATTAGGTTCAAATCCATTGCTGGTGGAGTTCAGAATGCTCTTTGATTGTAGGTGAACTATAAATCCCAGCAACTACAACTTCCAAATGACAAAATCAATCCTCCCCCAACCCCACCAGTATTCAAATTTGGGCATATTGGTGCCAAATTTGGTCCAGTGAATGAAATTACACACTACAGACCAGATATTTGGTATTTGTGCCCAGTTTGGTCCAGTGAATGAAAATACATCTTGCATATCTGATATTTACATTATGATTTATAACAGTAGTAAAATGACTGTTATGGTTGGGGGTCACCACAACATGAGGGACTGTATTAAGGGGTCACGGCATTAGGAAGGTTGAGAAACACTGCTCTAGAACATGGCCATATAGCCTGAAAAAACCTAGAACAACCCACTATATTATTGTTGTTTTAAACTGTTTATTTTATGATGTTTTATGCTTAGCATCAATGTATTTGGATGGTTGTTTACACGATTTTAATATGTTGCAATCTGCTTTGGGTCCCGTGAGGGAGAAAAGCAAGATATAAATAAATATTTATTATTATCATTTGAAACACAGCAAGATGAGTCCACAGCAGACACTCTGCTGGCTGTTGCATTGGATCACACATCGGACCCTTCCCAAGCGTCTAGGACTGTGTGATGTATCGTCGGGTAATGTGAGCAGATCCCAGTAAGGTGGCCTTTTGCAGCTGGCAGATGGTAATTTTGTCAGCGCTGATTGTGTTTAAGTACAGGCCAAGGTCTTTAGGCACTGCACCCAGTGTGCTGATCACCATTGGGACCACCTTTACTGGTTTGTGCCAGAGTCTTTGTAGTTCAATCTTTAAATCCTTGTATCGTGTTAGCTTTTCCAGTTGTTTCTCGTTAATCTTGCTGTCGCCTGGATTATTATTATTATTATTATTATTATTATTATTACTACTACTACTAGCCGTCCCCTGCCACGCATTGCTGTGGCCCACATGGGGGGTTCTGTGTGGGAGGTTTGGCCCAATTCCATCGTTGGTGGGGTTCAGAATGCTCTGTGATTGTAGGTGAACTATAAATCCCAGCAACTACAACTCCCAAATGTCAAGATTCTATTTTCCCCAAACTCCACCAGTGTTCACATTTGGGCATATTGAGTATTCGTGTAGAGTTTGGTCCAGGTCCATCCTTGTTTGAGTCCACTGTGCTCTCTGGATGTAGGTGAACTACAACTCCCAAACTCAAGGTCAATGCCCACCAAACCCTTCCAGTATTTTCTGTTGGCCATGGGAGAACTGCGAGCCAAGTTTGTTTCAATTCCATTGTTGATGGAGTTCAGAATGCTTTTTGATTGTAGGTGAACTATAAATCCCAGCAACTACAACTCCCAAATGACAAAATCAGAATTTTTGAGTGATGGTCACTCCTTGTGTTGTGAGACATTTTGTTGCCAAATTTGGTGTGATTTTGTTCATTGGTTCTTTTGTTTTTAAGGAACTCATTATGCACAGAGCAT
>NW_026845477.1:305401229-305495724 GCF_025583915.1 Anolis sagrei ordinatus
TTTTCTCATGTTCCCGCATGAGAAGCTGGAGCTGACAGACAGGAACTTACTCATCTCGTAGATTCGAAATGCCGACCTTCAGGTCAGCAGTTCAGCTGGCACAAGGGTTTAACCCATTGTGCCACTGCGGGCCACAAATAATGAGGAAGAAGAGAAGGGCATGGCCCCATCTAAAAGGACCAATACTGCAGTTTCATAATAATAATAATAATAATAATAATAATAATAATAATATATTTCAATGGCTTTAATCCAATTTCAATGGATTTCAATCCACAAGCATGTGGACAATTTCAAAAGAAAGGAGGAAACCATGAAAATGAACAAAATCTGGCTACCAGTATTAAAAATACTCTAAAATTAGAACAGCACAACAACAGAGAGGAAACAAACAAGGACATCTAATCACCTCTCAACAAAAGATTGCTCCAGGCACTAATCAAGGTAGTCAGTTGAAACATTCACATCTAGCTACAGCAGACAAGAGTCCTTTGTCCCAACCTGGTCATTCCACAGATATATAAACCCTTTTTCCTAGTTCCAACAGACCCCACTACCACTGAGGATGCTTGCCATAGACGCAGGCGAAACGTCAGGAGAAATGCCTCTAGAACATGGCCATATAGCCCGAAAAAACCTACAACAACCCATTGTAATGTTCGTTTGTGGAATTAACATAACCCAAAAACCACTGGATGAATTGCTGCCAAATATGGCCACAAGACACCTACTAACCCATGGGGTGAGCATCACTCAAAAAAATTATTTTGTCATTTGGGATTTGTAGTTGCTGGGAATTATAGTTAACCTACAATCAAAGAGCATTCTGAACTCCACCAATGATGGAACCAAGCATAACACATAGGACTCCCCTGATGAACAGAAAACACTAGAGGTTTTGGTGGACATTGACCTTGACTTTGGGAGTTGCAGTTCACCTACATCCAGAGAGCACTGTGGACTCAAACAATGATGGATCTGGACCAAACTCTACACGAATACTCAGTATGCCCAAATAGGAACACAGATGGAGTTTGGGGGAAATAGACCTTGACATTTGGGAGTTGTGGTTACTGGGATTTATAGTTCACCTCCAATCAAAGAGCATTCTGAACTCCACCAATGACTGAACCAAACGTGGCACCCAGGACTCCCATGACCAGCAGAAAACACTAGAAGGGTTTGGTGGGCATTGACCATGAGTTTGGGAGTTGTAGTTACTGGGATTTATAGTTCACCTACAATCAAAGAGCATTCTGAATCCCACCAGCAATAGAATTGGGTAAACTTACCATACACAACTCCCATGACCAACAGAAAATACTTAAGGCTGTCCAGTCCAACTCCCTTCATCAGGGCAAGAAAACGTAAACAAAGCCCTCCCGACAATGCATTGAACTACATTACGTGAGTCTATACACTGATATATGTCTTGGATACATGGGATTCAAGGAAAATCATGGCAAATTAAGATGGAATCTATACAAAAGCTTGTACCAAAGTAGAAAAATAAAATCTATCCAAAATTATTAAAGATTTCAATAGGAAGGCCAACTGCAAACTAATATGCTTTTAGATGCATTGTAGTTTTTAGAACCCTGGTAGGCTGGGAGGTGATATAGAAATACCTTAAAGTTTCATTTGCATTGACAACGGCCTTTGCAGTCACCTGGGACCCTGCCTGGAGGCTTTCCTCTCCCGGCCTCTTTCCCCACTCAGACTTCCCGCTCCCCCTGAAATGCCTCTTGTGAATTTCCTGTGACACTTCCTCAAGTCCTCCAACGGATGTGGTCCTCTCACCCGCAGCAGCCCTACTTTGACAAAACGAAAAAGACTCTACTACGATTATTTGCTGTATTTTGGTCTAGCTAACAGCCAAGCATGAAAAGTCCGGTTGTGGCGCAGCTGGTTGGGAGTCAGCTGCATTAAAAACACTACTGACCAAAACATCATGAGTTAAAGCCAGCCCGGGTCGGAGTAAGCTCTCGAACATTTGTCTAGCTTGCTGTCAACCTTTGCAGCCCCAAAGACAGTTGGAATTGTGGAGGTTGAAGTCCAAAACACCTGGAGGGCTGAAGTTTGCCCGTGCCTGTGTAGATGCAACCCAAGATGATAAACACAACAATATAGGTGAGGCATATGGAAGTGAGTTGAGGGAGACAGAAAGACAGTTGCATCTATTAGGAATTGTGGGAGTTGAAGTCCAAAACACCTGGAGGGCCAAAGTTTGCCCGTGCCTGTGTATACGCACCCCAAGATGATAAACACAACAATATAGGTGAGGCATATGGAAGTGAGTTAGGGAGGGAAATGACTTACCCGTGCAAATGGACCCATTATCATCCTCTTCCGTGATGCACTCTGTCTCTGGCTTCCTCTTGGAAGACGACTGACTTTTTTGTATCTCAGGAACATCCACGTCTTCTTCTGGAAGGAAGTGCCTCCCCTGAAAGTAACGGAATTGCTTAAGGAGATACAAAGGGGAACTCAGAGATGGGGAAGGATTTGTTGGAACATGTAAGGAATCAGAGTGTGTGTGTATGTCAACTGTAAAATAAGATGCATGAAGCCAGTTGATGCCTGAGCCTGGGACTTTTGGTTACTGTTACATTTCTGTTCAGCCTTCAGCTATGCAGGTGCAATTCAATGCCTGGGGAAATGGCTGAGCCTGGGACTTTTGGTTACTGTTACATTTCTGTTCAGCCTTCAGCTATGCAGGTGCAATTCAATGCCCAGGGAGATGGCTGAGCCTGGGACTTTTGGTTACTGTTACATTTTTGTTCAGCCTTCAGCTATGCAGGTGCAATTCAATGCCCAGAGAGATGGCTGAGCCTGGGACCTTTGGTTACTGTTACATTTTTGTTCTGGCTTGAACTATGCAGGTGCAATTCAATGCCCGGGGAGATGGCTGAGCCTGGGACCTTTGGTTACTGTTACAGTTTTGTTCTGGCTTTAACTATGCAGGTGCAATTCGATGACCAGGGAGATGGCCGAGCCTGCGAATTTTGGTTACTGTTATCTATTTATTTACAGTATTTATATACCGCTTTTCTCACCCTAGGGGAACTCAGGCTTCAGCTATGCAGGTGCAATTCAAAGCCCTTGGAGATGGCTGAGCCTGGGACTTTTGGTTGCTGTTACATTTTTGTTCAGGCTTCAGCTATGCAGGTGCAATTCGATGCCCTTGGAGATGGCTGAGCCTGGGACTTTTGGTTACTATTACATTTTTGTTCAGGCTTCAGCTATGCAGGTGCAATTCAATGGCCGCAGAGATGGCTGAGCCTGGGACTTTTGATTACTATTACATTTTTGTTCAGGCTTCAGCTATGCTGGTGCAAAGAAAAGAAAAGAAAAGTAGAGAGAGACAGAATTTGGAGTTTGCTCTCACTTCATGAACTGCTGAAGCGGTTTATCCACATGGACAAATGAAAGACCATTTTTAAATCTCTCATAAAAGGACATTATGTGAGTTGGTGCAACTGATCATATTGTACATATGTTGTTCTGAACTAAGAAGAGGAAACTACTTGTTCTTTATTGTTTATCTGTGTGGGATATTTTCTTTCTCTGGCAAGGCAGTGTGAGGGCTGATCCAAAGTGAATTACACATCGTTTATTTTACATTATGCCACAGGATTGGGGTTTGGATATCCCTTTGCATTCTTGGATTATTTACATTGAATTGTGGGGCAATTATTGGGGATTTTTAAGCATAAGTGCCATCATGTTCTCACCTCTTTGAGACTGGGAGGAAACATGTTTTCCTGCATGGGATATTTTCTTTCTCTGGCAAGGCAGTGTGTGGGCCGATCAAACGTGAATTACACATGCTTTATTTTACATTACGCCACAGAATTGGGGTTTGGATATCCCTTTGCATTCTAGGATTATTTACACTGAATTGTGGGGTAATTATTGGGGATTTTTAAGCATAAGTGCCATCATGTTCTCACCTCTTTGAGACTGGGAGGAAAGATGTTTTCCTGCCGCTCTTCCTGCAGCGTCTTCTTCTTCTCCTCTTCTGCCCGACTCAGGAGGAATCCTTCCGCCAAAGCCACCGCCTGGGAACTGGTCTCCGGTTCACACTCCTTGACCCAGCTTTCCATCTCCGCAGGAAGGACGGCCAGGAACTGCTCCAGGATGACCAGGTCCAGGATCTGAGCCTTGGTGTGTTGCTTTGGCTTCAGCCACTGGCGGCAGAGAGCGTGGAGTTGGCCACACACCTCCCGAGGCTCCTTGGCTTCCCAGTAGTGGAAGTCCCGGAAGAGTCGACGCTGGGCCTCCGAACTGAGCGTTCCTTCATCACCGGCGTCATCCTGCGCAGTTCGGTCCCGCAATCTTCCCGCACTCTCGGTCTCGACGGCATTGTGGTCTTTTTCAGTTTCGGGTCCAAACGCATCTCGCTCCTCCATCGTTGATCCGGACTCTGAGGCAACTTGTCCCTCCCACAACGGTAAAGGCAAAGATCACTCAATATAATTGTGATATTAAGTTTCTGGAGATTTAAAAACAAAACCTTATGATTCAGCTCTTCATGATGCTCTTGATCCCTGGTTCCTAACATGGGGCATTTCTTATGGTTCTAGGGGCCTCTTATCTTCTTCTATGTCAGTGTTTCTCAACCTGAGGGTCAGGACCCCTAGGGGGGTCGTGAGGGGGTTTCAGAGGGGTCACCAAAGACCATCAGAAAACACAGTGTTTTCTGTCAGTCATGGGGATTCTGTGTGGGTATTTTGGCCCAATTCTATCATTGCTGGGGTTCAGAATGCTCTTTGATTGTAGGTGAACTATAAATCCCAGCAATGACAACTCCCAAATGTCAAGGTCTATTTTCCCTAAACTCCACCAGTGTTCCCATTTGGGCATATGGAGTATTTGTGCCAAGTTTGGCCCAGATCCTTCATTGTTTGAGTCCACAATGCTCTTTGGGTGTAGGTGAACTACAACTCCAAAACTCAAGGTCAATGCCCACCATACTCTCCCAGTGTCTTCTGTTGATCATGGGAGTTCTGTGGGCCAGGTTTGGTTCAATTCCATCGTTGGTGGAGTTCAGAATGCTCTTTGATTGTAGGTGAACTATAGATCCCAGCAATGACACCTCCCAAATGTCAAGGTCTATTTTCCCTAAACTCCACCAGTGTTCCCATTTTGGCATACTGAGTATTTGTGCCAAGTTTGGTCCAGATCCTTCATTGTTTGAGTCCACAGTGCTCTTTGGGTGTAGGTGAACTACAACTCCAAAACTCAAGGTCAGTGCCCACCAAACTCTCCCTGTATTTTCTGATTGTCGTGGGAGTTCTGTGGGCCAAGTTTGGTTCAATTCCATCGTTGGTGGAGTTCAGAATGCTCTTTGATTGTAGGTGAACTATAAATCCCAGCAACTACAACTCCCAAATGACAAAATCAACCCCCCAACCCCACCAGTATTCAAATTTGGGCAAATTGGTGCCAAATTTGGTCCAGTGAATGAAATTACACCCTACAGATCAGATATTTACATTATGATTCATAACAGTACCAAAATTACAGTTATTAAATAGCAACAAAAATAATATTATGGTTGGGGGGTCACCACAACATGAGGAAACGTGGCATTCGGAAGGTTGAGAACTACTGTTCTAGAGGGTTTGGTGATCTGTAAATGGGAATTCATGGGTGAAAATGGGCGTAAATGGGTGAAAACAATTAGGGGTGGAGGTGTGCAGGAGATGGGTTGCAGCTGGCTGTTATTGGATTTAAGGAGCTCACCTTGGGAGAGGAGGAAGACTGTAGCTGTCAGAATGCTCAATGGTCAAGGATGATGGACTATAATCAAACTAGATCTGGATGAAAAAAAGGGGCCCAGTGCCTTGGCTAAGAGTGATGGGCTATGTAGTCCAGGGGAAATTGGGAGAGGAGGAAGGCTCTAGCTGTCAGAAAACTCCATGGTCAAGGATGATGGACCATACTCATCAAACTAAATCTGGATGAAGATAAGGGGCCCAGTGCCATGGCAAAGTGTGATGGGCTATGTAGGCCAGGGGGAAATTGGGAGAGGAGGAAGGCTCTAGCTGTCAGAAAGCTCCATGGTCAAGGATGATGGACTATACTCATCAAACTACAGCTGAAGAGGCGCAGTGCCTAGGAGACTCCCTGGCTAAGGATGATGGGCTATATAGTCCAGGAGAAAATTGGGAGAGGAGGAAGGCTCTAGCTGTCAGAAAGCTTTATGGTCAAGGATGATGGACTATAGTCATCAAACTAGATCTGGATGAAAAGAAGGGGCCCAGTGCCTTGGCTAAGAGTGATGGGCTATGTAGTCCAGGGGAAATTGGGAGAGGAGGAAGGCTCTAGCTGTAAGAAAGCTTTATGGTCAAGGATGATGGACTATAGCCATCAAACTAGATCTGGATGAAGATAAGGGGCCCAGTGCCTTGGCAAAGGGTGATGGGCTATGTAGGCCAGGGGGAAATTGGGAGAGGAGGAAGGCTCTAGCTGTCAGAAAGCTCCATGGTCAAGGATGATGGACTATACTCATCAAACTACAGCTGAAGAGACACAGTGCCTCGGAGACTCCCTGGCTAAGGATGATGGGCTATATAGTCCAGGAGAAAATTGGGAGAGGAGGAAGGCTCTAGCTGTCAGAAAGCTCCATGGTCAAGGATGATGGAGTATAGTCACCAAACTAGATCTGGATGAAGAGAAGGAGCCCAGAGCCTGGAGGACCCCCTGGCTAAGAATGATGGGCTATGTAGTCCAGGGGAAATTGGGAGAGGAGAGAGTATCTAGCTGTAAGAAAGCTCTATGGTCAAGGATGATGGAGTACATCATGAAAGTAGATGTGGATGAAGAGAAGGGGCCCTGTCCCTTGGCTAAGGGTGATGGGCTATGTAGTTCAGGGGGGAATTGGGCGAGGAGAACTCTAGCTGTCAGAAAGCTCCATGGTCAAGGATGATGGACTATAGCCATCAAACTAGATCTGGATGAAGAGAAGGGACCCAGTGCCTTGAAGACTCCTTGGCTAAGGATGATGGGTTATGTAGTCCAGGGGAAAATTGGGAGAGGAGGAAGGCTCTAGCTGTCAGAAAGCTCTATGGTCAAGGATGATGGAGTATAGTCACCAAACTAGATGTGGATGAAGAGAAGGGACCCAGTGCCTTGAAGACTCCTTGGCTAAGGATGATGGGTTATGTAGTCCAGGGGAAAATTGGGAGAGGAGGAAGGCTCTAGCTGTCAGAAAGCTCTATGGTCAAGGATGATGGAGTATAGTCACCAAACTAGATGTGGATGAAGAGAAGGGACCCAGTACCTGGAGGACTCCCTGGCTAAGAATGATGGGCTATGTAGTCCAGGGGAAATTGGGAGAGGAGGGAGTATCTAGCTGTAAGAAAGCTCTATGGTCAAGGATGATGGAGTACATCATGAAAGTAGATGTGGATGAAGAGAAGGGGCCCAGTCCCTTGGCAAAGGGTGATGGGCTATGTAGTTCAGGGGGAAATTGGGAGAGGAGGAAAACTCTAGCTGTCGGAAAGCTCCATGGTCGAGGATGATGGACTCATCAAACTAGATCTGGATGAAGACATGAGGCCCAGTGCCTAGAAGACTTTGGCTAAGGATAATGGGCTATGTAGTCCAGGGCAAAAATTGGGAAAGGAGGAGGGCTCTAGCTGTCAGAAAGTTCCATGGTCAAGAATGACGGACTATAGCCATCAAACTAGATCTGGATCAAGAAAAGGAGCCCAGTGCCTGAAGATCTAGATGAAGCGAATGGGCCCACTGCCTAGGAGACTCTCTGGCTAAGGATGATGGGCTATGTAGTCCAAGGGAAAACTTGGAGAGGAGGAAGTCTCTACCTGTAAGAAAGGTTTATGGTCAAGGATTATGGACTGTAGTCATCAAACTAGATCTGATTGAAGAGAAGGGGCCCAGTGCCTTGGATAAGAGTGATGGGCTATGCAGTCCAGAGGGAAATTGGGAGAGAAGGAAGGCTAGCTGCCAGAAAGCTCCATGGTCAAGGATGATGGACTATAGTATCAAAGTAGATGTGGAAGAAGAGAAGGGACCCAGTGGCTGGAAGACTCCCTGGCTAAGGATGATGGGCTATGTAGTCCAGGGGAAAATTGGGAGAGGAGGAAGGCTCTAGCTGTCAGAAAGCTCCATGGTCAAGGATGATGGACTATAGCCATCAAACTAGATCTGGATGAAGATAAGGGACCCAGTGCCCAGAAGACTCTTTGGCTAAGAATGATGGGCTATGTAGTCTAGGGGAAAATTGGGAGAGGGGGAAGGCTCTAGCTGTCAGATAGCTCCATGGTCAAGGATGATGGACTATAGTCACCAAACTAGATCTGGATGAAGAAAAGGAGCCCAGTATCTAAAGATCTAGATGAAGCGAATGGGCCCACTGCCTAGGAGAATCTCTGGCTAAGGATGATGGACTATGTAGTCTAGGAGAAAATTGGGAGAGGAGGCAGTCTCTAGCTGTCAGAAAGCTCCATGGTCAAGGATGATGGACTATAGTCACCAAACTAGATCTGGATGAAGAAGAAGGGACCCAGTGCCTTGAAGACTCCTTGGCTAAGGATGATGGGTTATGTAGTCCAGGAGAAAACACGGTCCTTAAGTGGAGGATTGCTTTATCTCCCTCTCCCCCATCTTTTTGGGGTTTCCTAAAGGCACAAAAAAGGGGGGCAAACTCACCAGATTTTTTTTCCTGGACAGGAAAGGGTCTTCCTGTCAGGGATGATGGGTGTTGCAATCCGTCAGTCCAGGCTTGTTGTGTGTCTTTCTTTTGCTGCTCCTTCTTCTTCAATTCCCTTCTTCTTTTCCCTGCAGAGAGAGAGAGAGAGAGAGAAAAGCCCTCTCCTCCAGGCAAAGGGAGGGAGAGAAGGAGGGAGCAACAGAATGCAATGCAAAGCCTTGCAAAATGCAAAATATAATAATTTCCCTTTGTGCAAATGCAAGCCGCACCCAAACAGGGAGAGAAAGAAAATATATATATATTTCTTTTTTAAAAGGACACCACCCTCCCAACCCACCAGACCCGGATGCCGACTCAGACAGCCACTTCCTGTTCTCCTCCTCCTCCTTTTTGGGAGGAAAAAATAATAAATAAATACATATATTTAATATTAAAATATATATAAAATAAAGGTACTACAAGCCCCACAATCCGCTGCGGCGCCTGAGGATGCTGGGAGGTGTAGTCCAGCCTAGGACAAAGTCTCAAGCCTAGAGCATCCAGCCAGGGGAGTTAAAGTGGTATCAAACTGAGTTAAGTCTGCAGTGTAGATGCACCCAGGGAGGAAAGCATTGCAGCTTTCCAAGAAACTGGGGAATTCTCAGATTGCAAGTTGAGTCTATCATGCAGTTTGCTTTCAAGGCACACAAACTCTTGTTTCTGTATCAAATCCACATTCTGTGTCTGTTTGTTGCCTTTTCACCTTTCTTACTTGTGTTTCAGTATCTGTATTTTATAACAAGTATCTTTTAATATATACTTTTTTACCAAATGTATTTACATTTATATTTATATGATTGTATTTTAACTCTTGTGTTCTGCCTTGAACTTTAACAACAATATTATTATATTGAAATAAAGTATTGTATTAATATAAATATACAGAAATTATATTAATATAAATATGTAAAATATTACATTATAATAATATAAATATATCAACACCATTATTATAAAATAAATATTATATTAATATAAATATATTAAAATTATATTAATATAAATGTGTAAAATATTATATTATAACAATATAAATATATAAAATAATGTATTAATATAAATATATACATATAATATATTGCTATGAATATATAAAGTATTTATTTTATATTAATATAAATACACAAGCAATATATAATATATATGTTATATAATATATTATATTAATATATATTATATTATTAATATAAATATAATATTATATTATAATATAATATAATATATATTTATAATATAATATAATATAATATATATATATTATATATAATATAATATAATATAATATATATTAATTATATATAATAATATATATTATATATTTTATAATATAAAATAATTATAATAATATTATTAATTAAATATTAATATATTATTATTATATAAATATATTATAATATATTTTATATATATAATAAATATTATAATATATAAAATATATAATAATATATAATAATAATATTATAAAATAAAATATTATATTAATATAAATATATAAAATTATATTAATATAAATGTGAAATAATTATATTATAATATAATATATAAATAATGTATAATATAATACATATAAGAGCATAATATATTAATGTAAGAATATATATTTATATAATATAATTACTAATATTATCATCATAAATTATAATATATAATTTATAATATATAAAATATATTAATATAACATAAGAATGTATATAATAATAATAATAATAATAATATAATAATAATAATATAATGATAATAATAATAAATATATTAAAATTATATTAATATAAATGTGTAAAATATTATATTATAACAATATAAATATATAAAATAATGTATTAATATAAATATATACATATAATATATTGCTATGAATATATAAAGTGTTTATTTTATATTAATATAAATACACAAGCAATATATCAATATACAAAATGTTATATGAATATTTATATTAATATAAATATGTAAAATTATATTAATATAAATATATTAATATAAAATATAATATAATATATATTTATATTATATTAAAATTAATACATACAAATAGATTAATATAAAATATACAGAAAGTATATTATATTAATATAAATAGATAAAATATTATATTAAGATATAATATATATTATATTGATATAAATGTATAACATATTAATATAAAGTGTAAAATATTGTATTATAATAAAATATAAACTATACATTATATTAAAATAAATATATAATATATATTAATATAATTTTTATGTTATATTAATATAGATACAAATATATTAATATAAAATATACAAAATATTTGTATTATATGAATATAAATGTATAAAATAAATTAAGACAAAATATAAAATATTATATTACTATAAAATATAAGATTCATTTGATATGAATACAAATATATACAAATATATTAATTTAAAATATATGAAATATTTATTTTATATGAATATAAATATATAAAATATTATATTAATATGAAATTTGTTTATTTATTTATTTACCACATTTGTATACTGCCTTTCTCAGCCAGAGGCAAATCATATTAATATCAATATATACAAATATATTAATATAAATAATAAAAATATTTATATTATATTAATAAAAATATATAAAATATTATATTAATTTAAAATATAAAGTATTTATGTTTTTGTTTTGTTGTTTATTCATTCAGTCACCTTCAACCCTTCCTGAAAACTGACTGGCACAACCTGGGGATCACAACCAGACACAGCGACGGCATCTGCCCTTGTTCTTTGATACTCTGCTGCTGAATACGCATGCCCAGTGTGGAATACAGCTCACCATGCTAAAACAGTGGATGTGGCTCTTAATGAGATGTGCCGCATTATCACAGGATATCAGCGCCCTACACCACTGGAGAAATTATACCGTTTAGATGGTATTGCACCACCTGGCATCCACCGGGAAGTAGCAGCCAATAGTGAAAGGACCAAGGCAGTGGCATCTCCGGCCCACTCCCTGTTTGGGGATCAGCCAGCACGCCAAGAAATAGCTTCCTAGACCTACAGAGATACTTTTGGACTAAGCAAGCAAGAGTCCAAAAGTGGCAGGCAAAAATCCAGAATCTCAATCTGTGGCTGATACCAGAATACTGGACAACCTGGAAGGCACTGTGCTCTGGCACCACAAGATGCAGAGCCAACCTTAAGAAATGGGGCCACCAAGTGGAGTCCATGACATGCGAGTGTGGAGAGGAGCAAACCACAGACCACCTGCTGCAATGCTCCCTGAGCCCTGCCACATGCACAAAGGAGGATCTTCTTATGAGATATGAGATTCCCGTAGTGTTGAGCCATGGCCTTTAAAGTGATATCAAACTGCATTCATCCTGCAGTGTAGAAGCACCCTAAAGCATCTTTAGGGAAGCAGCCAAAAGGAAATTGTTGGGTCCGAAAGCAAATAGGCTTTCATAAAGGGAAAAATTGAATGCTGCCAATCTTGGGATCCCTGCTGAGAAAAGCAATTTGGGGAGAGAGGGCCCTTTCACACGGCCCAATTATAGCACTATGGTCTCACTTTAGCTGCCATGGCAACAGCCTCCCAGGATACTAAAATGCGCTGCATTCATAATTCTCAGACGGAGAGCCAAATTGCAAAGCCCGGCATCCCATTGGGCGTTGCCATGGCAATCGAAACAGGCTCACTATAATGCTATAATGGGGCCGCTTTTGGGAAAAATTTGCAGTTTTGTCCCTTTGAAGCCGGGCTGTTTATAAAAGGCTGACAAACAGAATGCAATCTGGGGTTTTGTTGCCTTTATGGAAACCAGGCTTGCGGATACAATAGGATCTTGGCCTTCCTGTGGGGACCCAAAACCTATGGGTGCACAAGCCCCATACTATACAATGGGATCCCTTTCATACTACGGCAAAAGCAAGGTTTGCAAAAAGATACTCAGAGCTGCAGATGGTTGACTCCGAGGATGAAGAATCCGCGGATACGGAGGGACCGTTGGTTGCAGTGCAGCAGGAATGAAAGGAGTTCGATTAAACAAAGAGGGTGCAATTACTTTAAAGCAGGCATGGGCCAACTTTGGCCCTCCAGGTGCTTTGGACTTCAACTCCCACAATTCCTAACAGCCGGATAGGCTGTTAGGAATTGTGGGAGTTGTAGTCCAAAACACCTGGAGGGCCAAAGTTGCACAAGCCGTATATTATACAATGGGATCCCTTTCATAAAATGGCAAAAGCAAGGTTTGCAAAAAGATACTCAAAGCTGCAGATGGTTGACTCCATAGATGAAGGATCCGTGGATACGGAGGGACCGTTGGTTGCACTGCAACAGGAATGAAAGGAGTCCGAATAAACAAAGAGGGTGCAATTACTTTAAAGCAGGCATGGGCCAACTTTGGCCCTCCAGGTGATTTGATTGTGTCATTTGGGAGTTATAGCACAAGGAGTGACCATCACTCAAAAATTATGATTTTGTCATTTTGGAGTTGTAGTTGCTGGGATTTATAGTTCACCTACAATCAAAGAGCATTCTGAGCTCTACCAGCGATGGAATTGAACCAAACTTGTCACACAGAACTCCTATCACCAACAGAAAATACTGGAAGGGTTTGGTGGGCATTGCCCTTGAGTTTTGGAGATGTAGTTCACCTACATCCAGAGAGCACTGTGGACTCAGACAATGATGGATCTGACCAAACGTGGCATGAATACACAATAAGCCCAAATATGAACACTGGTGGAGTTTGGGGAAAGGAGGAAGGAGAAAGAGGGAGGGAGGAAAGGGAATGAATGGTGAAAGGGAGGAAGAGAAGGATGGAAGGAAGGAAGGGAAGGATAAAGGAAAGAGAGAAGGAAGGAAGGAAGGAAGGAAGGAAGGAAGGAAGGAAGGAAAGAAAGAGGGAGATGAAGGAAAGACAGAGGGAATGAAGGATGAAAGGGAGGAAGGGAAGGATGGAAGGAGAAAGAGGGAGAGAGGGAAGGAGGGAGGAAAGGGAAGGAAGGATCATAGAATCATAGAATCAAAGAGTTGGAAGAGACCTCATGGGCCATCCAGTCCAACCCCATTCTGCCAAGAAGCAGGAATATTGCATTCAAATCACCCCTGACAGATGGCCATCCAGCCTCTGTTTAAAAGCTTCCAAAGAAGGAGCCTCCACCACACTCCAGGGCAGAGAGTTCCACTGCTGAACGGCTCTCACAGTCAGGAAGTTCTTCCTCGTGTTCAGATGGAATCTCCTCTCTTGTAGTTTGAAGCCATTGTTCCATTGCGTCCTAGTCTCCAAGGAAGCAGAAAACAAGCTTGCTCCCTCCTCCCTGTGGCTTCCTCTCACATATTTATACATGGCTATCATATCTCCTCTCAGCCTTCTCTTCTTCAGGCTAAACATGCCCAGCTCCTTAAGTCGCTCCTCATAGGGCTTGTTCTCCAGACCCTTGATCATTTTAGTCACCCTCCTCTGGAATGATGAAAGGGTGGAAGAGAAGGATGGAAGGAAGGGAAGGAGGAAGGAAGAAAGGGAAGGATAAAGGAAAGAGAGAAGGAAGGAAGGAAAGACAAAAGGGAAGGAAGGAAGGAAAGGGGCTGAGGGTGTTAGGAATTGTGGGCATTGGAGTCCAACACACCTGGAGGGAGGGCCCAAGTTTGCTCATGGCTGGCCTACACTAATCAAAATAAGGTAGAAAAGTTACATGTTCCCTTGAAGAAGAAAGCCAGGTGAATATCCTAAGTAAGAACTCCTGCGTTAGATTTAAGATGTTAGCACTACCTTGAAATAGCAGCTGTTTCCAATTACCATTTGTTGGCAATATAAGGCTAGGCTTTAGTTCCATGGCTTATGGTTTTTTTTACTATAGAAGAGTGGGAAGTTGGCGTATTTACCTCGTTGTTTCGGATGAGTTTATTTATTGCTTGAGGAATCCCACTGAGTGTTTAATAGGGGTATGTATGTCTACTTTGCTAAATGCATATATAATGTATTTATATTAAATTAATTATTTTTATTATAACAATATTAGAATATTATAACATATTATTATATTATATTAATTGCTGAATATGAAAGTTACTAATAATATGATATAATATTATATTATTACATTATTTTATTATAACAATAAGAGAATATTATAATTTATTATATTATTATATTATTATATTAAGTGAATATAAATATGTTACTTACTAATAATATGATATAATATTGTATTATGTTTTAGATATCAGACAGGCGCCCTCCCTGATGGCATTCCGTAAGATGATCGGAACGGAATATGGATAACGAGTTTGGTTTATGATTCTACGATGAGACGGTGCGGATGATTTAGTGTAATTTGTATTATTGATAGTTATATTGATTTTGATGTGATATTGCCTATTATAAACTGTTTTTATATGTTGTACACCGCCGTGAGTCGCCCTAGGGCTGAGAACGGCGGTCAACAAATGCAGTAAATAAATAAATAAATAAATTATTTTATTATAACAATACTAGAATAGTATAATATATTATTATATTACTTGAATATGAATGTTACTTACTAATTATATAATATAATAATATTGTATTATATTATATTTTATTTTTATTATTTTAACAATATTACAATATTATAATATATTATTATAATATATTATATTATATTATTTGTATGTGAATATGTTACTTACTAAAGGTTATTGCCTTTCTGCTTTAGGCAGAAAAAATGAAATGCAAAGATACAGAATGGGGGACGATGCCTGGCTCGAGAGCAGTACGTGTGAAAAAGATCTTGGAGTCCTCGTGGACAACAAGTTAAACATGAGCCAACAGTGTGATGTGGCGGCAAAAAAAGCCAATGGGATTTTGGCCTGCATCAATAGGAGCATAGTGTCTAGATCTAGGGAAGTAATGCTACCCCTCTATTCTGCTTTGGTTAGACCACACCTGGAATATTGTGTCCAATTCTGGGCACCACAATTCAAGGGAGATATTGACAAGCTGGAATGTGTCCAGAGGAGGGCGACTCAAATGATCAAGGGCCTGGAGAACAAGCCCTATGAGGAGCGGCTTAAGGAGCTGGGCATGTTTAGCCTGAAGAAGAGAAGGCTGAGAGGAGATATGATAGCCATGTATAAATATGTCAGAGGAAGCCACAGGGAGGAGGGAGCAAGCTTGTTTTCTGCTTCCTTGGAGACTAGGACGCGGAACAATGGCTTCAAACTACAAGAGAGGAGATTCCATCTGAACACGAGGAAGAACTTCCTGACTGTGAGAGCCGTTCAGCAGTGGAACTCTCTGCCCCAGAGTGTGGTGGAGGCTCCTTCTTTGGAAGCTTTTAACAGAGGCTGGATGGCCATCTGTCAGGGGTGATTTGAATGCAATATTCCTGCTTCTTGGCGAATGGGGTTGGACTGGATGGCCCAGGAGGTCTCTTCCAACTCTTCGATTCTATGATTCTGTGATTCTATGAGTGTAGAACTGTTTCTTACAGACCGGGAGGACTTTGTTTGTTAAGAGGTAATTGCCTTATTTGTTGTGTTGTTGTTTTTTATTTTACCATATTATTATTATTTTATTATTATTTTATTACTGCAGTGTTATATAATAAAATTATTACTGTATTACAATATTATTTTATTATATGATATATAATTATGTTTTATTCTATTATATTATCATAATAATTTAATTATATTAGTACATTATTATATATTATATATTATGTATTTATATGCCTTATGTTATATAATTGTTATATACCATATTAAATAATTATTATATTATAATTTATTACTACATATTTTATTACTACATGTTTTTAGTGTTTGTTTATAATGTCTTCATTAACACATTAAAGCCCTTCCTATCTTTAAGATCTCAGGGCAAGGTAAGGTAAAATTAAATTGAAATTGTATTGTCGAAGGCTTTCATGGCCGGAATCACTGGGTTGTTGTAGGTTTTTTCGGGCTATATGGCCATGTTCTAGAGGCATTCTCTCCTGACGTTTCGCCTGCATCTATGGCAAGCATCCTCAGAGGTAGTGAGGTCTGTTGGAACTAGGAAAAAGGGTTTATATATCTGTGGAATGACCAGGGTGGGACAAAGGACTCGTCTGCTGGAGCTAGGTGTGAATGTTTCAACTGACCACCTTGATTCGCATTTGATGGCCTGGCAGTGCCTGGGGCAATCTTTTGTTGAGATATGATTACATATAACATATAATATACAACTATTATATTATTATGTTGTATTATTATTAGTATTATATTGCATTGTATTATCATATTATGATCAATATTATATGTCCATACAATCTATTGTATTATTAACACAGCACAATATTAGTGTTATGCATTACTATATTGTACTACACCACTTTGCTGCAATATTATTAGTAATATTACTTGTAATATATAATATACAATCGTTATATTGTATTGTTATTAATATTATATTGTATTACATAATTATAGTATCAATATTATATATATATTAGAAAATTGGAAATAATTGTTGTTTTTTATTTTATGACAAGCCCCACAAGAAAATGCATTGGCGATGACCAGCGATGGTGCCCCAAGTTTCCATGAATGTGAATCCTCAGCATGGAAAAGGCCAAGAGCAATACATGAGCAATACATGTGAGTTCCTTACAGGAAGGACCTCTCCATCCTCCTCCCAAAGAAAGACCAGATGAAGAAAGCGACTTGGACTTCTTATGGAGCAGCAAGATTGACCTGCACCTCCAAAATGACCACGGACTCGTACTTCTCCAGGATCTCCAGATACCCAAATGAGAACATCTCTCTTCTGATTTCAAGACTGGAACCATCCATCTATTTGTCACTTCAGAACTTCTGCCAGGTCTTTTGAAGACTCTTTTGCCCTCCAGGGATTTCTCCACTTGGTGGGTCCTTTGATGTTCTCCAAGGTTTGTGGGTCCGATGTTCTTCAAACTTTGTGGGTCCGATGTTCTCCAAAGTTTGCGGGTCCTTCGATGTTCTCCAAAGTTTGCGGGTCCTTTAATGTTCTCCAAAGTTTGCGGGTCCGATGTTCTCCAAGGTTTATGAGTCTTTTGATGTTCTCCAAGGTTTGTGGATCCTTCGATGTACTCCAAAGTTTGTGGGTCCTTCGATGTTCTCCAAGGTTTGCGGGGCCTTTGATGTTCTCCAAGGTTTGCGGGTCCTTTGATGTTCTCCAAAGTTTGCGGGTCCTTTGATGTTCTCCAAAGTTTGCGGGTCCTCCGATGTTCTCCAAAGTTTGTGGATCCTTCGATGTTCTCCAAAGTTTGTGGATCCTTCGATGTTCTCCAAGGTTTGCGGGTCCTTCGATGTTCTCCAAGGTTTGCTTTCCCTGTGGAGTCAATTTCCACATTTCAAGCATTCAAAGAGTTTTTCTTTTAATGGAACCAAACATATAGAAACCCCTTCCACATAGAAAACCATATACAGTGTATTGTACACGATGTGGACCAGATCCTGGGAGAAGTGAAGGCAACCCCCTGTTCTCTCGACCCTTGCCTCTCTTGGCCGATTAAACAGGCCAGAGCGGGACTGGCAGAGTGGGTAAAGGTGCTGGCAAATGCCTCCTTCCTTGGCACAAGGCGTAATGACAACAAGCATTAAGGAGGCTATTTATTTTTAATAGTTCAGTGCTTAATTTTATATTAGTGTTATATAATATATATATTTAAATTGTACATTGTATTGTTTTTAGTACAGTGAGAAAGAAATTTATTATATTATATCCTGCTCTTTAGGACAGGGAGAGCATGGACTACCAATACTATAATACCACCACTAATGCTACTAATACTACCACTAAAACACTGCTACTAATATTACCGATGCTACTAATACTACCACTAATATCACTAGTACTAATGCTACCACTAATACTACCACTAAAAACACGACTTATATTACCACTAATACTACCAATGATACTAATGCTACCACTAATACCACCACCACTATGAATACTATCACTAGTACTAATATTATCACTAATACTACCAATGTTACTAGTACTACCACTAAAAACACTACTTATATTACCGCGAATACTACCAATGATACTAATGCTACCACTAATACCACCACCACTACGAATACTATCACTAGTACTAATATTATCACTAATACTACCAATGTTGCTAGTACTACCACTAATGCCACTAGTTCTGCAGCTTAGCGGTTTGACCCGCTGCGGCACCATGACCCCTTACCACTAATACTAATATAACGAATGCTAACTTTTAACCCAAGAGATGATCTTTTTAGGAATCTCTAGCTCCTCCTGTTTCACTTGGAAGACCGAGGGATTCCTGGATGGGAAGTTTTAATCTAATTTGCAAATAATCAAAGCCACGAATGTCCCTGTGGCCAGAGATTATAGGGAGAAGAAGAAGAAGGGGTTGATGGCCAAATAACAGCCAAATTGGGTTTCCTCTGCGTGGATGCTTCGCCGTCAATCATTTCTCCATTGGGCCTTTGGTATCCACTGGGATTTGCTACCACGACCCTCCATGGATTCCCAAATTAAGTTATTTTTTAAAATATATATATTTTCAAGCCATGGATGGTGGGATTGTGGATATGGAGGTCTATCTGCATATACGTTGTATTCCTATGTAAGGTTGATTTATGAAATGGTTTGCTCTCCATGCATGTAGACTCTTAGATGTTTGGCAAGGTTTCCTCCAAGTTGGGTGAACATGCGGTTTCTCGCCAGTGTGAGTGTTTTGGTGATATGTAGTATTCCTATGTAAGATTGATTTACGAAATGGTTTGCTCTCTACGCATGTAGACTTTTCGATGTTTGGCAAGGTTTCCTCCAAGTCATACTGTTTCTCTCCAGCTTGAGTGTTTTGTTGATATGTAGTATTCCTATGTAAGATTGATTTACGAAATGGTTTGCTCTCCACGCATGTAGACTCTTTGATGTTTGGCAAGGTTTCCTCCAAGTCGGGTGTTCATACAGTTTCTCTCCAGTCTAAGTGTTTTGGTGTGGAAAGAGACTTTTCCCCAGATGATTTATTTACAGACACCCTGCTGACTGAAACCTTTTTCCGCACTCCAAGCATTTGAATGCATTTTCCCTTGGGTAAATTCCTTTTTTCATTTTGCTCACTGAGGATGCACCGCTTTACCCTTCCAATACTTGGATCAATAGTGAGCTAGTTATCACTAAACGAGTAGTTTTCACACAACGGGCATTTCGTTTCGCTCGGGAGGCAAAGACATTTCTGTAGGGCATTCCTACGGTTTCTCCCCTGTGCAGGTGTTTTGGTGCGGAAAGAGACTTTTCATAGACAATAGATACATTTTTATCTATTGATAACTTTTTCTGTTAACATAAATACAAATGGATTTGGGGTTTTGAGGGTTAAGGGAGCAAACATGTTTTTAGCTTCCGTGCATCTTTTTTTCAAACTAATTTATATTGCTCTTACCCAAATTCATCTTGGGTCCCACCTTGGGGGGAAAAGGCAGCATATCTATTAAATGTCATTATTAATTGATTTTACTGGGGTGGGATAGGGATAACTGTGACTCCAGCCAGAGGCGGTCCTAGGTAATTTCCAACAGTAAGCAAACAGTATTTTGGCGCCCCCCCCCCCAACCAATCATTGATATGGAGCAGGAACGAGAGGGGCTAGGCGAGGCTCAAGGGCCCGGCCCCTTTGGGAAGAGGATCGCCCGGCAGTGAGGCAAGAAAGCCGAGACTCCCCCCGGACTGCTAGGGCTGTTGTGAGCTGAGGGGGCGCTCCTCAAGTGGCGGTTGAGGGGCATTTGCAGAGGCGCCTCTGCACCCCTGGCAAAAAAAAGTGTACCGCGACCGCTTACTTTGCGTAATGGACGAGCCGCCCCTGACTCCAGCTGATGCCGGCTAGCATCTATGGGTCTTCTGGTAGGGCAGTTGTTTGGGTCCCGGGCCAGTGAGTCTGCTCCCTTATTATCCCATAATTGCTACTAAGTTATACCAAATTGTAACATCATGCTGCGACTTGGACCAACATAAATGGACACCATCGTCATTGTTGTGCAAGGTGAACCCTAGCTGAGGTGCATCAAGAATGAGAGTGATTTTTTGGGACCATCAATAGACTGACCTTGGATTATGATTTTGAACTTGTGTAATAATTGGTGTTTTAACTGTTTGTTTTTAACTGTAATTGTTTGTTTATCATTTATGTGTTGGCAGCTAATGAAGCCCCCCTTGTTAGGGCATGTAAGAAATCAGGGAGTGTTAAATATAAAATGCAAGGCACCAAGCTGATTGGTTGGGCCATGTCCAGGGAGCTAGCTGAGCCTGGGAATTTTGGCAACAGTTTCATATTCAGGCTTGAGCAATGCAAGTGCTTGCAAAGAGAGAGTGTGATTGTTCTTGCTTCCTGAGCTACTGGAAGGAGATATTCCAGATGGACTATGAAAGACCATTTATATCTCTCTAAAAGGACATTATGTGAATCAATGCAACAGTTCTCATGATTGTAAACATGTTATTTTTCATTACAAAGAGTAAACTACTTGTTTTTTATGATTATCTGTGTGGCATATTTTCTTTCTCTGGGAAGACAGTATGTGGACTGAAGACATGAACTATGCTTGATTTTCATTACACCAACACCCCTCTGTGGATACAAATGTGTGAAACACACACACACACATGAATTATTTTAAATCAGTAAAGGTTTTATATGATATGAAAGGAGATTCCATCTGAACATTAAGAAGAACTTCCTGACGGTGAGAGCTGTTCAGCAGTGGAACTCTCTGCCCCGGAGTGTGGTGGAGGCTCCTCCTTTGGAGGCTTTTAAACAGAGGCTGGATGGCCATCTGTTGGGGGTGCTTTGAATGCAATTTTCCTGCTTCTCGGCAGGGGGTTGGACTAGATATACAGGTAGCTTGGCCTTTGTTGCCTGGAGGCACCCTCTATTTGGGAAATATGAATAGAATTGAGTAGCCATGAAGCTGTTGGAAATTGTGGGAGTTGAAGTCCAAAACACCTGGAGGGCCAAAGTTGACCCATGCCTGCAATAAACTCTTAGATCAGTGGTTCTCAACCTGGGCCCCCCAGATGTTTTTGGCCTACAACTCCCAGAAATCCCAGCCAGTTTACCAGCTGTTAAGATTTCTGGGAGTTGAAGGCCAAAAACAGGTTGAGAACCACTGTCTTAGATCCTATTCTGACATATATTCCAGGTTATCAAAGGTGGTAATCCACATTATATGCATTGAACTGGATTATATGAGTCTACACTGCCATAATTCAATTCAAAGACGATAATCTGGATACTATATGGCAGTGTAGACAGGGCCTCAGAGCCTGCTGTTATTGTTGTAGCATCTGCCTTAAAAAGAACTATCCATGGTGCTGAATCCATTCTAGAGATATTCAGCACCATGGATAGCTCCCCATTGCCATTAAGGCAGCCACTCAGTCAATTGTCCACATTTGCTGGAGCACCGAAAGGCATTCCTACATTAGTACAATACCATTATATTGCCAGTGGGATTTTGGCCTGCATCAATAGGAGCATAGTGTCTAGATGCAGGGAAGTCATGCTCCCCATGCTCTATTCCGCTTTGGTTAGACCACACCTGGAATATTGTGTCCAATTCTGGGCAACACAATTCAGGAGAGATATTGACAAGCTGGAATGTGTCCAGAGGAGGGCGACTAAAGGATCAAGGGTCTGGAGAACAAGCCCTATGAGGAGCGGCTTAAGGAGCTGGGCATGTTTAGCCTGAAGAAGAAGGCTGAGAGGAGATATGATAGCCATGTATAATATGTGAGAGGAAGGCAGGAGGAGGGAGCAAGCTTGTTTTCTGCTTTCCTGGAGACTAGGACGCGGAACAATGGCTTCAAACTACAAGAAAGGAGATTCCATCTGAACATGAGGAAGAACTTCCTGACTGTGAGAGCTTCAGCAGTGGAACTCTCTGCCCCGGAGTGTGGTGGAGGCTCCTTCTTTGGAAGCTTTTAAACAGGCTGGATGGCCATCTGTGGGTGATTTGAATGCAATATTCCTGCTTCTTGGCAGAATGGGGTTGGACTGGATGGCCCATGAGGTCTCTTCCAGCTCTTTGATTCTATGATTCCATGATTCTATGTAATATAAAATATATAATTATAGTACCACATTATTATTATTATTATTATTATTATTATTATATTGTATTACATTATAATATTATAAATATATGTATATACAATATATTATTTTATATTTTATATTATTTTAGACGTTATTCAGGTTGTAGTTGCAACTGGATTCCATAGCATTGAGCCATGGAAGTTAATAGTGGTGTCAAACAGTGTGGGTGCTTCTAACTTCTTCCCCACCTCCAGAAAGAAAAGAAAAGCCAACCAAGACAGATAAAAACTCAGGAAAAACCTTTCCAGCCCATCAATGCAGCCAGCATGAGTTTTTTAAGTGGTTCCTACTTTCCAAATTTTGGGACTCCAACTTCCAGAAGCCCCAACCAGTTTGGCCAATGGCTAGGAATTTTGGGAGTTGAAGTCCAAAGGCCTGGAGGACCAAAGATTGCTGCAAAAACACTGAGCAGGACATATCAACCGGCAGGTGGCGCTGGAGGGCAGCCTTTCCCTTGTTTACGAATAGAGAATAATAAACAGAGTTGGAGGAAGAGGTGCAGCTGCAAAGGAGACAAGAAGCACAGTAATTAAATGCAATCTTGGTTGGGAAGGGAACACCTGGGACAGGTAAGGAACTGGAGAAAGTGTATGTTGGGGGGGGGGACACTAGGGTGCATCTACACTGCAGAATTAATGCAGTTTGATTCCACATAATCTTTCATGACTCAATGCAATTGAATTATAGGGTTTGGTAAGGCAACATCCTTCTTTGCCAGAGAAGGGTGAAAACCTTGCAAAACTACAGCTTCTATGATTCCATAGCATTGAGCCAATGCTGTTAAAAGTGGTGTCAAACTGCATTAATGTTGCAGCATAGACACACCCTGACTCTAATGTGCTTGCAGTCTCCATCTCATTTCAATTGTGGTTTCTCTGGTACCCCAATTGAAGGGAGATGTTGACAAGCTGGAATGTGTCCAGAGGAGGGCAACTAGAATGATCAAATGTCTGGAGAACAAGCCCTATGAGGAGCGGCTTAAAGAACTGGGCATGTTTAGCCTTCAGAAGAGAAGGCTGAGAGAAGACATGATAGCCATGTATAAATATGTGAAAGGAATAAAGCATACAGGACTCCCATGATGAACAGAAAACACTAGAAGGGCTTGATGGACATTCATCTTGAGTTTGGGAGTTGAGGTTCACCTCCATCCAGAGAGCACTGTGGACTCAAACAATGATGAATCTGGACCAAACTTGGCACGAATATTCCATATGCCCAAATATGAACACAGATAGAGTTTGGGGGAAATAGACCTTGACATTTGGGATTTGTAGTTACTGAGATTTATAGTTCACCTACAATCAAAGTGCATTTTGAATCCCACAAACGACAGAATTGGGGCAAACTTCCCACACAGAACCCCCATGACCAACAGAAAATACTTAAGGCCATCCATTCCAACTCCCTTCACTAGGGCGAGGAAACATAATCAAAGCCCTCCTGACAAAGAGCCATCCAGCCATAGAGATAGATGATAGATAGATAGATAGATAGATAGATAGATAGATAGATAGATAGATAGATATGATACACACACACACACAAATATAGTATCATAGATTTGAAAGGGACCCCTGAAAAAGGACAATAATATGTTGCCTGTTCCAGAGTAGGCAAACCAGACACTCTCAACATCAACACTGACAAAGAAACAGCAAGAAGTGCTGTTTATCCACAAGCATAAAGAAATTACGTATATTAGAAACCAACACTTTCTCATTACTCATTTCTCATTTTCCAGATCACCAGACTGGGCCAGAGCAATGCCTGGTAGGGGACTGCTAGTCTATATAAATGAAAAAAGTAATGTTTGTTTGTGGGATTAACATAACTCAAAAACTACTGGATGAATTGACACCAAATTTGGACACAAGACACCTATCAGGCCAATGAGTGACCATCACTCATAAAAACACTGAAAAACACAGCAGAAGAGACTTAAAAAGCCAAAAAAATACATTACAACGCATTTGCAAAACCACATACACACAGACACAAAACACATATACACACACTGGGCCACAGCAACACATGGCCGGGGACGGCTAGTTCTTTATAAATAGCCTCAATTCTGAAGATCAGATTATCCCCCCCCCCCCCCATTTTACTTTGGTCTGACTTACTTTAATTCTTTCCTTTTTTCAACAGTTCAAAGGATGGCTGACTGAGAGGGAAGAAGAGGATGCAATGATTCCAATGTGGACAATGAAGAATTAGATGACCATAGTAAATTGCAAACAAAAATAGAAGGAAAAAACAGTCCACATTCTTGGGATTTTGGAAGACGAAGGCAAAGGGAGAGAAAGGATATGGGTAAGTCAGTCCTTTGTGGGACTGACGACAAGAGCAAATCTGAGAAATGCAAGAGACGACTGAAATGTGGGAGGTGTAGGAAAAGCTTCAGCAACAGCTCAAACCTTATTGCTCACGGGAGAATCCACACCGGGGAGAAACCCTACCGGTGCCCGAGATGTGGGAAAAGCTTTGGGAGGAAGTCGACTCTGGTTGCCCACGACAGAATCCACACGGAGGAAAAACCCTACGAATGCGCCGTCTGCGGGAAAAGTTTCAACCAGGTATCAACTCTTATTGCTCATGAGAGAATTCACACGGAAGAGAAACCCTACAAGTGTCCAGACTGTGGAAGACGCTTCAGTTTGAAATCCAGCCTGGTGGCTCACGAGAGAATCCACACCGGAGAGAAACCCTACCGATGCTCCGACTGTGGGAGACGCTTCGGCCAGAAGTCTGCCCTCATTGCCCATGTGAGAACCCACAAGGGAGAAAAGCCCTATGCCTGCTCCGTGTGCGAGAAGAGCTTCAGCCAGAGCTCCAATGTCATTGCCCACGAAAGAATTCACACGGGTGAGAAGCCGTATCATTGTGCCGACTGCGGGAGGAGCTTCAATTGCAGCTCCAGTCTTATTAGACACCAAAGGATTCACACCAAGGACAAACCGTACGAATGTTCAGATTGTGGGAAAAGCTTTGGTTGCAGCTCAAGCCTCGTGCGACATCAGCGGACGCACACCGGTGAGAAGCCATACCAGTGCACCGCTTGTGGGAAAAGCTTCGGTGTGAGCTCTCAGCTTAGCGTTCACCGGAGAACCCACACCGGAGAGAAGCCCTACAAATGCTCAAACTGTGGGAAAAGCTTCAGCGTGAGGTCCAGCCTCGGCGCTCATGAGAGGATCCACACGGGAAATAAACCATACAAGTGTGCAGAGTGCCCCAAAAGAGTGTATTTGAGTTCCAGCCTCAATGCTCACAAGAGAACGCATGGAGGAGACAAGCCGTACGACTGTGCCGACTGCGGAAAGATGTTCGCTTGCAGCGCAGGCCTCATCCGACACCAGAGAATCCACACAGGAGAAAAACCCTATAGTTGTGGCGAATGTGGCAAAAGTTTCACCTTGAGCTCAAACCTCGTGGCCCACCAGAGAACCCACATGGGAGAGAAACCATACCAGTGCCTGGACTGTGGCAAATTCTTCAGCGTCAGCTCCCAGCTCAATGTACACCAGAGAATCCATACGGGAGAGAAACCCTACAAATGCTCAGATTGCGGCAAGAGTTTTACATGTAGCTCAGGCCTTATTAGACACCAGAGGACGCACACAGGGGAGAAACCCTACAGTTGCTCGGAGTGCGGGAAAAAGTTCAACTTGAGCTCCAACCTTATTGCACACCAGAGGACCCACAATGGAGAGAAGCCATATAAGTGTGTACATTGCGGGGAAAGCTTTTATACCAGGCCGTCTTTTGTGGAGCATCATAAAACCACCCATGTGGCTGATTTAAATATAGAAATGGATGACCAACAAACACCTCAAGCATGACTCAGAGTCTAGTAACTACCAAATAAATTATGTAGGCTGGGAATCCTAAAACAGTGGGAGCGGGGCAATGGAACCAGTTGAAGCAGTTGTGAAATCCTACAAAAGTACCCTATATAACAGGCATGGGAAAACTTGGGTCCTCCAGGTGTTTTGGACTTCAACTCCCACAATTCCTAGCCGCCTACAGCCCACTGTGGCCAATTATATTGTACTAGCGGTCCCCTGCCAGGCATTGCTGTGGCCCAGCCTGGTGATCTGGAAAATAAAAATATATGTAACGTCTTTATGCTTGTGGGTAAACAGTATTTCTTGCTGTTTGTTTGCCAGTGTTGATGTGGAGATTGTCTGGTTTGCCTCCTTTGGAACATGCAACATATCATTGTCCTTCTTTAGGGGTGAGCTCCCTCTATCAGCTCCAGCTCCTCATGCAGGGACATGAGAGAAGCCTCCCACAAGGATGATAAAAACATCAAATCATCCGGGCATCCCCTGGGCAACATCCTTGCAGACGGCCAATTCTCTCACAACAGGAGCAATTCCTGACACAACCAAAATAAAAGGGGTCCCTTTCAAATCTTTGATACTGCATCTGCCATATACATATATGTGTGTGTGAATGGCTGGATGGCCCTTTGTCAGGAGGACTTTGATTATGTTTTCTTGCCCCGGTGAAGGGAGTTGGACTGGATGGCCTTAAGGCAGCATTTCTCAAGCTGGGAAGTCAAGGGGGCGGGGGGGGGGGGGGTCACCAGGGGGGGTCAGAAGGGTCACCAAAGACCACCAGAAAACACAGTATTTTCTGTTGGTCATGGGGGTTCTGTGTGGGATGTTTGGCCCAATTCCATCGTTGGTGGGGTTCGGAATGCTCTTTTACTGTAGGTGAACTATATATCTTAGTAACTACACCTCCCAATGTCAAGGTCTATTTCCCGTCAACTCCATCTGTGTTCACATTTGGGCATATTGAGTATTCCTGTCAAGTTTGGTCCAGATCCATCATTGTTTGAGTCCACAGTGTTCTCTGGATGGAGGTGAACTACAACTCCAAAATTCAAGGTCAATGCCCACCAAACCCTTTCAGTATTTTCTGTTGGTCATGGGAGTTTTGTGTGCCAAGTTTGGTTCAATTCCATTGTTGCTCTTTGATTATAGGTGAACTATAAATCCCAACAACTACAACTCCCAAATGTCAGAGTCTATTTCCCCCCAAACTCCACCAGTGTTCACATTTGGGCTTATTGTGTATTCATGCCACGTTTGGTCAGATCCATCATTGTCTGAGTCCACAGTGGTCTCTGGATGTAGGTGGATGAAGCCATTGCTCCATTGCGTCCTAGTCTCCAGGGAAGCAGAAAACAAGCTTGCTCCTCCTCCCTGTGGCTTCCTCTCACATATTTATACATGGCTATCATATCTCCTCTCAGCCTTCTCTTCTTCCGGCTAAACATGCCCAGCTCCTTAAGCCGCTCCTCATAGGGCTTGTTCTCCAGACCCTTGATCATTTTAGTCGCCCTCCTCTGGACACATTCCAGCTTGTCAGTATCTCTCTTGAATTGTGGTGCCCAGAATTGGACACAATATTCCAGGTGTGGTCTAACCAAGGCAGAATAGAGCATGGGGAGCATGACTTCCCTGAATCTAGACACTAGGCTCCTATTGATGCAGGCCAAAATCCCATTGGCTTTTTTTGCCGCCACATCACATTGTTGGCTCATGTTTAACTTGTCCACGAGGACTCCAAGATCTTTTTCACAGGTATTTATTTATTTATTTATTTACATCACTTCTATCCCGCCCATATCAGCCTGCAGGCGACTCAGGGCGGTCTACATATCGGCACAATTCGATGCCATCAATACAATACAAAAGCAAAAACAATTAAGTGCATTTAGACAAAAAAGACAGTGCAATAACAATTTAAAAAGAGCTATATCCTCTCATTCCAATCCTCGTCCATTTCATCGTCTTGGCCGTTCCTGGGTCATTCTCCATCTCAAGCTTGACTATCTATTCCGGGGTTCCGAATGCCTGCTCGAAGAGCCAGGTTTTCACTCTCTTACGAAAGGTCAGGAGGGAGGGGGCTGATCTAATATCCCTAGGCAGGGAGTTCCACAGCCGAGGGGCCACCACAGAGAAGGCCCTGTCTCTCGTCCCTGCCAAGCGTGCTTGCGAAGCAGACGGGATCGAGAGCAGGGCCTCCTCAGATGATCTTAACTTCCTGGAGGGTTCGTAGGTAGGCTCGGCCAGAACCGTTTAGGGCTTTATAGGCTAAAGCCAGCACTTTGAATTGGGCCCGGTAGCAAACTGGCAGCCAGTGGAGCTGGCGCAGCAGAGGAGTTGTGTGCTCCCTGAGCGCCGCTCCTGTTAGCAACCTGGCTGCTGCACGCTGGACCATTTGAAGCTTCCGGGCCGTCTTCAAAGGCAACCTCACGTAGAGCGCGTTGCAGTAATCTATGCGGGATGTAACCAGAGCGTGGACTACCGTGGCCAAGTCAGACTTCCCAAGGTATGGGCGCAGCTGGCGCACAAGTTTTAGTTGTGCAAATGCTCCCCTCGTCACCGCCGAAACCTGAGGTTCCAGGCTCAGCGATGAATCCAGGAACTCCCAGACTGCGAACCTGCGTCTTCAGGGGGAGTGTAACCCCATCGAGCACAGGCTGTAACCCTATGCCCTGTTCGGCCTTTCGACTGACCAGGAGTACCTCTGTCTTGTCTGGATTTAGTTTCAATCTGTTGTCCCTCATCCAGTCCGTTACAGCGGCCAAGCACTGGTTCAGGTCACACGTACTGCTCTCGAGCCAGGCATCATTGTCCCCCATTCTGTATCTTTGCATTTCGTTTTTCTGCCAAAGTGGAGTATCTTGCATTTGTCACTGTTGAACTTCATTTTGTTAGTTTTGGCCCATCATCTCTCTAATCTGTCTAGTTTGTTTTGAATCCTGCTCCTCTCCTCTGGAGTATTGGCTCTCCCTCCCAATGACAATGTAATACTTTATACTTTATTTATGCACTGCAATTAGCATCTAAAAATCACAATTGCCTAGAAGTGGGTCTCTTCCTCTGGAGGTTTTCCAAAAGAGTGGGTTGGAAATATTAAAGCAAAGCCTTGTGCAGCTTTGCAGCTCCTGGCTTCTTCTTTGGAGGTGTGTGTGTGTGTGTGTGTGTGTGTGTGTGTTTGTGGCACTGAAGGGTTAAAGCCACAGAGTTGGTCCTCAAAGCCTTGTGCAGCTTTGCAGCTCCTGGCTTCTTCTTTGGAGGTGTGTGTGTGTGTGTGTGTGTGTGTGTGTGTTTGTGGCACTGAAGGGTTAAAGCCACAGAGTTGGTCCTCAAAGCCTTGTGCAGCTTTGCAGCTCCTGGCTTCTTCTTTGGAGGGTGTGTGTGTGTGTGTGTGTGTGTGTGTGTGTGTGTGTTTGTGGCACTGAAGGGTTAAAGCCACAGAGTTGGTCCTCCCAAAGTGGGACAGAAAAGTCCTGGGGCAGGAGAGGGCGAAGAGATCCTCGTTTCCTCTTCCTGCCCTCCTGTTGCAAAAGGGGGGAGTTTTGCATGGGTTTTAACAGGTAAGAGAATGGTGCATGCATGTGCTTTGCTGTCCCTCTCTTGCACTGTGGGGCAGACCCATATCTTTGGTCGCAGAGCAAGAAGGGACTGTGGGTTTTGCAGAACTGCTCCAAAGTAGATAAAAGGGGTGGTGGTGGTGCATGGGCTTTGGAGTCCCTTTGCTGCTTGTGGGTCTGGGCCATAGCTTTGCTGGGAGAACAAGGAGAAAAAGGCAGGTTTTGCTCTGGAAGGTTTGCAGTAGAGCCCCCAAAATATGTCAGAGGAGACACATGGGCTTTGGCATCCCTTTCCTGCTTTGCATGGGAATAATGGGTTCACATGGATGTGGGGCTGACCCATAACTTGGTGCAGGGTAGCAAGGAGGGAAGTGTTGAGTTTGGTTCCAGGAGGAGGTGAAGTAATGCTCCAAAGCAAGAAAGGAAGGGGTGCATGGGCTTTCGCATGCTTTTCCTGCATTGTGGAGAGCTGGATGTAGGGTTGGCCCATATCTTTGGTCGGGGAGCAAGGGGATTTTGTCCTGGGGAGGTTCCAAGAGTGTCTCAAAGCAGGTCAAAGAGGAACACATGGGATTTGGCACCCCCTTTTTGCATTGGTTGGGGATCATGGGGACTGGGTGTGGAGATGTTGACCCACATCTTTGGAGAGGGAACAAGCAGGAAAGTGTCGATTTGGGCTTGGGGTGTTGAGGTAATGCCCCAAAACAGGTAAAAGAGGGGCAGATAAGCATTGCCATCCTTGTTCCTGCATTGCATTGGGAAACAGAGGCACTGGATGAGGATCAGGGGGTCGAGATGTAGGACCACCCCATATCGTTTAGGGCTTTATTAACCAATAAAGCCCTTAACGACTTCGGCCCTGTTTACCTCTCCGACCGTATTCTCCCCTATGAACCATCAAGATTATTAAGATCGTCTGGAGAGGCCCTGCTCTCGGTCCCACCGGCCTCGCAAGCGCGTCTGGTGGGGACGAGGGACAGGGCCTTCTCGGTGGTGGCCCCTCGACTCTGGAACTCTCTCCCACTGGAGATCAGAACCGCCCCTTCTATCCTGACATTCAGGAAACAGGTGAAGACGTGGTTATGGAGACAGGCATTCGATGAGTGAGCCAACACCCTGAGATATGGATGGAAGATGATGTACAATCGATTTTAGTATGACGACTGACCATTGTAGTTATTGAATATATTTGCTGTTTTAATGTGTTATTGTAATATGAATTATGTTGTTTTACTGACTGTATGTGATTTTATGGTTGGAAACCGGTCTGAGTCCCTCAAAAGAGGTGAGAAGGTCGGTATACAAAACTTTTAAATAAATAAATAAATATCTTTGACGAGGATGCATGGATTTTGTGCGGGAGACATTGCAATAGTGTGTTAAAACAGGTAAAAAGGGGGCACGTAGCCTTTGCTTCGGGACCGAGAGGGTTGGAGGTAGGACCGGCCCACATCTTTTCATCGTGCAACTTCTTACGAGGGATATCCAGAAAATAAGGATATAAGAATAAATATATTTTGATACAACAAAGAATGAATATCTTTTAATACAACTTACATGGATTGTAGCATAGGTATTACATTATTTTTCCACATCATCACCATTCAGTTCAATACATTTTGCCATCTGTGGGACGAGTTTTTGATGCCTGTGTTATAGAAGTTTCCCTCCGCCTTTTTCAGCCAGTTTGTCACTTCGATTTTCACCTCCTCATCATCAGAAAAGTGTTTTCCACCCAAGTGTTCCTTCAAGATAGTCACTGGGTACAAGATCGGGGTGGCTTAAAACATCCAAACCTAATGAAGTCAACAACTCTTGTGTTGCATGTGTGGTGTGCAGATGCACATTGTCATGAAGGAGACAGACTCCCGCTGTCAGCATCCCATGATGTTTGTTTTGGATGGCTCTGTAAAGTTCCTTCATGGTATCACAACATACTCCGTACCCATACCGCCACAAGCTGTCTTGACATTGCGTACTCTCCATAAACTGAAATAATTTATGAATTGCAGTGGTGTTCATGCCCTTAGCATTTAGGGAGCGTATTAAAGTGTGAACTTCACACTTGGTGGGAAATGGAATGAGGACAGTTATCTCTAACCTTCACCACAACACCAGTCAATGAGCGTTTGACGACTGGCACTGCTCGTTTACAGTGTGAACTTCACACTTGGTGGGAAATGGAATGAGGACACTTACCTCTAACCTTCACCACAACACCAGTCGATGAGCGTCTGACAACTAGCACTGCTCGTTCGCTTCTGTTAGCTTCCCACTACACCGCAGTAATACCAACTTCCCCCGAGAAAATTCCCCACGAGATATACGTGCCTTGTAACCTTACTTTCTGGATATCCCTCGTATAGCGCGAACTTCGCACTTGGAGTGAAATGGAATGAGGACGGTTATCTCTAACCTTTGCCACAATGCCAGTGGATGAGCTACTGACGACTGGCACTGCTCGTTCGCTTCCACTGGCTTCCCGCCCCAGAAAATTCCCTGCAAGAGCTACATGCCTTGTGACCTTACTTTCCAGATAACCCTCGTATTTTGCATTGCAAGCCTGTCTTTGGCACAGTCTTGTAGGGTGATCAGGGAACTCTACATATGCCTTATTTATTTATTTATTTATTTATTTATCATGTCAGGAGCAAACCAAACAGTTGTATTGCATTTTTTAACAAACAAACAAACAAAACACAAAGTTTGAAAGCTTGGTAGTTGATTGAATGTCCTTTGACCAGTATCTGGCCACTTGGAGTGCCTCTGGTGTTACTATAAGAAGGTCCTCCATTGTGCATGTAGCAGGGCTCAGGTTGCATTGCAGTAGGTGGTCTGTGGTTTGCTCTTCTCCACACTTGCATGTCGTGGATTCCACTTTGTGGCCCCATTTCCTAAGGTTGGCTCTGCATCTCGTGGTGCCAGAGTGCAGTCTGTTCAATGCCTTCCAAGTCACCCAGTTTTCTGGGGAGAGTCTCTTATTTGGTATCAGCCATTAAGGTTCTGGGTTTGAACCTGCCACTTTTGGACCCTTGCTTGCTGAGGTGTTCCATATGCCTGACCAAAAGGGAAGGATTTTAAGATCCAATACCATAGCTTCTGAAGCATCCACATTGGGGAAGACACAGGATGGAGGTTACAATTCACACACTACACAATTGTGCAGTTGAAGTACATGGGGAATTCAGGGTTTCGTAGTTTGAGGAGATATGGAGCTTTGTGGCTGGCACTTAATCTACACACAGTAGAACTATTGCAATGTGACGTCACTTCAACATCCATGCAAAAACCATGGAATCATAGTTGTAGTTTGGTGCGGCATTAGGATCTGGCAGGGAAGTCTAATGTCAGTGGTTTGGTGGTTGTGAAGTCTTACTATATTTGAATTTTTTTCTTCTTTTCCTTTTCTTTTCTGCATGTCTCTAGGAAAAAGAGCTCTTCGCAACCTCCTTGCATAAAATAATTTTCTTTCCTACAATGCAAGTACTGAAAACATCCCATTGCTTTTGGTGCATGGACTTGAGGATGGGTACATAACTCAGTCTCCGTTTTTGGTCTTTCCAACAAAAACACAATAAAACTCCCATCCAGGAGCTGAGAGGAAGGCAGCCATGAGACATAAAATGATGCCGGAGAAGGGGAAGAGCCCAGATTTGGCTTTCCTGGAGCAAACTGGCCAGGAACGGATACCATCGGGTGAAACCAACCAAGCAGGCTTGGCTTTGGAAAGAACAGGGCATACGCCTCTTGAACCCAAAGCTAGGGATGTTCATAGCCTTGAGAAAAAGGAAGACGAAGGGCAACCAAAGAGTGAACCAGTCGACCGAAGGTTGAAATACTTGGATCCTCGAGCAGCAATGAAGGCATCCCAATCCCAAAACTTGGGATGGGGAGAGCCGGAACAGATGGAGTCTGAGCCATGGGAGAATGCCAAGGCTTGCTTGGCCTCGTTGGAAGGAGCGGCGGAAGTATACCGGCGGTTCAAGGGCCTGGTGCATCTCAGCCAGGAGGTTGGAGGGAACTGTGCGGTGGTTGAAACCACAAAGGTGGAGGATCTGCTGAAGGAGGACTCGGCCACTGCGGACGTCCAACGGAGCCTCTTCCGGGAATACCGCTACCAGGAAGCTAAGGGTCCCCGCGAGGCCTGCAGCCGCCTCTGGTACCTGTGCCACCGGTGGCTGAAGCCGGAGAGGCACACCAAGGAGCAGATCCTGGAGCTGGTGATCCTGGAGCAGTTCCTGGCCATCCTGCCCTCTGAGATCCAGAGCTGGGTCAAGAGGGGCTGCCCTCAGTCGTGCGACCAGGCGGTGGCCCTGGCGGAGGGCTTCTCTCCAAGGAAGCAAGAGAGGGCGAGACGGCGGGCACCGGAGGTAAGCAAGGGTCTCAAAGCCATCCTGAGAGGGTGACGTTTGAAAGATTTCTTCTGTCATTCCTAATTTTACAAGGCAGTGGTCTTTGGGAGTACTTCCTTAATGTTACTCCTGCCCCCTTGAAATGTCAGAGTGACAGCCAATCAGCTGACAAAGCAGTGATTCTCAAAATTTGGTTCTTCAGATGCCCCCGGACAGTGGGTTAAACCCTTGTGCAAGCAGGACTGAAGACTGACAGGTTGCAGGTTCGAATCCAGGGAGAGGCGGATGAGCTCCCTCTATCACAGTGGTTCTCAACCTTGCTAATGCCGTGGCCCCTTAATGCAGTTCCATATGTTGTGGTGATCCCCAACCATACTATTGCTCAGTTCTTGTGGGTTTTTTTGGGCTATATGGCCATGTTCTAGAGGCATTTCTCCTGACGTTTTGCCTGCATCTATGGCAAGCATCCTCAGAGGTGACCTCACCTCTGAGGATGCTTTCCATAGATGCAGGCGAAACGTCAGGAGAAATGCCTCTAGAACATGGCCATATAGCCCGAAAAAACCCACAAGAACTGAGTGATTCCAGCCATGAAAGCCTTCGACAATACATTCATACTATTGTTTTCGTTGCTACTTGATACCTGTCATTTTACTACTGTTATAAATCGCAAATATCCAATATGCAGGATGGATTTTCATTCACTAGACTAAATTGAGCACAAATACCCTATATGCCCAAATGTGAATGCTAGTGGGGTTGGGGGAAGGATTGATTTTGTAATTTGGAAGTTGTAGCTGCTGGGATTCATAGTTCACCTATAATCAAAGAGCATTCTGAACTCCACCAGCGATGGATTTAAACCGAACTTGGCACACAGAACTCCCATGACCAACTAGGGAAGTAATGCTACCCCTCTATTCTGCTTTGGTTAGACCACACCTGGAATATTGTGTCCAATTCTGGCACCACAATTCAAGAGAGATATTGACAAGCTGGAATGTGTCCAGAGGAGGGCCACTAAAATGATCAAGGGTCTGGAGAACAAGCCCTATGAGGAGTGGCTTAAGGAGCTGGGCATGTTTAGCCTGAAGAAGAGAAGGCTGAGAGGGGATATGATAGCCATGTATAAATATGTGAGAGGAAGCCACAGGGAGGAGGGAGCAACCTGGTTTTCTGCTTCCTTGGAGACTAGGACGCGGAACAATGGCTTCAAACTACAAGAGAGGAGATTCCATCTGAACATGAGGAAGAACTTCCTGACTGTGAGAGCCGTTCAGCAGTGGAACTCTCTGCCCCGAGTGTGGTGGAGGCTCCTTCTTTGGAAGCTTTTAAGCAGAGGCTGGATGGCCATCTGTCAGGGCTGATTTGAATGCAATATTCCTGCTTCTTGGCAGGGGGTTGGACTGGATGGCCCATGAGGTCTCTTCCAACTCTTTGATTCTATGATTCTATTCTATGATTCTATGATTAGAAAGATTCTGGAAGTGTTTGGTGGGCATTGACCTTGAGTTTGGGAGTTGTAGTTCCCCTATACCCATAGGAGTACTGTGGATTCATGCAATAATGAATCTGGACCAAACTTGGCACAAAAACTCAATATGCCCAAATGTGAACACTGGTGGAGTCTGGGGAAAATAGACCTTGACATTTGGGAGTTGTAGTTGTTGGGATTTATAGTTCACCTACAATCAAAGAGCCTTCTGAACTTGACCAACAATAGAATTGGGTCAAACTTCCCACACAGAATCCCAATAACCAACAGAAAATACTGTGTTTTCTGATGGTCTTTGGCAACCCCTTTGACACCCCCTCACGACCCCCTCAGGGGTCCCCAGGTTGAGAAACACTGCTCTATCAGCTCCAGCTCCTCATGCGGGAACATGAGAGAAGCCTCCCACAAGGATGATAAAAACATCAAATCATCCAGGCGTCCCCTGGGCAACATCCTTGCAGATGGCCAATTCTCTCACACCAGAAGAGACTTGCTCCTGACACAACAACAACAAAAATTGGATTGCAGCTCTCAGAAGGCCTAACCAGCTTGACACTCTGGGATTTGAAGTCTGAAACATTTGGAGGGCCAAACTTTGGGGATTGTACAGCTTACCTACCTCACTGTCTAGCTTCAAATATTTTGGGGGAAAAACTCAACCACTCCTCCAATATGATTCTTTGATTGCACTTGATGGCTTCTTAGGGGACTCTGGAGGAGCTTTTCTTGTATGTCTATACATGAAACCTCTCCTCTCTTTCACTCAACAGTTAAGCCTGGCTTCTGTTTTTCAGGGACCGGGACTGATCCAGGAGGTGGATTTGAGCTTCTCCGTGGCGGAACAGCCTCCGGATCACAGCCTGAGAGAGAAACCGCTTTGTCCGGAGGTCAGATGTGAGGGTGAGGTTGATTCAGATGGTAAGCGTTCCTTTTGGAATGTCGAAGGCTTTCATGGTCAGAATAACTGGGTTGCTGTGAGTTTTTTGGGCTGTATGGCCATGTTCCGGTAGCATTCTCTCCTGACATTTCACCTGCATCTGTGTTGCACTCTAGCACTATAACACACTCTCACCTGGCATCATACCAGAGTCCAGTAATTCAATCTAAAACTGTTTATTAAAGAAAGTAGATAAAAAAGGGGGAAAGGGAATTCCAAAAGGATCAGTAAAATAGAAAATACAAATTAGCAGTAATCCAAAAATGACAAGGAACATAAAGCCAAGGAAACCAGAATCCATAGCAGTATTCCAGACATAAATCTATTATTATTAGTAGTAGTAGTATTAGTATTATTTAGAACTTTTATATCTTCTCTACCTCCGTGGAGGGACTCAGAATGGCTCACAGCAAGAATTCAATGCAAACAATAAATAACAATTTAAAACAACATCCATGAAAAAATAGGTTAAAAATACATATAAGATTAGAATACATATAACATGAAAACAAGAAACATTCCAAGGTAAACTCTCCAAGGAAACACAGGCATTGACCAAAACAGGAAACTTAAGATTACTTGAACCAAGGACTTGAGAGCAGACACAGGAGAACAATCTCCTATAGCAACGTTGTCTCTTCTGGAAGGCTTGGAAACAACTCATTAATTTAAACCCTCCAAACCACCCATGACATCATGCCAAACGCACCTGGATCTCCTCTCAACTTTATCTTTGAGTCTCTGGGAGAATCTCATTTGTCTACATTTAACACCCTGTATTCTCAAATCTAATCTAAGTTCATTGGAATTGTGTCTAATTCTGGGCACCGCGATTTCAGGGAGATGGTGTCAAGCTGGAATGTATCTAGAGGAGACCAACTCAAATGATCAAGGGTCTGGAAAACAAGCCCTATGAGGAGTGGCTTAAAGAGCTGGGCATGTTTAGCCTGAAGAAGAGAAGCCTGAGAGGAGATATGACAGCCATGTATAAATATATGAAGGGAAGCCATAGGGAGGAGGGAGCAAGCTTGTTTTCTGCTTCCCTGGAGACTAGGACGTGGAGCAATTGCTTCAAACTACCGGAAAGGAGATTCCACCTGAACATGAGGAGGAACTTCCTGACTGTGAGAGCTGTTCAGCAGTGGAACTCTCTGCCCCAGAGTGTGGTGGAGGCTCCTTCTTTGGAGGCTTTTCAGCAGAGGCTGGATGGCCATGTGTCAGGGGTGCTTTGGATGTGATTTTCCTGCTTCTTGGCAGAATGGGGTTGGACTGGATGGCCCATGAGGTATCTTCCAATTCTATGATTCTATGATGGTGAAAGCTGTTCAGCAGTGGAACTCTCTGCCCCAGAGTGTGGTGGAGGCTCCTACTTTGGAGGCTTTTAAGCAGAGGCTGAATGGCCATCTGTCAGGGGTGCTTTGAAGACCATTTTCCTACTTCTTGGCAGAATGGGGTTGGACTGGATGGCCCATGAGGTCTCTTCCAACTCTATGATTCTATGACTCTTGTTATTCTCCTTCATCATTGGCTTATCTTCTCTTTCCAGCAGGTGATGATTGGGTGATCGAGGCCAAGCGGGAAGATCCTCCATTGGAAGGACCCGAATTGGAGAAGCTCCAAGGTACCTCCTGGACACGACTCCCTTGGCCACGAGGAGATGGAGAACCTTCTGCAAGTCATACTAATGTGGTGGCACAGAAGGGTGAAAACTGCTCAAATCAGAAGACGGTGGATGTCCATCCTTCTGTAAAGGGTGACCTCGGCCAAACTGTTGTTGCCAAGCGGCATCGCCGAAGCCGGGGGAAGAAGACCTGTGGCGTGTGCGGGAAGACCT
Organism: Anolis sagrei ordinatus; assembly: GCF_025583915.1. Classification (NCBI taxonomy): domain Eukaryota; kingdom Metazoa; phylum Chordata; class Lepidosauria; order Squamata; family Anolidae; genus Anolis; species Anolis sagrei. Next base: position 305,440,065 of record NW_026845477.1, read on the forward strand.
TCAGCCGCTGCACTGTCCTTGCCGCGCACCAGCGGACCCACACGGGGGAGAAGCCCTTCATGTGCCAGGACTGCGGCAAATGCTTCAGCTTCAAGTCCACCCTGGTGGCCCACGAGAGGACCCACACGGGGGAGCGGCCGTACACGTGCGACCAGTGTGGGAAGAGCTTCACCGTCAGCTCCGTCCTCACGCGGCACTACCGAGTCCACCTCGAGAAGGAGCTCTTCCGCTGCTTGGAGTGCGAGAAGAGCTTCACCCAGAAGTCCCAGCTCCTCAACCACCAGAAGGTCCACCTGAAGGAGAAGCCCTTCAAGTGCGGACGGTGCGGGGAGACCTTCAGCCACAACTCCAGCCTCCGGAAGCACGAGGGTGGCCACACGGGGGAGAAGCCCTTCAAGTGCCCCGATTGTGACAAATCCTTCAACACATCCTCCCAACTCGTTAAACACCACCGGGTCCACACCGGGGAGAGGCCTTACACGTGTGCCGAGTGTGGGAAGAGCTTCAGCCAGTGGCAGATCCTGATGGTCCACCAGAGGATACACACAGGAGAGAAGCCCTTCAAGTGCGCCACGTGCGGGAAGTGCTTCTCCGACCGGGCTGTCCACATCCGGCACCAGAAGGTCCACACGGGCGAGAGGCCCCACCAGTGCACAACCTGCGGGAAGAGGTTCACCCATCGCACGGTCTTGGTGAAACACCAGAAGATCCATGCCAGGGAAGCTCTGAACATGCTCCGGCTCGAAGAAGGGCAGCACTCGGTGCAAGGGACCTCATAATAGCTTGACGAATGGGGATAAGATTCCCATGCTTTCAGGATAGGGATGATGGGGAGAGAAGATTGGGAGAGAAGGTCCACCATATTTGGTAAATGCAAGGTGTACTTGTAGTGCAGGCATGAGCCAACTTGGGCCCTCCAGGTGTTTTGGACTTCAACTCCCACAATTCCTAACAGCCTACCGGCTGTTAGGAATTGTGGGAGTTGAAGTCCAAAACACCTGGAGGGCCCAAGTTGGCCCATGCCTGCTGTAGTATCACATTGAAACTACACAAAGGTAGTTCGATGCAACTCTTGGCCATCCTTCCTTGGTTGGCCGGCACTGGATGTCTCCTTTCAATTTCAGAGTCCAATGACTGGCATTGGCCTCTCTCCTCCCAATTCAAATATCATATAATTGTGTATATCATAGACATTGATTAGAAGTGCCTAATCGTGATTTTGGCAATGAGCAATTTCCTTACCTTGTTATTCTATGACTTCCAAGATGGTGTGAATAAACCCTCTTATGTTTCAGAAGTCTCCCTATGACAGCATTTCTCAACCTGGGGGTCGGGACCCCTGGGGGGGTTGCAAAGGGGTGTCAGAGGGTCTTCTGTTGGTATTTTCTTTTGGTCATGGGGTTTTTTTCGTGTAGGAAGTATGGCCCAATTCTATCATTGTTGGGGTTCAGACTGCTCTTTGATTGTAGGTGAACTATAAATCCCAGCAACTACAACTCCCAAATGTCAAGGTCTGTTTTTGCCAAACTCCGCCAGTGTTTCAAACTTGAAATACAGAACTCTCATAACCAACAGAAAATACGTGAAGAGCTTGGTGGACATTGACCTTGAGTTTTGGAGTTGTAGTTCACCTACAGCATTGTGGACTCAAACAATGATGGATCTGGACCAAACTTGAAATACAGAACTCCCATACTGAACAGAAAATATTTGAAGGGCTTGGTGGGCATTGACCTTGAGTTGTGGAGTTGTAGTTCACCTACATCCATCATTGTTTGAGTCCACAGTGCTCACAGTGCAGGTGAACTACAACTCCCAAACTCAAGGTCAATGCCCACCAAGCCCTTCAAGTATCTTCTGTCTGTCATGGGAGTTCTATATTTTAAGTTTGGTCCAGATCCCTCATTGTTTGAGTCCACAGTGCTCACAGTGCAGGTGAACTACAACTCCCAAACTCAAGGTCAATGCCCACCAAGCCCTTCAAGTATTTTCTGTTGGTCATGGAGTTCTGTATTTCAAGTTTGGTCCAGATCCCTCATTGTTTGAGTCCACAGTGCTCACAGTGCAGGTGAACTACAACTCCCAAACTCAAGGTCAATGCCCACCAAGCCCTTCAAGTATTTTCTGTTGGTCATGGGAGTTCTGTATTTCAAGTTTGGTCCAGATCCCATCATTGTTTGAGTCCACAGTGCTCACAGTGCAGATGAACTACAACTCCCAAACTCAAGGCCAATGCCCACCAAGCCCTTCAAGTATTTTCTGTTCAGTATGGGAGTTCTGTATTTCAAGTTTGGTCCAGATCCCTCATTGTTTGAGTCCACAGTGCTCACAGTGCAGGTGAACTACAACTCCCAAACTCAAGGTCAATGCCCACCAAGCCCTTCAAGTATTTTCTGTTGGTCATGGGAGTTCTGTATTTCAAGTTTGGTCCAGATCCCATCATTGTTTGAGTCCACAGTGCTCACAGTGCAGATGAACTACAACTCCCAAACTCAAGGCCAATGCCCACCAAGCCCTTCAAGTATTTTCTGTTCAGTATGGGAGTTCTGTATTTCAAGTTTGGTCCAGATCCCTCATTGTTTGAGTCCACAGTGCTCACAGTGCAGGTGAACTACAACTCCCAAACTCAAGGTCAATGCCCACCAAGCCCTTCAAGTTTTTTCTGTTGGTCATGGGAGTTCTGTATTTCAAGTTTGGTCCAGATCCCATCGTTGTTTGAGTCCACAGTGCTCACAGTGCAGGTGAACTACAACTCCCAAACTCAAGGTCAATGCCCACCAAGCCCTTCAAGTATTTTCTGTTGGTCATGGGAGTTCTGTGTGCAAAGTTTGGTTCAATTTCATTGTTGGTGTGGTTCAGAATGCTCTTTGATTGTTGGTGAACTATAAATCCCAGCAACTACAACTCCCAAATGACAAAATCAACCCCCCCCCCCCCAAATCCCACCAGTATTCAAATGTGGGCGTATCAGGTATTTGTGCCAAATGAATGAAAATACATCCTGCATATTAGACGTTTACATTACGCTTCATAACAGTAGCTGGTTGAGAAACACTGCCTTAGAGATCTATTAGTCCACCCTTCGTAGCCAGCTATGCTTTCCTCCATTATTTCTTCCTGCTCTTCTTCTTCTTCCTCCTCTCCTCTAGTTCACTCACAACCTTCTGTGTTTTATTCATTCATTCATTCTCTATATTTGCATACGGCCCTTCTCAGCCCTCAGGCGACTCAGGGCGGTTTACAGAGGCAACGATTCGATGCCCAAGAACATCATAAAACATTTAAAACATGAATACATAGTATAAAACCAAACAAAAGTAATAAAAACATAAGCCATTTGCGTGCCCTAATTAAAAACATTATCCATCTCGTCGTCCAGTCGTTCCAAGTTCCTATGTCTTTTACACTGCATTTTCAAATGCTTGCTCGAACAGCCAGGTCTTGACTCTTTTCCGGAATGTTAAGAGGGAGGGGGGCCAATCTAATGTCCCCAGGAAGGGCGTTCCATAGCCGAAGTGCCACCACTGAGAAGGCCCTGTCTCTCGTCCCCGCCAAATGTATTTGTGACGCAGGTGGGATTGAGAGCAGGGCCTCCCCGGATGCTCTTAAAGTCCTCGCAGGTTCATAAGGGGAGATGCGTTCGGACAGATCAGTTGGTCCAGAACCATTTAGGCCTTTATAGGCTAAAGCCAGCACTTTGAATTGTGCCCAGTAGCAGACTGGCAGCCAGTGGAGCTGGCACAACAGAGGAGTTGTATGCTCCCTGCGCACCTCTCCTGTTAGTAATCTGGCTGCCATCCGTCGGTACATTTGGAGCTTCCGGACAGTCTTCAAAGGCAACCCCAGGTAGAGAGCTTTGCAGCAGTCTATACAGGATGTAGCCAGAGCGTGGACTACCGTGGCCAAGTCAGACTTCCCAAGGTACTGGACAGTTCAGTTAGGTGATCCCTCATTGTCCAAGTAGGATAATCCTCCAGGGTGGGTCTGTAGGTGACTATGGAGCCCTATTCTTGATCTACATCATCCCCCGCAGTGAGGGCATTGGTTTCCAGGTGGAAGGTGGTCCCAGTCGAGGTTGGCTTGATGTGCCTTCCTCTTGGCACGTTTCTCTCTTTCGCCCTCCATTTGTGCCTCTTCAAATTCGACAGCACTGCTGGTCACAGTGAAGTCGAGGAGGGATTTAGAAGGGTCTGGCCCTAAAGGGGAGACCCTGCGAACCCACCAAAAAGGACTCGCTACTGTGGTGAGAAAGAGAAGCCTCAATTTTAAAAGATTTTTCCCTAAGTTTCCAAAAAGAATCTCACCAAGGTTGAAGGAAGTGCCACCGAGATGATTTTATTGCGATTCAGCTGAAAAGGATGCAAAGCAGCAATATTTTGCCAAGCTAAGCATGACTTGTACACAAATAAAGGCCATTTTAAAACAGTAACAGAGTTGTCAAGCTTGAATCTCCCGCTCCCCGCCCCTCTACTGGCTCGACAGTGATTGGCTGGCGCCTGAACAGCTAGGAGGATGCTTGGCTGCCTCCGCGCACCTGAGCCAATCGCTGGGCTCCTGGCACCTCGGCACTCTGACGAATCAGGAGAGAGGGAGGCGGGACGAGGAAAAACAATGCATTCTTGAGTGGATTATGGAATTCCGGAAATGTCCAAGGGACCGGCGAGTCCTGAAGGCCTATGAGCCAGCCTTATTATTCTTCTTGTGAGTGGTTCCAGTAAACACTGATGTTGGCAATACTGCCATAATCCTCTGGTGACCAAACCTCCAAGCCCATAGGTCACGATTCTTTGTTATTGTCCATGTAAAGAGTGTCTTTTAACTGGTAATTTCTTCCTTTCCAAGGCCAGGGTGGCTTCCTCATATTTTTATACATTTCTTTGCAAAAGGGGAATGGGGCAAAAAGGTCAGGAAAAGGTCAGATGCACAGGGAGAAAATATGAAAATAGAGAAATCATAATACAGAAAATATACTCACCTATCCCTTCACCCCCCCCCCCCTTCGTCCCATTGAGAAATTGATAAGAACCTTGATCATGGCTCAATAGTTGGGAGTTGGGAGTCCAAAACACCTGGAGGACCCAAATTTGCCAAGGTCTGGTCTTAACACTGGAATCAAGTGGCTGCATCTTTGGGGAGGGTTTTGGATGATGCCTTCCTGCATTGCAAAATGGGGTTGGGCTGGATGACCTCTGGGGATACCTCCCAACCCCTTAGATTCCAAGAAGGGCATTGCAACCCAGAGGTGCTTGCCTCAAATTTGCACCTTTTGCAAAAAAACCCTCTTTTAGTTCCTATTCAAAACCCAGGAGCCTTCTCCAAGCTCCCACCTGGCACACACTTCACTCTCTTTGCAAGTCAGGCTCTGAAGGGTTAACCCAACCGAGCCTGGCTTCCCAGAGTGGCTTGGAAAGAGAAGAAGGGGGCAGAGCTGTCCGCCTGTCTGTCTGGGTCCCTTCCCTTCCTGTCCCTTTCTTTGGGGAAGCTTTGGCCCTGGGATATCTAGTTCCCCCCTCTCCCCATTGCTGCTTGTTTGCTGGCCTTTGCAAGGAGAGGCAGGAGGAGCTGTGTTTATGCCTTGCATTGTCTGTGGCTCTGCAAGGCTCCATGTGCAGCCTCCCAAAGGGAAGAGGATCCATCGACTGATTGATCCATTGATTGATCGATTAGCATAGATCAATTTGCAAAGCAGAAGGTAAGAAACCTTGCAGGTAGGACCACCTGGAGGGAGAGGAGGGGGAAAGGGGGAAGAGGGGTTTCAATCTACCTGGTTACAGGCATCTCATCATCACCAGTATTGCATTGTTGTTGTTGTGGTTGTATCATCATCACTATTGCATTGTTGTTGTTGTATCATCATCATCAGTATTGCGTTGTTGTTGTTGTATCATCATCATCATCATCAGTATTGCATTGTTGTTGTTGTATCATCATCATCACTATTGCATTGTTGTTGTTGTATCATCATCATCATCATCAGTATTGCATTGTTGTTGTTGTATCATCATCATCACTATTGCATTGTTGTTGTAGTATCATCACTATTGCATTGTTGTTGTATCATCATCATCACTATTGCATTGTTGTTGTATCATCATCATCACTATTGCATTGTTGTTGTTGTGGTTGTTGTTGTATCATCATCATCATCACTATTGCATTGTTGTTGTTGTATCATCATCATCATCACTATTGCATTGTTGTTGCTGTAGTATCATCATCATCACTATTGCGTTGTTGTTGTCTCATCATCACTATTGCATTGTTGTTGTTGTGGTTGTTGTATCATCATCAGTATTGCATTGTTGTTGTATCATCATCATCATCACTATTGCATTGTTGTTGTTGTATCATCATCATCACTATTGCATTGTTGTTGTTGTTGTATCATCATCATCACTATTGCATTGTTGTTGTATCATCATCATCACTATCGCATTCAGGTTGTTGTATCATCATCACTATTGCATTGTTGTTGTTGTATCATCATCAGTATTGCATTGTTGTTGTTGTAGTATCATCATCACTATTGCATTGTTGTTGTTGTATCATCATCAGGATTGCATTGTTGTTGTTGTATCATCATCAGTATTGCATTGTTGTTGTTGTATCATCATCAGTATTGCATTGTTGTTGTATCATCATAATCACTATTGTATTGTTGTTGTTGTTGTAGTATCATCATCACTATTGGATTGTTGTTGTTGTATCATCATCAGGATTGCATTGTTGTTGTTGTTGTTGTATCATCATCATCACTATTGCATTGTTGTTGTATCATCATCATCACTATCGCATTGTTGTTGTTGTATCATCATCAGTATTGCATTGTTGTTGTTGTAGTATCATCATCACTATTGCATTGTTGTTGTTGTATCATCATCAGGATTGCATTGTTGTTGTTGTTGTATCATCATCAGTATTGCATTGTTGTTGTTGTATCATCATAATCACTATTGTATTGTTGTTGTTGTATCATCATAATCACTATTGCGTTGTTGTTGTTGTTGTAGTATCATCATCACTATTGGATTGTTGTTGTTGTTGTCATTGGCTTTGGATTTCAGTGCACTTTGCAATCCATTTTTTGAGCCACCTTGGAGTAGGGAGGAGAGAAGGTGGAAGAGGAACTATATATAACCTACCTGGTGAATGCCATTTGACATAGCAAACTGGGGTCAAACTACATCAATTCTGCAGTGTAGATGCAGCCTGGAGCAGGCAAATCATAAAATTGGACTGAGAAGGTAAACCAGGAAGATGGGAAAACCCCCATCAGGATTAAAAGGAGGTGTTGTTGTTATTTATTATTGCCATCTGGGTTGTTGTAGGTTGTTTCGGGCTATATGGCCATGGTCTGGCAGCATTCTCTCCTGACGTTTCACCTGCATCTATGGCAAGCATCCTCAGAGGTAGTGAGGTCTGTTGGAACTAGGAAAGTGGGTTTATATATCTGTGGAATGACCAGGGTGGGACAAAGAACTCTTGTCTGTTGGAGCTAGGTGTGAATGTTTCAACTGACCACCTTGATTAGCATTTGATGGCCTGGCAGTGCCTGGGGCAATCTTTTGTTGAGAGGCGATTAGATGCGCCTGATTGTTTCCCCTCTGTTGTTTTGCTGTTGTAATTTTCGAGTTTTTTAATACTGGTAACCAGTATTATTATTGCCATTATTTTTTTATTTATGTTGTTTCCACGATAGTGCATGGCACTTCGCAAGTCAATCAGTTCAATTAGGCGATCCCTCGTTGTCTGAGGCGTAATGGCAGTGGGTCCGTAGGTGACTGTGGAGTCCTATTCTTGACCTGCATCTTCTCCCGCAGCGAGGGCATCAGTTTCCAGGTGGAAGGCAGTCCAAGTCGGGGTTGGCTTGACGAGCCTTCCTCTTGGCATGTTTCTCCCTTTCACCCTCCATTCGTGCCTCTTCACATTCTACAGCATTGCTGGTCACAGCTGACCTCCAGCTGGAGTACTCAAGGGCCAGGGCTTCCCAGTTCTCGGTGTGGATGCCACAGTTTTTAAGGTTGGCTTTGAACCCATCTTTAAATCTCTTTTCCTGCCCACCAACATTCTGTTTCCCATTCTTGAGTTCGGAGTAGAGCAACTGCTTTGGGAGGCAGTGGTCGAGCATTCGGACACCGTGGCCGGTCCAGAGGAGTTAATGGTGGAGGACCATCGCTTCAATGCTGGTGGTCTTTGCTTCTTCCAGCACACTGACATTTGTCCACCTGTCTTCCCAAGAGATTTGCAGGATTTTCCGGAGGCAGCGCTGATGGAATCGTTCCAGGAGTTGCATGTGATGTCTGTACACAGTCCACGTCTCACAGGCGTATAGCAGGGTTGGGAGGACAATAGCTATATAAACAAACACCTTGGTCTCCCTATGGATGTCCCAGTCCCCAAACACTCACTAGAAAGACGTTCTCTCAAGTTGAAAAAAATAGCAACATTTGGGTTGTTATAGGTCTTTCGGGTTGTATGGCCATGTTCTAGAAGCATTCTCTCCTGACGTTTCGCCTGCATCTATGGCAAGCATCCTCAGAGGTAGTGAGGTCTGTTGGAACTAGGAAAAAGGGTTTATATATCTGTGGAAAGTCCAGAGTGGGAGAAAAAACTCTTGTCTGTTGGAGGTAAGTGTGAATGTTTCAATTGGCCTCTCCTTCCTTGAAGCCTTGAAGATACCATGATGAGATAATTCAAACACAGGGGAACTCCATACAAGAAACAATTGGGGACAACTAATCACCCCTCCACAAAGGATTTCAACAAGCCACACCTAAAAACTGTCAGGCCATCAAATGCTAATCAAGGTGGCCAGTTGATGCAGGTGAAATGTCAGGAGAGAATGCTTCTAGAACATGGCCATACAACCCGAAAAACCTACACAATCCAAATATTACTATTTTTTTTCAACTCAAGAGAACACCTTTCTAGGAACCACTGGATCCTCTAGCATAAATAAAATACTCAATCTCCAATTGCATAATTGCATTGGAGCAAACTGCAGTCCTCCAGCTGTTTGGGTCTCCAAGTCCCAGAATTCCTTGAAAGCCTTCGACAATACAATAGCAATATTTATTTATGTTTTTTCCACTTTTGGGGGTGTTCCTGCAACTGCGAAAGCAGATAACTTATTATATTGATTCATACACACACACACACACATATACACAATGTCTGAAGGAGTTGATGGTCATAAGGCAGAAGGGTTGGAGGCTCGGTGTACCAACTCCACCTCCCTGGATAATTGTGCTGTAAAATTAATACATTTCTATATCATTTTATCTTCTTGAACATCTTTCTCTTTTTGGAAAAAACAGGACAAGCTCTTCATAGCAGTGTGTGAAATCCATCTTCATCCCGAGATCCTTGTTCTCCAGGAACAGTGAAGATGATTGGTGGACCTTATAGAACCAGCTTACACATGGGCAGGTAGCACCATTTTGGGGGAAATCACAGACAAAATATAGGATTTCAAAGACGAAATCCCATGACCTGGAATGCGAAATGGCAGCCAAGAAGAGGAGAACGTCAGGTGATGGCCTCCAGTTCAACTCTGTGTTAAAACAAGGGTTGAAGATCAGTGCCGAGGAAGAAGACCAAGTAGATCTGAAACCGGAGGTAGCCTTGGAAAGAGCAGATTGTCACGAATCCAAGGCAGCAAAGGGATTTCTCAAGCAGGAAGAAGTTATGGGTGGACCAGGCAAGGTGACTCCACCAGGATCTCATGAAGACCTCAAAGAAACACCATCGTCTCACTTGGGATGGGGAAATTCCCCGCGATCAGGGTCCTCACCATGGGAGAAGGCAACGGTTCTCTTGACGTCTGTTGAAGGGTCACCAAATGCTTACCGAAAGTCCAGAAGTCTTGGTGGAGGAAGCTTAGGAGATGTCATAAAAATGGAGGACATGAAGATGGGCGACTGTTGGAAAGGAAAGGAAGACCTCCTTAAGGAGGACTTGGTCACCATGGATGTCCAGCGGGCCCTCTTCCGGGAATACCGCTACCAGGAGGCAGAGGGTCCGCGTGAGGCCTGCAGCCGCCTCTGGTACCTGTGCCACCGGTGGCTGAATCCAGAGAGGCACACCAAGGAGAAGATCCTGGAGATGGTGATCCTGGAGCAGTTCCTGGCCATCCTGCCCTCTGAGATCCAAAGCTGGGTCAAGAGGGGCTGCCCTCGGACCTGCGACCGGGCCGTGTCCCTGGCCGAGGACTTCCTCCTGAGGCAGCAGGTGTCCGGACAACTGCAACCAGAGGTGGGCAGGGTTTGATCCCACAGAGGACATATAATGGTGATTCCCAGTGTCCTTTTGATATGGTTTCACTTAGTATGGGGTTGACTCTTTGATACCGGAATTGATCCGGGCAAAGACTCCTAACCATTTGATAGATCAATAAATGACTCATGAACACTGACCACATAATAGCCTTTGAATCTGGCTTCCTAGGTCAGAGCTTTCCAGACATTTCATGTCTGTGACACACCATTTTTATAGATCAGGCATGGGAAAACCCCAACCCTCCAGGTGTTTTGGACTTCAACTCCCACAATTCCTAACAGCCAGTAAGCTGGCTGAGATTTCTGGGACTTGAAGTCCAAAACATCAGAAGGGCCGAAATTGGCCCATGCCTGTTATAGTTGCATCATTCCACGACATGGTAATTCATTAGCAAACTGGAGGTTACACAACTATTTCCATAACTTTTGATTATTTTTATTTATTTACAGTATTTATATTCTGCTCTTCTCACCCCAAAGGGAACTCAGGGCGGATCACAATGCACACATCCACGGCAAATATTCAGTGCCATTTTTGACATACAGGACATACAGACAGACAGAGGTCATTCAGCAGTTTCTTCCACTTCGGATCCTGAAGGTTGCTCCATTTGACCACAGCGAGAACTGTCGCTTAATCCACTATGGCACCAAGCCTTTTAATCGTAGTATTTCCTCCTTGCTCTCCAGTATTTTTATGGTGTTATAAATTAACCTCCCTGCTTTAAGTGGTCCCTAATTTCTCTACTCACAGCACAGCTGCTTTCAAACTGCTTAGGTGAACAGTAAGCTGGGCTATTTTTTGAACAGTCAGGAGCTCAACTCCGACTCGGGCTTCGAGCTTGCCACTTTTTGGTCAGAAGTGATTTATTGCAGCTGATTAACCAGCTATGCTACCAGTCCATAAATGTTATCTTGCCCATGGTATCCCAGAAGTAATAGATTTTCTGCCATGTGGGCTGAGCATAATGGGAATTTCAACCCCACAGCACTTGTGCCTCTGAGGCTAAAGGATATTTTAATGTCAGCCATCATATCCGTAAGCCATGTAACTAGAATCATAGAATCAAAGAGTTGGAAGAGACCTCATGGGCCATCCAGTCCAACCCCCTGCCAAGAAGCAGGAATATTGCATTCAAATCACCCCTGACAGATGGCCATCCAGCCTAAATTCAAACCTCACTCTCCTGACTGAACAGAACAAACCTCAGCCTTCTGGATGTATTGTTTCTGCATCCCATCTGTGCTACTCATTATGTCTAATGATGAGGAACACTGGAATTGAAGTCCATCATCTGGAAGGCTTCCTTGGAGACTAGGACGCGGAACAATGGCTTCAAACTACAAGAGAGGAGATTCCATCTGAACATTAGGAAGAACTTCCTGACTGTGAGAGCCGTTCAGCAGTGGAACTCTCTGCCCCGGAGTATGGTGGAGGCTCCTTCTTTGGAAGCTTTTAAGCAGAGGCTGGATGGCCATCTGTCAGGGGTGATTTGAATGCAATATTCCTGCTTCTTGGCAGAATGGGGTTGGACTGGATGGCCCAGGAGGTCTCTTCCAACTCTTTGATTCTATGATTCTAAGGCCACAAAGAATAATAGGCAGGGTCAGATTTGGCCCACAGGCCATGAGTTTGATACACATGACCTAGTCTGACTTTCCATTCACGAAGTACTAACGAAAATTCGTAAGTTTCATTAGAATTCCGAAATGTTTACCCCCAAAATTTGGAAATAACTTTCAAAACGAAGCACCAACACCCCCTACTTTTGAGCACAGTTTAGAACAATTTTTTTAATGGATCACACAAGAGTAGTAGACAGTGTGGAAAAATATAACATTGGAATTTCCCGCCCCACATCTCTTTGGCTGGAGGCACTTGGCGAGAGTGAAGAAGGAAGTGTTTTTCAGCCCTTGACATTCATCTGATTCCATCTGAACATGAGGAAGAACTTCCTGACTGTGAGAGCTGTTCAGCAGTGGAACTCTCTGCCCTGGAGTGTGGTGGAGGCTCCTTCTATGGAAGCTTTTAAACAGAGGCTGGATGGCCATCTGTCAGAGGTGTTTTGAATGCAATATTCCTGCTTCTTGGCAGAATGGGGTTGGACTGGATGGCCCATGAGGTCTCTTCCAACTCTAGGATTCTTGCACATTGTCTTCCAACTCTATGATTCTATGATTTTTGCACATTGTCCTGTTTATCTACTCAAGTTTCCTTCCTGTTTTGTTCCAGGGCTCAGCCCTGATCCAGGAGGCAGTGTCAACCCTTTGTGTGACTGAACAACTACCTCCGAGCCCCAAAGAGAAGCAACCTGTCGCCAAGGGCAAGCAGGGGAATGGTGGCAAGACCAGCAAGCAAAGTAAGGATGTCCGTGTGTTCATTTTGACCGTCTTGCATTCTGGAGACAGTGTGGCTTCTTTGTTGATTGAATGCAGAAGTTAAGGGATCTCACCCTTGGGAACACATTTGGCTCGCTTGGGTGTACTGAGCATGGCCACTGCCACTATGTGCATGGGCTTTAAAGTCATAGCTAAACATTAAGAGCTCTGCTTTCATTTCTCATACTGTTGAGATGAAATAACAGCTGCTCTGTGGTTGGTGGGTATTTCTTCTACCGCTGAGGTAAAATGTAAGCTGCTCTGTGATAGGTTATTTCTTTTACTGCTGAGGTAAAAGGAAAGCTGTGCAGTGATTGGTTAATAGAGCTCAGTTTTTATTTCTTGTACTGCTGAGGTATAATGAAAGCTAGGCTGTGAGTGGCTGTTTTGGGCATCACACATTCTACTTTGTCTATTCCCAGACTGCAAGTTTTATTATTTGTTTGTTTGTTTATTTGCAGTATTTATATTCTGCCCTTCTCACCCCGCAGGGTGGATTACAATGCACATATACATGGCAAACATTCAATGCCAATTAGACATCCAACATATATAGACAGACACAGAGGCAATTTAACATTCCAGCTTCATGGGAGTATGCTCTAATCCAGCCACAGGGGGAGTTGCCACTTCACCGTCCACTTGTGAGACTGAGTCCTTGATGGAGTACTTCCTCATTCTTCTGCAGGCTGCTGAAAGATTTTATGGCGTCGTGAATTAGTTAAATTAGCCTCCCCGCAAAAAGCGGTACCGAAATTTCCTACTTGACAGATGCAACTGTCTTTGGGGCTGCATGTCGCACCTCAGAGTAGATTCACCTTGCTGAAATCACCAAAACTGCACACAGGCTGAAGTCTTTGTAGTTTATTGAAAAGTGAAAGATAAGAAGTTCTTAAAAGCAAGTAATGTTCCAATAGATCAATAAAACATATCACTGTAAAGCAGGATTCCAAGGGACACCAACAAAACATGAGAACATGACAAAGTCCCGAGACCATGGACATAAGAACTACAAGATAATCCAGGCAAACGAGCACAAGCTACTTGGTTGAGCGAAAAGTTGCTCTGACAAAGGTTTGTTTTCAAACACACTGCTTAATACCCTTTGCAATACATGAAAGCATTTCTTTGGCCTCTGACCTCCTTCTTGTTAGCTATTCTCACACTTCTTTGAACTCTGAATGCCAAACGGTCAGCCCAATCTAAGATTCCCGTTTCATCAAGGTCAGGCTGCTTGTTAGTGTCAGCCTGGTTGCCTTCCTGCCTACTATCAGGCTGAGAACTGTCCTCCTTTTCTGAGTCAATTTGCACCTGGCTAGTTTCAGTATCAACAACATAATTTCACTGCTGTGGAAAATTGAACTTGCACACCCTGTTCCTCATTGTCTACAACAGGAACATTTTGAACCTGATTGTGAACCTGGATCCCATCATCCTTGTCAGAGTCACTCTGAGACCCCATCTGAGTCACAACACTATCAGTCTGTGGTTCCAGCTGAGTCACAACACTGCATAGGTCAACAGCAAGCTAGACTTTTAATAGTCAGGAGCTCACTCCAACCCGGGCTAGCTTCAAACTCATGACCTCTTGTTCAGTAGTAATTTAATGCAGCTGGCTACTAACTAGCTGCGCCACAGCCCGGTCCTACACTAAATACATGTATGTATTGGAATGCAATGTTGTGTCAAAATTTCATTTTACTATAAGAACACATGCATATTGGAATGCAATGTTGGGTGGAAATGTCAAGTCAATCGACCAACTATTTTTCGAGTTTTGTGAGCACAAACATATGCAGGCTGAGATTTTATATATAAGGATTTTCTTTCTTGAGGATTCATGTGTTGGGTTTCCTTGTCTTTTGCAGCAGGCGATGAATGGAGAAGAGACAGCAAAGAGGAGAAGCTTCAGCAAGACCATACTGAGCCGATGAAGCCTCACGGACCCTCCCGTGAAATCCCCCCGTGGCCCCAAAGGAGTGGAGAAACTTCTGAGAGCCACAAAGAGGCAGAGAAAGGGAGGAAAAACCACCTTGATTCCAGCGTGAATGTATTCTTTCCCTATATAGGAGAAAGTGCTGAAGTGACGCAAAAGGTTGTCCTCAAGAGAAGGCGCAGGAGCAGAGGGGAGCGGGTGTGCAACGTGTGTGGGAGGAGCTTCAGCCGGACCACGGTTCTCGTCGCGCACCAGAGGACCCACACTGGGGAGAAACCATTCATGTGCAAAGACTGCGGGAAGTGCTTCAGCCTCAAGTCCACTTTGGTGGCGCACGAACGGACCCACACGGGGGAGCGGCCGTACACTTGCTCCCAGTGCGGGAAGAGCTTCACCGTCAGTTCGGACCTCACTAGACACTACCGGATCCACGTCGGAGAGAAGCCCTTCAGCTGCTTGCAGTGCAACAAGAGCTTCAGCCGGAAGACACAGCTGCTCAACCACCACAAGGTCCACACGCGAGAGAAGCCGTACAAGTGCTCCCAGTGCGGGGAGACCTTCAACCGGAGCTCCAGCCTCATGATCCACGAGGGATCCCACACGGGGGAGAAGCCCTTCAAGTGCCCGGACTGTGACAAATCTTTCAACACCTCCTCCCAGCTGGTCAAGCACCACCGGGTCCACACCGGGGAGAGGCCCTACACCTGCTCCGAGTGTGGGAAGAGCTTCAGCCAAAGGCAGATCCTGATGGTCCACCAGAGGATACACACAGGGGAGAAGCCCTTCAAGTGCGCCACGTGCGGGAAATGCTTCTGCGACCGGGCTGTCCTCATTAGGCACCAGAAGGTCCACACGGGCGAGAGGCCACATCAGTGCACAACCTGCGGGAAGAGCTTCTCTCACCGTGCGGTCCTTGTGAGGCACCAGAAAATCCACACCAGGGACACTCTCAATATGCTGATCATGGAGGAGGACCCAGATGAAGCCTCATGAAACCACAGCATTTCCGTACCTTCAGTGTGGGTTGCAGCCAACCTGCGGCAACTCCTATGATAACTCAGTACGGTTGGCACTCCATATTTGGGGGTTTGATTACACAGCCCAACAACAACAAAACCTTGTTATCTCAGTTTTCTGGAATGTTCCTCGGGTCCTTTTGGACACGGATTAAGAAAACTGCATTGGATAGACTACATCAGCTGTAGATTCACTTTGAAGTCACTTTGAGACTAGGACGCAATAGAACAATGGCTTCAAACTACAAGAGAGGAGTTTCCATCTGAACATGAGGAAGAACTTCCTGACTGTGAGAGCCGTTCAGCAGTGGAACTCTCTGCCCTGGAGTGTGGTGGAGGCTCCTTCTTTGGAAGCTTTGAAACAGAGGCTGGATGGTCATCTGTCAGGGGTGATCTTAATGCAATATTCCTGCTTCTTGGCAGAATGGGGTTGGACTGGATGGCCCATGAGGTCTCTTCCAACTCTTTGATTCTATGATTCTTAGATATGCCTATGCTAATTTTCTGTGGGTAATCAGGTGGCAACTGGTAGATGCCATATGTTCTGTATGACAAAAACTAGCATTGATAGCGGGAAAACCAGTGTCATTTTTGGAATCAACAGGTCAAATATACCCAGAAACAGGGCTAACATTTGAGGCACCAAAATATTCATGGATTTATAGAATCATAGAGCTGGAAGAGCATACCTGGAATTCAGGAAGGGCTTCAACAAAGTCCCCCATGACCTTCTGGCAAACAAACTAGTCCAATGTGGGTGAGGCAAAACTATGGTGAGGTGGATCTGTAATTGGTTAAATGGACGAACCCAGAGGGTGATTTTCCCCAATGCTTCCTCTTCATCCTGGAAAGAAGTGACGAGTGGAGTGCCATCAGCAGGGTTCCGTCCTGGGCCCGGTCCTGCTCAGGATCTTTATTAATGACTTAGATGAAGGGCTAGAAGGCAGGATCATCAAGTTTGCAGATGACACCAAATTGGGAGGGAGAGCCAATACTCCAGAGGACAGGAGCAGGATTCAAAACGATCTTGACAGATTAGAGAGATGGGCCAAAACTAACAAAATGAAGTTCAACAGTGACAAATGCAAGATACTCCACTTTGGCAGAAAAAACTAAATGCAAAGATACAGAATGGGGGACAATGCCTGGCTTGAGAGCAGTACGTGTGAAAAAGATCTTGGAGTCCTCGTGGACAACAAGTTAAACATGAGCCAACAATGTGATGTGGCGGCAAAAAAAGCCAATGGGATTTTGGCCTGCATCAATAGGAGCATAGTGTCTAGATCTAGGGAAGTAATGCCACCCCTCTATTCCGCTTTGGTTAGACCACACCTGGAATATTGTGTCCAATTCTGGGCACCACAATTCAAGAGAGATATTGACAAGCTGGAATGTGTCCAGAGGAGGGCGACTAAAATGATCCAGGGTCTGGAGAACAAGCCCTATGAGGAGCGGCTTAAGGAGCTGGGCATGTTTAGCCTGAAGAAGAGAAGGCTGAGAGGAGATATGATAGCCATGTATAAATATGTGAGAGGAAGCCACAGGGAGGAGGGAGCAAGCTTGTTTTCTGCTTCCTTGGAGACTAGGACACAATGGAATAATGGCTTCAAACTACAAGAGAGGAGATTCCATCTGAACATGAGGAAGAACTTCCTGACTGTGAGAGCCGTTCAGCAGTGGAACTCTCTGCCCCGGAGTGTGGTGGAGGCTCCTTCTTTGGAAGCTTTTAAACAGAGGCTGGATGGCCATCTGTCGGGGGAGCTTTGAATGCCATTTTCCTGCTTCTTAGCAGAATGAGGTTGGACTGGATGGCCCATGAGGTCTCTTCCAACTCTTTGATTCTATGATTCTATGAAGAGACCTCATGGGCCATCTAGTCCAACCCTCTTCCAAGAAGCAGGAAATCACATTCAAAGATTTGATTAAAATATTATCTCTCCTAATCTCTATGTCCCCCAGGATAACTCTGTGGACTGCAGGTGACCTGGAGCAGTGAGTCATCTGCACTTGTGGTTTTGATTATTTTCATATTTGATAAAAAGGTTCTCTGTAGGAGTCTCTTAAGTCAGTGGTGTCCAACCTTTGGTCCTCCAGGTGTTTTGGACTTCCATCTCACCCAAATTCTTGACCATTGGACAAGTTGACCAGGGCTTCTGGGTGTTGGAGTCCCAAATACCTTGAGGATGAAAGGTTGGACAACCCTTGTTCTAGGTTCCCAATGCAACTCCAGAGTCAACTTCTGTCAGACGTTGGCCATAAATCCACGCTAGAGGTCCTCGGGATTCTTAAAGAGGACACTCTTCTAGGAATCTCTAGGTCAGTGGTTCTCAACCTGTGGGTCCCCAGATGTTTTGGCCTACAACTCCCAGAAATCCCAGCCAGTTTACCAAACTCAGGCCCAGGCAAACCCTCATCCCCATTGCCAACAGATCCAGTCCCACTGTCAGGAACATCATTCCCATCGTGAATGTCAGACACAATTACAGCCTGAACACTTTTGCTTAGGTGATCCCTTTTAGCTCAAGGATGATTGTCTTCCAGATGTGGTGTCTTAGAATCATAGAGTTGGAAGAGACCTCATGGGCCATCCAGTCCTGTATTGGCAGTGGTTCCATAGGTAGCTGTGGAGCCCTATTCTTGATTCGCATGTTCTCCTACAGTGAGGGCATTGGTTTCCAGGTGGAAGGCGGTCCCGGTCGGGGTTGGCTTGATGCGCCTTCCTCTTGGCACATTTCTCTCTTTCGCCCTCCATTCGTGCCTCTTCAAATTCTGCAGCACTGCTGGTCACAGCTGACCTCCAGCTGGAGCACTCAAGGGCCAGGGCTTCCCAGTTCTCAGTGTCTATGCCAGAGTTTTTAAGGTTGGCTTTGAGCCCATCTTTCAGTCTCTTTTCCTGCCCACCAACATTCCATTTTCCGTTCTTGAGTTCGGAGTAGAGCAACTGCTTTGGGAGACGGTTGGGACATCCAGACAACATGGCCAGTCCAGCGGAGTTGATGGTGGAGGACCATCGCTTCAATGCTGGTGGTCTTTGCTTCTTCCAGCATGCTGACATTTGTCCGCTTGTCTTCCCAAGAGATTTGCAGGATTTTCCGGAGGCAGTGCTGATGGAATCGTTCCAGGAGTTGCATGTGACGTCTGTAGACTGTCCACGTCTTGCAAGCATATAGCAGGATTGGGAGGACAATAGCTTTATAAACAAGCCCCTTGGTCTCCCTACAAATGTCCCGGTCCTCAAACACTCTCTGCTTCTTTCGGAATAATGCTGCACTCGCAGAGCTCAGGCGGTGTTGTATTTGAGTGTCGATGTTGACTTTGGTGGAGAGGTGGCTGCCAAGGGAGCGGAAATGGTCAACATTTTCTAATGTTACACCAATTAGCTGTATTCATGGCATTGAAGAAGGATTGGCTGTTGACTTTGGTTTTCTCGATGTTCAATGACAGGCCGAGCTGCTCGTACGCTTCTGCAAAGGTGTTTAGAGTGGCTTGGAGATCTTCTAAATGCTCACAGACGACTATCTTTTGGAACTATCAATTACCAATTAACAGTCATTTTCAGTTGAAACTTTGTAACTAAAATAAAAAATTGATTTAATTCAATCTACATAAAAATATAGAATGAACCATACTATTTAAATTATTTTTTGTTATGGAACTACTGTACTCTTCATGAGTCATTAAAAAATAGTGAATTTTTGCCCATAGGCAATTATTTTTTGTGTCTTTCAGCCTTGTGATTGGTTCAAAGTCTTACAGGGTAGCATTAGAGACAATTTTTCACACTATAATGGTGGATCTCCCATTTGTGCTGTCGATGACCCGCAAACTTGCCAGCATCCTGTGTGGAAATTTGCAGAAACTCATTGCAAACTGGAAAGAAACGTACGACTATTAACATGGTTCAATGGAACATCCAAACAAAAACTATAATAGAGAAAATGCACCAGAAAATTTGACTTTTGGAGTTGGATCGTGTTTTTGTGACATGGACGAAAACTTTGTTTGGTCTTAAGCCAAGGGAAAAAATAACTACTTTATCCAGAGATTTTTGGGTCCTGTATTAATAGTTGAGATTGTGGACTAGGATCGTAACAAAGACCCCCAATCAAATCTCGTCTCGGCCAACGGGTATTTGCCACCAGCCGCATCATGCGCACAAACCCCGTGTTTATCAAGGGGTCAATAGCACTGTCCTGCCTCACAGGATTGTTGCAAAAGGACCTTTGAACTACTGTACGCAAAGCTCAGTGAGCACTTAATAGGAAAATGCTGTACTGAATCTTTGGTTTTATGGTTATAATGAAGATTTGGGATTAGGGTCCGGTTTTAGGTACTTTCCTTGTATTTCTAAATGCTTTCTTATTGTGTCTGGGATCTCCACTGAATAAAGGACTTGAATTATAAACATGTTTATTTATTTATTTGTTATTCAAACTTATATGCCGCCACTCTCCTGGGGCTCGGAGCGGCTTACAAGAAGAGGCTAAAATCTAACATAATTTAAAAACAATTTAAAAACAACAATATCAAAAATCAAAGGCCTGTCAAAACAGGTATGTCTTACATGCCCTGCAGAAAGCTGATAAGTCCCGCAAGGCACGGACTTCAGGTGGCAGAGTATTCCAGAGTGATGGTGCCACTGCTGTAAAGGCTCTGCGTCTGGTTGCTGTTAGACGCAAGGTCTTGACACTGGGAATTTCCAATAGATCTTGGTCCTCAGAATGGAGGGATCTCTGGGGTTGGTAGGGGGTGAGGCGGTCCCTCAGGTACATCGGCCCCATACTTGGAAAACTTACTTACTTACTTACTTAGGCAATCCCTCGCTGGACGAGTAAGATGGTCTTCCATGATTTCCTTGTGGATTCGTAGGTGGCTGTGGAGCCCTATTCTTGACCCGCATCTTCTCCCACAGTGAAGGCATTGGTTTCCAGGTGGAAGGCGGTCCCGGTCGGGGTTGGCTTGACGCGCCTTCCTCCTGGCACGTTTCTCTCTTTCACCCTCCACTCGTGCCTCCTCGAATTCTGCAGCACTGCTGGTCACAGCTGACCTCCAGCTGGAGCGCTCAAGGGCCAGGGCTTCCCAGTTCTCAGTGTCTATGCCAGAGATTTTAAGGTTGGCTTTGAGCCCATCTTTAAATCTCTTTTCCTGTCCACCAACATTCCGTTTTCCATTCTTGAGTTCGGAGTAGAGCAACTGCTTTGGGAGACGGTGGTCGGGCATCCGGATAACGTGGCCGGCCCAGCGGAGTTGATGGCAGAGGACCATCGCTTCAATCTTGGTGGTCTTTGCTTCTTCCAGCACGCTGACGTTTGTCCGCTTGTCATCAACTCAAAAACCACTGGAGGAATTGACACCAAATTTGTACAGAATACGGCTAACAACCCAATGAGTGATCATCACTCAAAAAAATTGATTTTGTCATTTGGGAGTTGTAGTTGCTGGGATTTATAGTTCACCTACAATCAAAGAGCATTCTGAACCCCACCAATGATGGAATTGAACAAAACTTGGCACACAGTTCTCCCATGACCAACAGAAAACTGGAAGGGTTTGGTGGGCATTGACTTTGGAGTTGTAGTTCACCTACATCCAGAGAGCACTGTGGACTCAAACAATGATGGATCTGGACCAAACTTGGCACGTAAACTCAATATGCCCAAATGTGAACACTGGTGGAGTTTGGGGAAAATAGACCTTGACATTTGGGAGTTGTAGTTGCTGGGATTTATAGTTCACCTACAATCAAAGAGCATTCTGAACCTCCACCAACGACAGAATTGGGCAAACTTCCCACACAGAACCCCCATGACCAACAGAAAATACTTAAGGCCATCCAGTCCAACTCCCTTCACCGGGGCAAGAAAACGTAATCAAAGCCCTCCTGACAAAGAGCCATCCAGCCATAGATATAGATATATATGATTCACACACACACAGATATAGTATCATAGATTTGAAAGGGACCCCTAAAGAAGGACAATGATATGTGGTATGTTCCAGAGAAGGCAAACCAGACACTCTCCACATCAACACTGACAAAGAAACAGCAAGAAATACTGTTTACCCACAAGCATAGAGAAATTACATATATTAGAAACCAACACTTTCTCATTACTTTATTTTCTAGATCAACAGACTGGGCCACAGCAACGCATGGCAGGGGACGGTTAGTACATAATAATAATAATAATAATAATAATAATAATAATAATAATAATAATAATTCTACAGCTTAATGGTGTGAAAGAAACCCATGTGATGCCCCAGAGTACTCCAAGCCCTTATATTTGAGTCAACACTTCTTGACAATACTCTTTGTTTTATTTATTACTAGCTTGAGTACCCAGCGTTGCCTGGGTTATTTGAAAGAGTTGTGCAAATTGTACAAAATGCATAAGGCTGTGGGTGAACTACAACTCCCCTCATGCCAGATTAACCCCCAAAAACTCCATCCATAGTTAAAGTTTGTTATGTTGGGCATGTTTGCTCTAGATGCATCATCGGTGGGGTTCAGTGCACTCTCCAACTGCAGGGTAAACTACAACTCCCACTAGGATGAGTCAATCCCCTCGAACCCCTCCAGTAGGTTGAGTTAGTCATGGGGGTTCTGTGTGCCAAGTTTGGACCAAGTCCATCATCTGGAGATCACAATTTCTCTGGTTGTGGGTGAACTACAACTCCCAGAAAGGAAGGTCAGTTCCCCCCAAACTCCTCTAGTATTCAAATTTCGGCATATCAGTTATGTGTGCCATGTTTGGTCCAGATCCATTGGTGTTTGGGTTCAGATTGCTATCTGGAAGTAGGTGAACTACAAATCCCCCAAAAAATGAATCGCCTCCAAAGACCTCAAGTATTTTTTGCTGGTCATGGGGCTCTGTGTGCCAAGTTTGGTCCAATTCCATCTTTGGTGGAATACAGAGTGCTTGGTGATTGCAGGTGAACTACAAATCCCAGTACCTACAACTCCAAAATGCCCAGGCCAATTAACCTCAAAACGCACCAGTACTCAAATTTGGGCATATCGGTATGCATGCCAAGTTTGGTCCAGATCTGTGTGCCAAGTTGAAGTTCATAGTGCTCTTAGATTGCAGATGAACTATACATCTCAGTACCTACTATAAATCATGAATTCTCCTAAACCTTAGTATGTTCATTTGTTGATCAATTCCTGTTTGCTGTGTGCCATACAAAAGAATAGAAAAGGGTTAAGGGAGAGGCAGTGCGCGGGGTCATGCAAATTCTGCACCAATGGAGAGAGTCAGAAACCCTGGGATGTCTGTGGTGGAGGAAAAACATAAAATCTAGAATGAAATGGTCCCCATAGGAAAGCCTTCACTTGAGTGGTTTGCAGTATGGTGTTGATGGAGAACACTGGCAGAGCTCTTGGGCATGGCAAAAATGGCCATGATAAAAAAACAAAATGGCAAGAACCTAACAGAAGCTGAAGAGATCAAGAGAAGGTGGCGAGACTAAACAGAGGATCTGTATAGGAAGGATAACACCGCTGTGAGTTGCCCCCGGGCTGAGAACAGCGGTATATAAGCAAAGTAAATAAATAAATAAATAAATAATATTGAGGATAGTTTTGACAGTGTGGTGAGTGAATTAGAACCAGACATCCTGAGGAGTGAGGTGGAATGGGCCTGAAGAAGCATTGCTAACAAGGCAGCACTAGACAACGGGATCCCAGCTGAACTGTTCAAAATCTTGAAAGATGATGCTGTCAAGGTGATGCATGCCATATGCCGGCAAATATGGAAAATACCATCAGACTGGAAAAAATCAACTTATATCCCCATACCAAAAAGGGGAGCCCCCGGTGGCACAGTGGGTTAAATCCCTGTGCCGGCAGGACTGAAGACCGACGTCGCAGGTTCGAATCCGGGGAGAGGCAGATGAGCTCCCTCTGTCAGCTCCAGCTCCTCATGTGGGGACATGAGAGAAGCCTCCCACAAGGATGATAAAAACATCAAATCATCCGGGTGTCCCCTGGGCAATGTCCTTGCAGACAGCCAATTCTCTCACACCAGAAGCGACTTGCAGTTTCTCAAGTCGCTCCTGACACGACCAAAAAAAACCCAAAAAGGGGAAATGGGAGGAGGGCAATGACCAATCTCGATAAAAGAGTGAAGAGTAGTGACATCAGACTGGCAACGAAGGTCCGCATAGTTAAAGCCATGGTACTCCCCGTAGTCACCTATGGATGTGAGAGCTTGACCGTAAGGAAGACTGAGTGAAGGGATTGTGGTGCTGGAGGAAAATGCTGAGAATGCCTTGGACCGCAAGAAGATCCAACCAGTCCATCCTCCAGGAAATAAAGCCCGACTGCTCATTGGAGGGAAGGATAGTAGAGCCAAAGATGAAGTCCTTTGGCCACATCATGAGAAGAAAGGAAAGGTTGAAGAAGACAATGATGCTGGGGGAAATGGAAGGAAAAAGGAAGAGGGGCCAACCAAGGGCAAGGTGGGTGGATGGCTTCTTTGAAGTGACTGGCTTGGCTCTGAAGGAGCTGGGGGTGGCCATGGTCAACAGGGAGCTCTGGCGTGGGCTGGTCCAGGAGGTCACGAAGAATCAGAAGTGACTGAACGAAGAAACAACAACACAGATAGATAGATAGATAGATAGATAGATAGATAGATAGATAGACAGACTCCAAGCTTTCTTTCATTCATAAAGTTTATTGTTGATTTTTTCCCCTTCTCTGCTTCTTTTAACTGTAACCAAGGAAGGTTTGACAAATTGCCTCTAATGCATTGTTGAAGGTTTTCATGGCTGGAATCACTGGATTGTTGCAGGTTTTTCGGGCTATATGGCCATGTTCCAGAAGCATTCTCTCCTGACGTTTCGCCTACATCTATGGCAGGCATCCTCAGAGGTTGTGAGGTCTGTTGGAGCTAGGAAAATTGGGTTTATATATCTGTGGAATGATGTCCAGGGTGGGAGAAAGAACTCTTGTCTGTTGGAGGTAGGTGTGAATGTTTCCATTGGCCACCTTGAGTAGTATTTGATGGCTTGGCAGTTTTTTGGTGTGTCTTGTCGGTGCCTCGGGGAATCTTTTGTTGAGAGGTGATTATCTGTCCCTGATTATTTCCTCTGTGGAGTTTCCCTGTGTTTGAGTATTGTTTTGCTATTATAATTTTAGAGTTTTTTTAATACTGGCAGCCAGATTTTGTTTATTTTCATGGTTTCCTCCTTTCTGTTGAAATTGTCCACATTCTTGTGGATTTCAATGGCTTCTCTGTGAAGCCTGACATGGTGGTTGTTGGAGCGGTCAAACATTTCTGTGTTCTCAATCAATATGCTGTATCTAGGTTGGTTCATCAGATGCTCTGGTATGGCTGACTTCTCTGGTTGAAGTAGTCTGCAGTGCCTTCAACCTCACAACCTCTGAGGATGCTTGCCATAGATGCAGGTGAAACGTCAGGAGAAAATGCTTCTAGAACATGGCCATATAGCCCGAAAAACCTAAAACAACCCTGCCCTCTAATGGTTTAGAAATAGAGTAAAACACTCTAGACTTTCTACTTGGTCAGAGTTGCTAGTCAGGGAGTTGTGGAAAGGCCCAGATTCCTGGGGAAGAGGGAGACCCTCAAAGTTTAGAGATGTGGGAACCCAATGACTGCTCTGAGGATCCCCGTTCCAATACGCCGAGTGGATCCTCTGGTGGGAAATGAGGTTCCTCTTCTCGCTGAAGCTCTTCCCGCAGTCCAAGCAGTTGTACGGCTTCTCGCCGGTGTGCGTCATGTGATGCCGAAGGAGGTGCGCCTTCTTGCGGAAGTTTTCCCCGCACTCAGAGCACTGGAATGGTTTCTCCCCTGTGTGGATCCTCTGGTGCGTCACAAGGTTTGTGCTTGTGCAGAAGCTCTTCCCGCATTCGGAGCAAACGTATGGTTTCTCCCCTGTGTGGATCCTCCGGTGCGAGGTGAGGCTTGTGCTAGTGCTAAAGCTCTTTCCGCATTCGGAGCAAGCGTACGGCTTTTCCCCGGTGTGGGTCCTTTGGTGGAAAATGAGGCTCGCATTCTGGGCAAAGCTCTGCCCGCACGCCACGCACGTGAAGGGCTTCTCTCCTGTGTGAGTCCTCTGGTGCGCCATGAGGGTCGAACTGTGGCTGAAGCTCCTCCCGCAGTCAAGACACCGGAACGGCTTCTCTCCCGTGTGGGTCCTCTGGTGCAGAGTAAGGTTGGTATTCTGGCTGAAGCTCTTGCCGCACTCCAAACACGTGTACGGCTTCTCCCCGGTGTGGACCCGGATGTGGGATGTCAGCTGAGACCTGTGGCTAAAGCTCTTTCCACAGTCTGCGCAAGCGTAGGGTTTCTCCCCCGTGTGGATCCTCTGGTGGCGAACCAGCGTGGTCTTCTGGCAGAAGCTCTTCCCACACTCCAGGCATGTGTACGGCTTCTCCCCGGTGTGGATGCGCTGATGTGTGATGAGAGCCGCGCTCTGGCGGAAGGTCTTCCCACACGCCAAGCAGGCGTAGGGCTTCTCCCCTGTGTGGATGCGCTGGTGCCTAATGAGGCCTTTCCTCTGAGAGAAGCTTTTCTCACAGTCTGCGCACTGAAAGGGCCTCTCCTCCTTGTGCAGCTTCACGTGAGCCTTCAGGTCCGACTTGCTGTCAAAACTTCCACAACACAACAGGCACTCAAAGCTGTCCTTCCCAGTCTCTGGTGTTTCTCGGACTGGGATTTCACAGATATCGCCGCCACCCTGAGAACGAGGCCATCCATCATCCCTTTTCTCTTCCTCCTCAGTCTCCTTGTTCTGTTGTTGTTCTTCTACACATGTGGCTCTTTCCACCAGGACTCGGACTTCTTCCTCATCCTTGCCATCGTCTGTTCAGGTAAAGAGAACAAATGGGTAAAGGCCTGACAGAGAAAGCAGAATACTGTTTAAATAAATCAAATCTCTCTGTGCCTTTTCGATCCCTCGTTTTTCAAGTTCTTGCCTATTTGCTATTAATTTTGCATAATTCATTCTATCTTATTATGTTGCATATCTTCTAATTTCTTGATTTCCACGTCTATTTTTTTTCTTCTGTAGCTTTTAAAACTATTATATTCTTTAATGAAGAGTCCCCTAATAATAACACTTTATTTATACCCCGCTACCATCTCCCCAAGGGACTCGGTGCGGCTTACATGAGGCCGAGCCCAAAATACAACAATACAAGCAATAACAATAAGAATACAAGCAATTTAAAATAACAAATAAACCAATAACACATGCATTATCAATAGGACAACACGCTTTAAAATCTATGGGTAGGCCAAATGTAATTAAAATTAAAAGATTAAAAAAATAATGCTGGACATGGACGAAAAAGTGATAGCCACTGCCTTCATTATATCCCATACTATTGCGACAGAACATTGATTTTTGTCATTTATCTCCCAAATTTCCTCTTAATTCTTTTACTATTTTTCCTGATTTTTTTTATCTTCTAATACTTTATTATCGATTCTCCATCTTTTAACTAATCTGTAATTTTTTAAAATTTGTATTATAGTACTAATTATAATCTCTATTTCAGCATCTTGAGTTTTAGAAATTAAATCTTTTGAAACAAAAAAAATCTATTCTCGAATAATTTTTGTGCACTGAGGAGATGAAGGCAAATCTTCTTTCATTACCCTTTATCATTCTCCAAACATCTATCAATCCCTCCTTAGTTATTACTTTATTAAGTTCTGTTATATTCCTTTCCCCCTTTTCTTTTGTAGGTAAAGGTTGTTCCCTGACATTAATAAATCCAGTCATGTCTGGGGTGTGGTGCTCATCTCCATTTCTAAGCCGAAGAGGCGGTGTTGTTTGTAGACACCTCCAAGGTCATGTGGCCGGCATGACTGCATGGAGCACCGTTACCTTCCCACCAGAGCGGTACCTATTGATCTACTCACATTTGCATGTTTTTGAACTGCTGGGTTGGCAGAAGCTAGGGCTGACAGCGGAAGCTCATGCTGCTCCCCAGAATTGAACCTGCAAACTTTTGGTCAACAAGCTCTGCAGCTCAGCGCTGTAACCCACTGCGCCACCGGGGGCTCCTTTTTTAGGGTGGGATTTATCCAGTTTTTTATCCATAATTCCACTGAAGTCCCCTCCTAATATTACATACTCTTTTTTAATTTCTTCTAACTCTTTAAAAATTAATTCATAAAATTCTTTGTTTTGTATTTGGTACATAAACATTAACAAAAGTATAATCCTCCCCTCCCATAGACCCCTGAATCATCACATATCTACCCATTTCATCCTTTTTTGTTTGTACCCTGCTAAATCCACTACTATTCTTAATTATAATTGCTACTCCAATAGCTTTTTCGTATATTATAGTTCCTTTTAATTTCAGTTCATTTAAACCTTCTCGTGATTGGGGAGTTTCTTGCAAAAAAAAAAATGCCCTCCTTGGTTTTAAGAATCTGGTTTGTAATCCTCCCCCTTTTCTGGCAGGATCCAAGACCACAACAGTTCCACGATATCAGCTTAACTCGATCCAGCATTTGTTTGCACTCTTCTGTTTCTTGGTTGATCCCTGTTAAGAAGATCTGAAAACAGAATGCTAAGCTAGGGAACAAAATTCTACAGTGCTATGGCGCCATATTTGAGCAGAGGGAAAGACCTATGCCAAACCATTTAAAGAGTATGCATAATGTCTTAGGGCAGTGTTCCTTGACCTTCCTAATGCTGTGACCCGTAAATACAGTTCCTCATGTTGTGGTGAGAATCACTGCCTTAGTTGATCTGGGCACTAGTCTGTGTAATCATTCCAAACATTAGACTAAAACTGAGTGGATTTCCTTCAGTTTTGCTTGCAATCATAGTACGAAGAGAACCCCCAAAGGCCACTTATTTATTTACTTACTTACTTATTTTCTATATTTGTATACCACCTTTCTCAGCCCATAGGCAACTCAAGGCGGTTAACAAGGCAAAATTCAATGCTTACAATGTCTAAAATACAATTAAAAACATAACATATAATAAAAAAGAAAAAAATCAATAAAATATACATTCATAGTGTTAAAAACGTTGTACGGACTCATTGTTTCATTTTCCTGTGTCAGTTATTCTGCATTTGCAAACGCTTGTTCAAAAAGCCATGTCTTGACTTTTTTCCAGAATGTTAAAAGGAAAGTGGCCGATCTAATATGTATAGGGAGGGCGTTCCACAGCCAAGGGGCCACCACCGAGAAGGCACTGTCTCTCATCCCCGCCAAACGTACTTGTGACAAAGGTGGTAACGAGAGCAGGGCCTCCCCAGATGATCTTAAAGTCCTAGATGGTTCACAAGGAGAGATGCGTTCGGACATGTAAGCTGGGCCGGAACCGTTTAGGGCTTTATAGGCTAAAGCCAGCACTTTGAATTGTGCCCGGTAGCAAACTGGCAGCCAGTGGAGCTGAAGCAACAGAGGAGTTGTACGCTCCCTGAGCGCTGCTCCTGTTAGCAATCTGGCTGCCGTCCGTTGGACCATTTGAAGCTTTCGGACAGTCTTCAAAGGCAACCCCATGTAGAGTGCATTGCAGTAGTCTATACTATATCCAGTCCGATTCCCTTCCACCAGAGAGGAAGACACAATCAAAGCACTCTTGACAGATGGCCATTCAAGTAAAAAAAAAAACCCCAGAGAAGGAAGCTCCACCTACCCAGTGAGGCCAGGTTTGCACAGTTCTCCTCCATCACTTCCACATGCAGGGCCCTTTGGCCTGGGTCAAGAAGAGCCCACTCCTCATCAGTGAAATACAAAGCTATGTCCTCAAAGGTCACTGGGCCCTAAAGGAAGAGGAAGAAGCTCTATTCACTCTTATGATTTCAACTTGAAGCATATACAAGAGGTCTTCAGGCAGGCATGGTCCAACTTTGGCCCTCCCTCCAGGTGTTTTGGACTTCAACTCCCATAATTCCTAACAGCCTACCGGCAGTTAGGAATTATGGGAGTTGAAGTCCAAAACACCTGGGGGGAGGGCCAAAGCTGGCCAATGCCTACCTTAAGGTGAAAGTATCATCCCATACCTCGTCAGACTGCGCCGTCACCGATTCCGTGCCGCCACGAAGAGACAGCTGGGAATGGATCAACGGTCTCATTCTGTCATCTGGCAAAAAACAACAGAAGTTGTAAGGAAATACACTGACCATAATACTACGGGATGCTGTATCTACAACAGCTTGGAGGGGAAAGAAATGGGTGACCTGGGGCAAGCCACCCTTGGCCTCAAAGGAAGGCAAAGTCAAATCCCCTCCAAATAAATTCCTGCTGAGAAATCAGCACGATAGGTTCACCCTTGAAATCAGAAATGACTTGAAGCCAAAACCCACAGAAACAAGGCGAGGGAAGGTAAACAACGCCCTTGAAAGCCTTACACAGCAATGTATCTGCTTGGACTGACTCCTCCACGATACACCGGAACAAGGGTTTCTGTCTGATGCCTCTTGAAAGTGCCGCCACCGGAGAGAAACCAGTAGTCCCTTCCACTAATAGTTCCTGGAAAACAAACGAGAAAAGTTCCAAAGTGGAAAAAAGACATTGTGAAGGAAAATGGTACACTTAAACAACTTTGGACTTTTTTTGCTCTATGTTGCTAATTGAACACCTTTGGTGAGGGATTCTGGAGGTAGCTGCAGTTTTCTTTGCCTGTTATCGGCAGGCACACTCTGCTACAGTAGGGCGAACTACAACAGAATCCCAATTCTTTCCCAGCTCAGGTTTTAGCGCTTTGTCTGAGTCCCTCCGGGGAGTTAAAACAGAATATAAATAAAGTGTATTATTATTGGGTTGTTGTAGTTTTTTTTCACCTGCATCTATGGCAAGCAGATTTCAATGGTTACTCTGTGATAATATTAATAATAATAATAATAATAATAATAAATAATAGAGACCTCACTACCTCTGAGGATGCTTGCCATAGATGCAGGCAAAACGTCAGAGAATGCCTCTAGACCATGGCCATATAGCCCGAAAAAACCTACAACAACCCAGTGATTCCGGCCATGAAAGCCTTCGACATTAAATTGGGTTGTTGTAGGTTTTTTGGGCTATATGGCCATGTTCTAGAAGCAGTCTCTCCTGACGTTTTGCCTGCATCTATGGCAAGCATCCTCAGAGGTTGTGAGGTCATTATTATTATTATTATTATTATTATCCTACAGAAAAACCATTGAAATCCGCAAGCATGTGGACAGTTTCAACAGAAACGAGGACACCATGAAATAAACAAAATCTGGTTATAAATATTAAAAAACACAAGAATCAAAACTGTAAATCAAGCAATGAAGTGCCGGTTAACACCTCCCTAACAGAGGGTGCCTCCAGGCAACAGAAGACAGGCTATCTCTATGCAGATACTCTCACTGATTGACTTTGCAAACTTCATGGCTACTCAAATGCTAATTCAAGCTTGCTAAGTGCAACATTCACACTTGCTTTAAACAGACAAGGGTTCTTTCTCCCACCCTGGACATTATTCCACGTAGATATACACATATACACACAGATACACACACACACACACACTTGCCTCACTGCCAACAAAACCTCTGAAGATGCCATTAAACAGATGTACTCGGTGTCTATGACACAGTTTTTAAGGTTGGCTTTAAGCCCATCTTTAAATCTCTTTAAATCTAGGATCCCAGAAAGGCTACAACAGGGATAATAATAATACTATTGTCGAAGGCTTTCATGGCCGGAATTTCTGGGTTGTTGTAGGTTTTTTCGGGCTATATGGCTATGTTCTAGAGGCATTTTCTCCTGACCTTTCGCCTGCATCTATGGCAAGCATCCTCAGAGGTAGTGAGGTACCTCTGAGGATGCTTGCCATAGATGCAGACGAAACGTCAGGAGAAAATGCCTCTAGAACATGGCCATATAGCCCGAAAAAACCTACAACAACCCAATAATAAACATTATTTTCATACCCCACCACCATCTCCCCAAAGGGACTCGGAGCAGCTTACAAAGGGACAAGCTCAAAATACAGAGTAAAAAACAAAACACAATAAAACCAGTCAATTAAAAACATAAAGCAATTACAGACATCACTGTAAAACAATCAAATAGTTGGGATAAAGTCTACTATGGGTTCAGATTCTGGTGAATGCAAAGCTTCCTAAACGGGGCCAATGGAAAGTGCAAGATACAAATAACCAAGGGCTAGGAATATCCTTTGAGAAAGTGTCATAGTGAGCCTATAGAAGGGCCACTATAAAGTGCAGGACTTGGAATAGGATCGAGATAGGAGAGAATGCGGCTGGAACATGGCCATACAACCAAAAAACTCACCACAACCCAGCCCTCCGTATTATTTTTGGATTAAGGGTAGAAAACTGCTGAAGGAATGCATTTTATTATATGGTCTCACCTCTTCTTCTTCCTGCCGCTCCTTCTCCTCTTGTGTCCGACTCAGGAGGAAGCCTTCAGCCAAGGCCACGGCCTGGGAGCTGGTCTCTGCCCCACATTCCCTCACCCAGCGCTCCATCTCGGCAGGAAGGACGGCCAGGAACTGCTCCAGGATCACCAGGTCCAGCATCTCCGCCTTGGAGTATTGCTGTGGTTTCAACCATTGGTGGCAAAGATGACGGAGTTGGTTGAAAACCTCTCGGGGTCCTTTGTCTTCCTGGTAGCGGAACTGCCGGAAGCACTGGCATTGGACTTCCCAATGGAGCATCTCCTCTTGGCTCTTCTTTGTGATTCTTTCGCCAAACCCTCTTCTGGTGTCTCTTTCTTGCCCTTCGTCCAGTCCAGCCATTTCTATTTGGGCCACTTTCCATCGGTATTCCGAGGCAGCCCTCATCTGGGCTCAAAGAGCACTCCTACAGTTTCCCACTTTCTTTCTAAAGCCCAACAATCAAATCTATGAATTTTCTGTGTTGTAGCAAAGCAAGAGGTTCTTGATGTAAAGCATTGTACCATCAAACTACTCAGTGGTTTCCAAGGTAGAACATCCAACCAGTTAAGGGTTTGATCTTCTTCCTGAAAGACAGACAGATAAATGTGAGACTTCGAAGAAGAACTAGATGATAATAATAATAATAATGTTTCTATCCTGCATTTCCTTAAATAATAAATAATAATAAGTACGTTTGGTGGGGACGAGAGACAGGGCCTTCTCAGTGGTGGCCCCCATCTGTGGAACACCCTCCCTAAGGATATCAGATTGGCCCCCTCCATTTTGACCTTTTGAAAAAAAGTAAGACTTGGCTTTTTGAGCAGGTGTTTGCTTGATTCTATGATTCTAAGACACTTCTATCCTTTTCCCCAAATCATAGAATCATAGAGTTGGAAGAGACCTCATGGGCCATCCAGTCCAACCCCTTTTCTGCCAAGAACCAGGAATATTGCATTCAAAGCACCCCTGACAGATGGCCATCCAGCCTCTGTTTAAAAGCTTCCAAAGAAGGAGCCTCCACTACACTCCGGTGCAGAGAGTTCCACTGCTGAACGGCTCTCACAGTCAGGAAGTTCTTCCTCATGTTCAGATGGAATCTCCTCTCTTGTAGTTTGAAGCCATTGTTCCATTGCGTCCTAGTCTCCAGGGAAGCAGAAAACAAGCTTGCTCCCTCCTCCTCCCTGTGGCTTCCTCTCACATATTTATACATGGCTATCATATCTCCTCTCACCTTCTCTTCTTCAGGCTAAACATGCCCAGCTCCTTAAGCCGCTCCTCATAGGGCTTGTTCTCCAGACCCTTGATCATTTTAGTCGCCCTCCTCTGGACACATTCCAGCTTGTCAATATCTCTCTTGAATTGTGGTGCCCAGAATTGGACACAATATTCCAGTTGCGGTCTAACCAAGGCAATAATAATAATAATAATAATAATAATAATAAATTTATATTCTGCCTTTCCCAAATAATAATAATAATAATAATAATAATAATAATAATAATAATAAATTTCCATTCTGCACTTTCTCCCATATGGATTTGTTATATTGATTGATTTGTTATATTGATGTTTAATTGTGATTATGCTATTGTTTTAATTGCCCCAATTGTTTTGTAATGTTTAGCATTGAATTTTGCTCTTGTTAACCGCTTTGAGTCGCCTAAGGGCTGAGAAAAGCGGTATATAAATGAAGTAAATAAAGAATAAATATATAAAATAATAATAAAAAATAATTTTCTGTCCTGCATTTTCCCTAAACAATAATATTTCTATCCTGCCATTTCCTTAAATATTATTATTATTATTATAACGAAGGTGGTCAGTTGAAACATTCACATTATTATTATTATTATGAAGGTGGTCAGTTGAAACATTCACACCTAGCTCCACCAGAGAAGAGCTCTTTGCCCACCCCAGTCATTCCACAGATATATAAACTCTTTTTCCTAGTTCCAACAGACCTCACTACCTCTGAGGATGCTTGCCATAGATGCAGGCGAAACGTCAGGAGAGAATGCCTCTAGAACATGGCCATATAGCCCGAAAAAACCTACAACACCCACCACTTATTATTATTATTATTATTATTATTATTATTATTATTAGAAACACAACAAGATGAGTCCACAGCAGACACTCTGCTGGCTGTTGTATTAGATCACACGTCGGACACTTCCCAAGTGTCTAGGACTGTGTGATGTATCGGCGAATAATGTGTGCAGATCCCAGTAAGGTGGCCTTTTGCAGCTGGCAGATGGTAATTTTGTCAGCCGATTGTGTTTAAGTGCAGGCCAAGGTCTTTAGGCACTGCACCCAGTGTGCCCATCACCACTGGGACCCTTGACTGGCTTGTGAGTCCTCTAACTGGAGGTCAGCTGTGACCAGCAGTGCTGTAGAATTTGAAGATGCACAAATGGATCTTTGCAGTTCGATCTTTGAATCCTCATATCGTGTCAGCTTTTCCAGTTGTTTGTGTGATGTATCGGCGAACAATGCGTGCAGATCTCAGTAAGGTGGCCTTATGCAGCTGGCAGATGGCAATCTTGTCAGCGCTGATTGTGTTTAAGTGCAGGCCAAGATCTTGAGGCACTGCACCCAGTGTGCCCATCACCACTGGGACCCCCTTGACTGGCTTATGAGTCCTCTAACTGGAGGTCAGCTGTGACCAGCAGTGCTGTAGAATTTGAAGATGCACAGTTTGATCTTTAAATCCTCATATCGTGTCAACTTTTCCAGTTGTTTCCCTACAAATCCTGCTATTATTATTGAAGCCTCGGCCTGGGCCCCTCTCTCTTGGGGGTTCTCTTCCCTTCTTCCCTTTGTTTTCCAGCCTAGAATCCATTGCTTCTCTAAAACAACCTTCCTTCCCTCTAAATAAAGCTTCTCTGGCCAAAGAAGAGGAAGACTCACTCACCAGGCTCCTTGCTTGAAAAGGAAGGGAATGAAAGACAAAGGGGTCTGCTTCCTTTGGAATGGGAGGGAGTGGAATAAGGAAGGGAACCGGAAGTGGGGAGTCGGACTGAAATAGCAAGCGGACCTTCTTCCTGTTGTCCGCTCTAGCGCCTCTATCTCGCTGGCTTTAACCCTGTGCTCACCGCCTTGGAGGACCATCCTAATCTTTTGTTTCAACCTCCCTAAGAGAGGGCTAAAATAGAGCCTTGAGCCCAAAAACTCTCATTCCTCCCAGTCTAAGCCATATATTTCCCAGTGTGTCTCCAGTTTTGCTGGGGGAAAGGCCCAGGTGGGTTCCAGGTGATAGGGAGGAAGGAGCCTTGCATGCTTTATTTTATTTTTATTTTTTTGGAGATTAGAAGAAATGGGAAATAGGGACTCTATTCCATATTTGTAGCCAAGTTTTCAAAACAGCAATAAAGTAGCAAGCAAAACTTATGGCATGCAGTTTGCATTGGGATTCAACCCCACGCTGCCCAAGTTTCCAGTCCTCAACGAGGAGCAATTTGTAAGTTTCGTTTCCCTTGCTCAGTGTCTCCTGTATAATAGTTGGGAATGTATCTATTTCTTCTCCGATGCCCCTTCCACTTACGTACTTAGGCGACCCTTCATTGTCTGAGTAAGATTGTCTTCCAAGATTGGTGTCCTGGCGGTGAGTCTGTAGGTGACTGTGGAGCCCTATTCTTGACCTGCATCTTCTCCTGCAGTGAGGGCATCGGTTTCCAGATGGAAGGCGGTTCCGGTCGGGGTTGGCTTGACGCGCCTTCCTCTTGGCACATTTCTCTCTTTCACCCTCCATTCGTGCCTCTTCAAATTCTACAGCACTGCTGGTCACAGCTGACCTTCAACTGGAGAACTCAAGGGCCAGGGCTTCCCAGTTCTCGGTATTGATGCCAGAGTTTTTCCTGTCCACCAACATTCAATTTTCCATTATTGAGTTTGGAGTAGAGCAACTGCTTTGGGAGACAGTGGTAAGGCATCCAGACAACGTGGCTGGTCCAGCGGAGTTGATGGCAGAGGACATGCTCTCTCTTTCACCCTCCATTCGTGCCTCTTCAAATTCTACAGCACTGCTGGTCACAGCTGACCTCCAACCAGAGCGCTCAAGGGCCAGGGCTTCCCAGTTCTCAGTGTCTATGCCAGAGTTTTTAAGGTTAGCTTTGAGCCCATCTTTACATCTCTTTTCCTGCCCACCAACATTCCATTTTCCGTTCTTGAATTCGGAGTAGAGCAACTGTTTTGGGAGATGGTGATCGGGCATTCAGACAATGTGACCAGTCTAGCGGGGTTGATGGCGGAGGACCATTGGTTCAATCCTGGTGGTCTTACTTCTTCCAGCATGTTGATATTTGTCCGCCTGTCTTTCCAAGTGATTTGCAGGATTTTTCGGAGGCAGCGTGGATGGAATCGTTCCAGGAGGCATGTGACAGCTGTAGACAGTTCACGTTTTGCAGGCGTATAGCAGGGTTGGGAGGACAATAACTTTAAAAACAAGCACCTTGGTCTCCCTACGGATGTCCCGGTTCTCAAACACTCTGCGCTTCATTTGGAAAAATGCTGCGCTCGCAGAGCTCAGGCGGCGTTGTATTTCAGTGTCAGTGTTGACTTTGGTGGAGAGGTGGCTGCCAAGGTAGCGGAAATGATCAACATTTTCTAATGTTACACCATTAAGCTGTATCTCTGGCACTGGAGAGGGATTGGCTGGGGACTGCTGGAAGAGCACTTTGGTTTTCTCGATGTTTAATGACAGGCCAAGCTTCTCGTATGCTTCTGCAAAGGTGTTTAGAATGGCTTGTAGGTCTTCTTCTGAATACGCACAGACGACGTTGTCATCAGCATACTGGAGTTCTGTAACAGGTGTTATTGTGACCTTGGTTTTGGCTTTCGGTCTGCTGAGGTTAAATAGCTTGCCATCTGTCCAATACATATAATACATATAGCAAAATATAAGACCACACCTATGAAACGCAAGTCAAAATTCACAAAGAGCATTCTGAACTCCACCAATGATGGAATTGAACCAATTGCATCTTAATGGATGGTGCAGAAGAAAGTGATCCTGTAATACCCAAACCATGTAGGGCTTTAGAGGTCAAAACCAACACCTTGTACTTTGTTTGGAAACTGATTGGCAGCCAGTGGTGTGACTTTAGGATAGGTGTAGTATGCTCACTCCTGGATGTTCCCATAATCAATTTGGCTGCTGTGCTTTGAACCAGCTGGCATTTCCAAACTTGGTACAAAGGTAGCCCAATGTAAAGCGCATTGCAGATTCCTAACCTTCGGGTTACAAACACGTTCCCTACTGTCTCTAGGTCCTCAAGATCTAAGAAGGGGCTCAGCTGGCATCTCAGCTGAAACTGATAGTAAGTACTTCTGACTATCACATCATTTGGCAATGCATCTACACCAGGCATGGGCAAGCTTCAGCCCTCCCAGTGTTATGGACTTCAACCCACACAATTCCTAACAGCCTGGAGGGCTGAAGTTTGTCCATGCCTGATCTACATATATTACAAACCATTACTTTATTTTCTAGATCAACAGACTGGGCCACAGCAACACGTGGCAGGGGACGGCTAGTATATATATAAAAAATGTAATATTCGTTTGTGGGATTAACAGAACTCAAAAACCACTGAACGAATTGTCACCAAATTTGGACACAAGACACCTAACAGTCCAATGAGTGTCCGTCACCCCTAGAAACACACACAAACACACACAAAGCCCCAGTGGAACAGATTTTAAAACCCCCAAAATGCACCATATATACATATACACATACACTTATATACATATACACATGCACACATTCATATACATACACGTGTATGTATGTGTATATATATATATATATATATATATATGCACAGACACACACAAATATACACATATACACATCCATATACATATACACGTGCACACACACACACATATATAGATACACACATACATATGCACACATACACATATACATATACACACATATAGACAACCACACACATATGCACAGTATGCATGTACACATATAAACGTGCAAATATACAAATATATACATACACACATATATACACCCATATATATATATATATATACACACACACACAAATATATACACACAAAAACACATATACACAGACTGGTACAGCAATGCGTGGCAGGGAATACACCCACATATATATATATATATATATATATATATATATATATATATAAAAATGTAATGTTCGTTTGTGGAATTAGCATAACATTTGGAAACAATACACTTATCAGGCCAACGAGTGACCATTATTATTATTATTATTATTATTATTATTATTATTATTTATTAAATACTCATAAAAACACTGGAAAACACAATGGAAGGGACTTAAAAAGCCAAAAAACAAAAAATACATTGCAAATGCGCAAAACCACATATATACACAAACACACATATACACAAATAAATACACACACAAAACACATATACACAGACTGGGCCACAGCAACATGTGGCAGGAGATAGCTAGTGTATGTATGTATACACACACACATATAGATATAGATATCTCCCTTAAACATGCTAGTTTGTTCTTGCTGGTCTATGAATAGGTGAACTTTCAGAAAGGGTCAAAATGATAGAGTGTGCAGCCCTAGAGAAGAGGCGAGGGAATCCCTCAACGTCACTTCCGGAGTTGCCCCACTCCAGCTGAAGTTGGAGAGAAAGGAGCACATTGGTGGGAGTTTTCCCGCCAGCAAGTGTGCCATCCCTAGGGGGCGCCGCTGATTGGTCAAAAGGGAAGAGGGGGCGTGGCCTACTTGGTATATCAACAGCAAAGATCAGGAAGGAGTTCTTTTTCCAGATTGGGGGGAAGAGGAGAGCTGGCTGCAAGGAAGGAAGGAAGGAAGGTAGGTAACGCGTTGCTTGCAGTCTAGTTACTAGGAACGAGTTCCTTTTGATAAACAGGGGTGCCATTTGGCCCTACCTTTAAATGCTCAGTGCTGTGGAGCCCTGGGATGTAGTTTGGGGAGAAGGAGGAGGAGGCTCAAGACCTTGCAGAAACCACAACTCCCAGGACTCCATAGCATGAGCCAGGGCAGTGGAAGTGGTGGTCAACATTCCAACACAAAAATGTGTTATGTCAACATTTGCTTATTTTTTTTCCTGCACAACAATATCTATCTATCTCTATCTCTATTTCTCTATCTAACAACAAGCCTCTGCTTTTGCTCACCCCAGCCTCAAAATCGGGCAATGTGTTGGCTTTGTATGCTGTTGAATTCCTCCTCTAACAACTCGGCGATCAAAGAGGAACCAAGAGAAGACCTTGACGTCACCCCGGCTGGGAGAAGCGATGGTGGACCCTGGGGAATTGCTGGGGAGAAGACCCCCGAGGAGGATGCTCTTGGCCCCGATGGACAACCAGGGCAATGCAAAATACCCCCGGCAGGAGAGGCCAATGAGGTTGAGCCGGACACCAAGCAGGGAGCACCCCTCCGGTGGGTGGTGAAGGAAGAGGGCAACGGGAGCGCAACGGTGCTGAGCGAAAACGAGTGGAGCCTGCTTCCTCTTCGTCCCTCTTTCTCAGGTATCCCAAAGCCTGTCATTTCCATCTCCCTTCCCTTAGGTTAAGGAAGGACTATGGCTGAGTATGGTTTAGAATGCAAGGGAATATTTATTTATTTATTTGCCGTGTCAGGGCAACCAGTCAATTATATTACATTTCTAACAGAAACAAAGCAAACAAACAAACAAAATTCAAAATTTGTGAGTTTGGTAGTTGATTAAATGGATGGCCATTTGTCAGGGGTATTTGAATGCAATATTCCTGCTTCTTGGCAGAATGGGTTGGACTGGATGGCCCAGGAGGTCTCTTCCAACTCTTGGATTCTATGATTCTATGATATAACTTTTGCACAGTGGAGCCCCTGGTGGTGCAGTGGGCTAAACCCTTGTGCTGGCAGGATTGCTGACTAACACAGGTTTGAATCCAGGGAAAGCACAGAAGAGCTCCCTCTGTCAGCTCCCCATGCGGGGACATGAGAGAGTCCTCCCACAAGGATAGCAACACATCAAAACATCCGGCATCCCCTGGGCAACGTCCCTTATTTATTTATCATGTCAGGAGCAAACCAAACAGTTGTATTGTATTTTTTAACAAACACAAAAAAACAGACAGACAAAACACAATGTCCTTTGACCAGTAGCTGGCCACTTGGAGTGCCTCTGGTGTTACTATAAGAAGGTCACATCACAGGTTCCCAACCGTTTAGGGCTTTGTAGGTGATAACGTGTACCTTGAATTGGGACCGGAAAATAAACGGCAGCCAATGGAGCTCCTTAAACATGGGAGTCAACTGCTCCTTATAACTAGCCCCACTTATTAATCTGGCTACCAAAAGTTGGACAGGTTGTAGTTTCCAGGCCGTCTTCAAGGGTAGCCCCACGTATTTATTTATTTATTTAAAAGTTTTGTGTACCGGACTTCTCATCTCTCTTGAGGGACTCGGCCCAACCATAAAATCACATACATAGAATCATAGAGTTGGAAGAGACCTCATGGGCCATCCAGTCCAACTCCCTGCCAAGAAGCAGGAATATTGCATTCAAAGAACCCCTGACAGATGGCCATCCAGCCTCTGTTTAAAAGCTTCCAAAGAAGGAGCCTCCACCACACTCCGGGGCAGAGAGTTCCACTGCTGAACGGCTCTCACAGTCAGGAAGTTCTTCCTCATGTTCAGATGGAACCTCCTCTCTTGTAGTTTGAAGCCATTGTTCCGCGTCCTAGTCTCCAAGGAAGCAGAAAACAAGCCAAACAGTCAATAAAACATCATAATTCATATTACAGTAAAACATTACAACAGCAATTACAATCAATAACTATAATGGTCAGTCGTCACACTAAAATCGTTGCTCATCATCCTCCATCCATATCTCAGGGTGTTGGCTCACTCGTCGAATGCCTGTCTCCATAACCAGGTCTTCACCTGTTTCCTAAATGTCAGGATAGAGGGGCGGTTCTGATCTCCAGTGGGAGAGAGTTCCAGAGTCGAGGGGCCACCACCGAGAAGGCCCTGTCCCTCGTCCCCACCAGACGCGCTTGTGGGACCGAGAGCAGGGCCTCTCCAGACGATCTTAATAATCTTGATGGTTCATAGGGGAGAATACGTTCGGAGAGGTAAACAGGGCCGGAGTTGTTTAGGGCTTTATAGGTTAACACCAGCACTTTGAATTGTGCTCGGAAGCTAATTGGCAGCCAGTGGAGCTGGTGTAACAGCGGAGTGGTGTGCTCCCTGTACCCAGCACCCGTTAGTAGTCTGGCTGCCGAGCGTTGGACTAACTGCAGCTTCCGGGCAGTCTTCAGAGGCAACCCCACGTAGAGAGCGTTGCAGTAGTCTAAACAGGATGTAACCAAAGCGTGGATCACCGTGGCCAAGTCAGACTTCCCAAGGTACGGGCGCAGCTGGCGCACAAGTTTTAATTGTGCAAAAGCTCCCCTGACCACCGCCGAAACCTGGGGCTCCAGGCTCAGCCATTAATCTAGGAGAACTCCCAAGCTGCGAACCTGCGTCTTCAGGGGGAGTGTAACCCTGTCCAGCACAGGCTGTAACCCTATGCCCTGTTCGGCCTTTCGACTGACCAGGAGTGCCTCTGTCTTGTCTGGATTTAGTTTCAATCTGTTGTCCCTCATCCAGTCCCCTCATCCAACGTAGAGAGCATTGTGGTAGTCCAGTCTAGAGGTAACTAAGGTGTGGACCACCTTAGGTGTGGATGTAACCTTTCAATATTGAAACATTCCTTTTTCTTTCTGTTCTAGATAAAGATGGGAAGGAGCATGAGAATGAGGAGAATACACCTGATGGACAGCTTGACAACGTTCTGCATCAACACGAGGAGGAGAAGACAGGGGCAAGGAATGGCGCAGGGATGAGAGAGCAAGCAGAGAAAAAGGCGCTTTGTCCATCAATCCTTTCCCAGTTAGCTGAAGAGAAAGCGCAGGGATGTGCCGAGTGCGAAAAGACCTACTGCATGAATGCGCATGAATCTCAAATAATTTGCACAGCAGAGAAGCTATATCAGTGTTCAGGGTGTGGAAAGCAGTTCAGTTCATATGGTTGCATTGTTGCACATAAACAAAACCATAAAGGGCAGAAACCATATCAATGCTGGGAGTGTGACCAGAGTTTCTGGCTGAAAGATGAACTCCTATCCCATCAAGGAACGCACTCGGGGGAGAGCCCGTACAAGTGTTTTGAGTGTGGAAAGAGTTTTCATGGGAGTACAGAGCTTCTTCAGCATGAAATGAGTCACGGAGGAGAGAAATTTTACAAATGTTTGGAATGCGGAAAGCACTTCCATTCCTCCGGACCCCTTAAAGTGCACAAAAGAATCCACACAGGAGAGAAGCCATGTACATGTGTGGAGTGTGGAAAGAGCTTCGGTGATAAAGCGAAACTTAGGGTGCATACGAGAACCCACACGGGAGAGAAACCGTATAAATGCTTGGAGTGTGGAAGGAGGTTTGTTGAGAAAGGGGCGCTCATGGTGCACAAAAGAACCCACACAGGAGAGAAGCCGTATCAATGCCTGGAGTGTGGAAACAGCTTCAGTGTGAATGCAACCCTCAAAGTGCACCAAAGAATCCACACAGGAGAGAAACCATATAAGTGCGTGGAGTGTGGAAAGAGCTTCATTGATCGGGGGAGACTTCTTGTGCATGAAAGGACCCACATGGAAGAGAGACCCTATAAATGCCTGGAGTGCGGAAAGAGCTATTGCCAGAAATCAGGTCTTTCCACCCACCAAAGAATCCACAGGAGGAAAAAGAACTAAATGCTTAGAATGTGGAAGGGATTTCACGCGAAGGCTTCCACACACCATATGTAGTTTTGGAATGAAGAAAGATAACTTATATATACATAATTTTTTGTTTACAAGTCAAACCTGAAACCCTGAGTAGACTTATTCATTCAGCAATGTGATTACTGTACCTTAAAGGAACCATTCCCCTTCTTTGAACAGATGGATGAATGCCATGAGACTTGTCCATCTCGGAAGAACCTACTGCAAGAGAGAGGTTTCCAATTACATCTTTAATGGATTGTGCAGGAGAAGGTGATCCTGAAGGCAACCTGGAACCAAACCATGTAGGGCTTTAAAGGTCAAAACCAACACCTTGTATTTTGTCCAGAAACTAATTGGCAGCCAGTGGAAGGAGTTTAGGATTTTATTATTTACTATGTTTGTATACCGCTCTTGTCAATCCTCAGGCGACTCAGAGCGGTTAACAATAGCAAAATTAAATACTCAAAAACATCTTAAAACAGTTGAAAGTCATTAAAACCGTAGCATAATAAACAGTCAATATAAATCAATAAAACATCTCATTATTT
This sequence comes from Anolis sagrei ordinatus, assembly GCF_025583915.1. Taxonomy (NCBI): domain Eukaryota; kingdom Metazoa; phylum Chordata; class Lepidosauria; order Squamata; family Anolidae; genus Anolis; species Anolis sagrei. The sequence goes on from NW_026845477.1 coordinate 305,483,381, forward strand.
ATTTATTTACAGTATTTATATTCCGCCCTTCTCACCCCACAGGGGACTCAGGGCGGATTACAATGTACACATATATGGCAAACATTCAAAGCCAATTTGACATACAATGTATACAGACGTACACAGAGGCTATTTAACTTCTTCTGGCTGCCAGGGAAGCTGTTGCTTTCATCGTCCATCTGCGACACTGATGAAGTACTTCCGCATTCCCTGCATGCTTTCGCTGGAGTCTTTTTTATGGCCTCATAAATTAGTTAATTTAGCCTCCCCACACAAGGTGCTACCTAATTTTCCTACTTGACAGATGCAACTGTCTTTCAGGTTGCAAAGGTCGACAACAGGCTACACAACTGGTTGGAAGCCCACTCCAACCCGGGCTGGCTTCGAACTCGTGACCTTTTGGTCAGAGTGATCTTAATGCAGCTGGTACTCAGCCAGCTGTGCCACAATCTGCGTCTCATAGTTAAAATCAAGATCCAGTCTCATCATCCAATTGTTCCATATTCCTATGTTCGTTACCTCCTGTTCAAATGCCTGCTCGAACAACCATGTCTTCACTTTCCTCTGAAATGTCAACAGGGAGGGGGCTGATCTAATATCTGTAGGAAGGGCGTTCCACAGCTGAGGGGCCACCACTGAGAAGGCCCTGTCTCTCATCCCCACCAGATGTGCTTGTGAAGCAGGTGGGATCGAGAGCAGGGCCTCCTCTGATGATATCAAATCCCTAGTGGGTTCATAGGAGGAGATGCGTTTGGATAGATAAGCTGGGCCAAAACCGTTTAGGGCTTTATAGGCTAAAGCCAGCACTTTGAATTGTGCCCGGTAGCAAACTGGCAGCCAGTGGAGCTGGCGAAAGAGAGGAGTTGTATGCTCCCTGAGCACCTCTCCCGTTAGTAACCTGGCTGCTGACCGTTGGACCATTTGAAGCTTCTGAATAGTCTTCAAAGGCAACCTCACGTAGAGAACGTTGCAGTAGTCTATATGGGATGTAACCAGAGCGTGAACCACTGTGGTTAGGTGTAATAAGCTCACTCCTGCATGTTCCCATAACCCAGGCATCCTCAAACTGTGGCCCTCCAGCTGTTTGGGCCTTCAACTTCCAGAATTCCTGACAATTAAACAAGCAAGTTAGGACTTCTGGGATTTGGAGGCCCAAACAGCTGGAGGACCGCAGTCTGAGGACCCTGTCATAACCAATCTGGCTGCCGTTGTTTGAACCACTTGTTTTCGAACTTGGTACAAAGGTAACCCAATGTAGAATGCATTGCAGAAGTTACAAACATGTGCCCCACCATCTTCAGGTCCTCCAACTCTAGGAAGGAGCTCGGCTTCCTCAGTCCCATAGGGCAGAGAGGGTGGAATATAAATAAAGATGATTATTATTTTACTGACACAAAAACACAGTATGTCGCAGCAAACGAGATCTATATGCTGGATTTCGTATCACAAAATCACAAGTCGAACACTTCCCAAGTGTCTAGGACTGTGTTCCCAAGAGATTTTCAGGATTTTTCAGAGACAACGTTGATGGAATCGTTCCAGGAGTTGCATGCAACGTCTGTAGACAGTCCACGTCTCACAGGCATATAGCAGGGTTGGGAAGACAATGGCTTTATAAACAAGCTCCTTGGTCTCCCTACGGATGTCCCGGTCCTCAAACACTCTCTGCTTTAGGTTCTTGTGGGTTTTTTCGGGCTATAGAGCCATGTTCTAGAGGCATTTCTCCTGACGTTTCGCCTGCATCTATGGCAAGCATCCTCAGAGGTTGTGAGGTCTGTTGGAAGTAGGAAAAATGGGTTTATATATCTGTGGAATGGCTGGGGTGGGGCAAGGAGCTCTTCCCTGCTGCAGTTAGGTGTGAATGTTTAGCTGATCACCTTCATTAGCATTTGAAGGCCTGCCTGAGCCTGGGAAAATCTGTTGCTGGGAGGTGTTAATCTGTGCCTGGTTTTTTCTCTCTGTAGTTTAGCTGTTATAATTTTAGAGTTTTTTAATACTGGTAGCCAGATTTTGTTCATTTTCATGGTCTCTTCCTTTCTGTTGAAATTGTCCACATGCTTGTGGATTTCAATGGCTTCTCTGTGTAGTCTGACATGGTGGTTGTTGGTGTGGTCCAGCATTTCTGTGTTCTCAAATAATATGCTGTGTCCAGGCTGGTTCATCAGGTGCTCTGCTATGACTGACTTCTCTGGTTGAAGTAGTCTGCAGTGCCTTTCATGTTCCTTGATGCGTGTCTGGGCGCTGCGTTTGGTGGTCCCTATGTAGACTTGTCCACAGCTGCATGGTATACGGTAGACTCCTGCAGAGGTGAGAGGATCCCTCTTGTCCTTTGCTGAACGTAGCATTGGTTGGATTTTCTTGGTGGGTTTGTAGATTGTTTGTATGTTGTGTTTCCTCATCAGCTTCCCTATGCGGTCAGTGGTTCCCTTGATGTATGGCAGGAACACTTTTCCTCTGGGTGGATCTTCATCTTTACTCTCGTGGCTTGTTCTTGGTCTTGCAGCTCTTCTGATGTCTGAGGTGGAGTCTCCATTGGCCTGGAGAGCCCAGTTGAGGTGGTTCAGTTCATCTTGGAGGAGGTGGGGTTCGCAGATTCTTTTTGCACGGTCTGCCAAGGCTTTAATTGTGCTTCTTTTTTGACTTGGGTGATGGTTGGAGTTTTTATGTAGATATCTATCTGTGTGTGTGGGTTTTCTGTAAACGGTGTGACCCAATTGTTGATCTGGTTTGCGGATGACTAGGACATCTAGAAAAGGCAGTCTTCCTTCATTTTCTTTTTCCATGGTGAACTGGATGTTTGGGTGGATGCTGTTAAGATGCTCCAGGAACCTGTTGAGTTCTTCTTCTCCATGGCTCCAAATGGTGAAGGTGTCATCCACATATCTGAACCATATCGTGGGCTTTTTGGTTGCTGTTTCCAGGGCTTGTTCTTCAAAGTGTTCCATGTAGAAGTTAGCTATGACCGGGCTGAGAGGGCTCCCCATAGCTACTCCATCTTTCTGTTCGTAGAATTCATTGTCCCACTGAAAGTAACTGGTGGTAAGGCAATGGTGAAACAGAGCCGTGATGTCTTCTGGGAACCTCTGGTTGATGAGTGCCATGGTGTCTGCTACCGGGACCATGGTAAATAGAGATACCACATCAAAGCTGATCAGTTTGTCGTTTGTATTTAGCTTGAGATTGCTGACATGGTTTTTTCTATGAAGTGGGCTGAGTCCTTTGCTCTCTGCTTTATTCAGAAAAATGCTGCACTTGCAGAGCTCAGGCGGTGTTGTACTTCAGTGTCAATGTTGACTTTGGTGGAGAGGTGTCTGCCAAGGTAGTGGAAATGGTCCGCGTTTTCTAATGTTCCATCATTAAGCAGTATCTCTGGCATTGGAGAGGGGTTGGCTGGTGACTGCTGGAAGAGCACTTGGGTTTTCTCAATGTTCAATGAGAGGCCGAGCTTCTTGTATGCTTCTGCGAAGGTGTTTTCAAGTGGCTCTGAATGCTGGGATTTATAGGTCACCTACAATCGGAAAGCATTCTGAACCCCATCAATGAGAAAATTGGGCCAAACTTCCTACACAGAACCCCCATATCCAACGAAAATACTGTGTTTTCTGATGGTCTTTGGCGACTCCTCTGACACCCCCTCACAACCCCCAGGTTGAGAAACCAGCCACATACACATTTCCACTTTCATTATGTGTATAGATAGAGGGATAGACATAGCCCTCAAACATATTACTTCATTCTATTATTGCTGGCCCAGAAAGGGTTAAAATGACAGAGTGTGCAGCCTTAGACATTGGAGAGGGATTGGCTGGTGACTGCTGGAAAAGCACTTTGGTTTTCTCGATGTTCAATGACAGGCCGAGCTTTCTGTATGCTTTTGCGAAGGTTTTTAGAGTGGCTTGTAGGTCTTTTTCTGAATGCGCACATATGACGGTGTCATCAGCATATTGGAGTTGTATAACAGATGTTGTTGCAGACAGTCTTTCAGTCTGCTGAGGATAAATAGATTGCCATCTGTCCGATAGATGATCGAGGACATGTTCATGGCACTCACTATAACCGGCAATGTCATTGGAAGGAGGGCCATTGGTGTCTCCTGTTTGTGGAGGCAGGAGCCACACACAAACATAGATGTTTTCGCTGTATTTTTAATTTGCTTTGCATCGTATTGTTATTGTTTGTTGTTGTTGTGTTGAGGCCTTGGCCTTTGTAAGCCTCATCGAGTCCTTCGGGAGATGCTAGCGGGGTACAAATAAAGTTTAATAATAATAATATGTGTGTGCGTATATTGAGGAGGGCGACTAAAATGATCAAGGGTCTGGAGAACAAGCCCTATGAGGAGCGGCTTAAGGAGCTGGGCATGTTTAGCCTGAAGAAGAGAAGGCTGAGAGGAGACATGATAGCCATGTATAAATATGTGAGAGGAAGCCACAGGGAGGAGGGAGCAAGCTTGTTTTTATTTCCCTGGAGACTAGGACGCAGAACAATGGCTTCAAACTACAAGAAAGAGATTCCATCTGAACATGAGGAAGAACATTAGGAAGCTGTTCAGCAGTGGAACTCTCTGCCCCGGAGTGTGGTGGAGGCTCCTTCTTTGGAAGCTTTTAAACAGAGGCTGGATGGCCATCTGTCAGGGGTGATGTGAATGCAATATTCCTGCTTCTTGGCAGAATGGGGTTGGACTGGATGGCCCATGAGGTCTCTTCCAACTCTTTGATTCTATGATTCTGTGACGCTGTCATCAGCATATTGGAGTTCTATAACAAACTTTGGTTTGGCTTTCAGTGGGCTGAGGTTAAATAGCTTGCCATCTGTCTGATAGATGATGGAGGACATGTTCAACTGGCAATGTCATTGGAAGGAGGGCCATTGGTGTCTCCTCTTTGTGGAGGCAGGAGCCACACACAAACATGCATGTTTTCACTGTATTATGTGTGTATATATATTTAGAGACAGCCATAGCCCTCAAACTGTAATTTGTTGTATTGTTGCTGGCCCAGAAAGGGTTAAAATGACAGAGTGGGAAGCCCTAGACAGGCCCTGGAGAAGAGGGGAGGGAATCCCCAACGTCACTTCCGGGGATGCCTCACTGAATCAGAAGGTGGAAAGAACCACGTTGGTTGGAGTTCTCGCGCCAAGTGACGCAACACTAGGAGGGCGCTGCTGATTGGTCAAAGGGGGAGAGGGGGCGTGGTCAACAAAGACAAGGAAGGAGTTTTTTTCCAAACTGGGGGAAGAGGAGAGCTGGAAGGAAAGAAGGTAACGCGTTGCCTGCACTGTCGTTACTAGGAACTCGTTCCTTTTGGTAAGTAAGGGTGCAGATTGTGTGGTGGAGCCCTGGGAGATGTAGTTTGGGGAGAAGACTTTGTAGACACCACAACTCCCAGGACTCCCAGGCTAGTGACAGATAGAAGATCACTTTGGTTTTCTTGATGTTCAATGACAGATGTGTCTGCAAAAGTGTTTAGAGTGGCTTGTAGGTCTTCTTCTGAATGTGCACAGGCCATGTTATCATCAGCATATTGGAGTTCTATGTTGTTGTTACCTTGGTTTTGATTTTCTATTTTCCTATTTACTGTTTTCAAGCTGTGGATGGTGGTATCTGCGGATATGGAGGGTTGCTTATAATTATAGTGCCTAACTTTCTGGGCTTGGGTGTACCTCTGTACTGTAGAATGGATGTAGATTGACACTGCTTTAACTCCCAAGTGGCCAGCTACTGGTCAAAAGACATTTAATCAACTACCAAGCTTGCAAATGCTGTGTTTTGTCTGTTTGCTTTTGTTAAAAATGTAGGTCTTCTTCTGAATGTGCATAGGCTATGCTATCATCAACATATTGGAGTTCTATAACAGATGTTGTTGTTACCTTGCTTTTGATTTTCTATTTTCCTATTTACTATTTTCAAGCTGTGGATGGTGGTATCTGCGGATATGGAGGGTTGCTTATAGTTCTCGTGCCTAACTTTCTGGGCTTGGGTGTACCTCTGTACTGTAGAATGGATGTAGATTGACACTGCTTTAACTCCCAAGTGGCCAGCTACTGGTCAAAGGACATTTAATCGACTATCAAGCCCGCAAATTCTGTGTTTTGTCTGTTTGTTTGTTTGTTTGCTTTTGTTAAAAATGTAGGTCTTCTTCTGAATGTGCACAGGCTATGCTATCATCAACATATCGGAGTTCTATACCAGATGTTGTTGTTACCTTGCTTTTGATTTTCTATTTTACTAATTTCTATTTTTAAGCTGTGGATGGTGGTATCTGCATATATGGAGGGTTGCTTATAATTATAGTGCCTAACTTTCTGGGCTTGGGTGTACCTCTGTACTGTAGAATGGATGTAGATTGACACTGCTTTAACTCCCAAGTGGCCAGCTACTGGTCAAAAGACATTTAATCAACTACCAAGCTTGCAAATTATGTGTTTTGTCTGTTTTTTTGTTTGCTTTTGTTAAAAATGTAGGTCTTCTTCTGAATGTGCACAGGCTATGCTATCATCAGCATATTGGAGTTCTATAACAGATGTTGTTGTTACCTTGGTTTTGATTTTCTATTTTACCATTTACTATTTTCAAGCTGTGGATGGTGGTATCTGCGGATATGGAGGGTTGCTTATAGTTCTCGTGCCTAACTTTCTGCGCTTGGGTGTACCTCTGTACTGTAGAATGGATGTAGATTGATGCTGCTTTAACTGCTAGAAGATCATAGAATCATAGAATCAGAGAGTTGGAAGAGACCTCATGGGCCATCCAGTCCAACCCCATTCTGCCAAGAAGCAGGAATATTGCATTCAAATCACCCTGACAGATGGCCATCCAGCCTCTGTTTAAAAGCTTCCAAAGAAGGAGCCTCCACCACACTCCGGGGCAGAGAGTTCCACTGCTGAACACCTCTCACAGTCAGGAAGTTCTTCCTCATGTTCAGATGGAATCTCCTGTCTTGTAATTTGAAGCCATTGTTCCATTGCGTCCTAGTCTCCAGGGAAGCAGAAAACAAGCTTGCTCCCTCCTCCCTGTGGCTTCCTCTCACATTTATACATGGCTATAGATGTTTTGTTCTAATTTGTCACCTTTTCCCACCAGGGAGAAGATCCAGATAGAATAGCAAACCTCTGCTTCTTCTCATCCCAGCCTCAAAAGAGGATAATGTGTTGGCTTTGTGTGCTGTTGAATTCCTCCTCTAACAACTTGGCAATCAAAGAAGAACCAGGAGAAGACCTTGACGTCGCTCTGGATGGAAGTAGCAATGCTGGACCCTGGGGAATTGCTGGGGAGAAGACCCCCGAGGAGGACACTCTTGGCCCCAATGTAAAGCCAGAGCAATGCAAAAAGGAGCCAGGAGAAGACCGTGATGTTTCCCTGGATGGAAGTAGCAATGGCAGACCCTGGGTCATTGCTGGGGAGAAGACCCCTGAGGAGGATGCTCTTGGCCCCAATGTAAAGCCAGAGCAATGCAAAATACCCCCGGCAGGAGAGGCCAATGAAGTTGAGCCAGACACCAAGCAGGGAGCACCCCTCCGGTGGGTGGTGAAGGAGGAGGGCAACGGGAGCGCAACGGTGCTGAGCGAAAACGAGTGGAGTCTTCTTCCTCTTCATCCATCTTTCTCAGGTATCTCGAAGTCTGTCATTTCCATCTCCCTTTTCTTAGGTTAAGGAAGCGGGTGTGACTGGGAATGGTTTAAATTGGGGGGAAAGGTGAAATTTGATAGCGCTCTTCCTTTAAACCATTTAGCCTTGTTTGATTTGTGTCTCTTAACAGCAGAACTCCCAATTACACAAGGGATCCATTCCAAGATCCTTCATGTAATATATGTTTTGCATATACAGTGTTCCCTCATTTATGTTCCAGGACCACCTGTGATAAGTGAAAATCCACAAAGTAGGGAATATATAATATATATTATATATTTTTACTTTATTTGTATACCGCTCTTCTCAGCCCTTAGGCGACTCAGAGCGGTTAACAACAAACGGGGCAAAAATTCAATGCAACATCATACAAACCATTTAAAAACAATTAACACAATAATACACTAAGCAATTAACATCAATAACCATCAATAAACAACTCACTAGCGTCTCATAACTAAAATCATATATATATATACACATGTGTGTATATATATATATATATATACACACACACATATATAGATACATACATACATACATTTGTTGTTCATTCATTCAGTCATTTCCGACTCTTCGTGACCTCATGGACCAGCCCATGCCAGAGCTCCCTGTCGGCCGTCACCACCCCCAGCTCCTTCAAGGTCAATCCAGTCACTTCAAGGATGCCATCCATCCATCTTGCCCTTGGTCGGCCCCTCTTCCTTTTGCCTTCCATTTTCCCCAGCATCATTGTCTTATCTAGGCTTTGCTGTCTCCTCATGATGTGGCCAAAGGACTTCATCTTGGCCTCTCATCTCCTTCCCTCCAATGAGCAGTCGGGCTTTATTTCCTGAAGTATGGACTGGTTGGATCTTCTCGCGGTCCAAGGCACTCTCAGAACTTTCCTCCAACACCACAGTTCAAAAGCATCTCTTCCTTCGCTCAGCCTTCCTTATGGTCCAGCTCTCACATCCGTAGGTGACTACAGGGAATACCATGGCTTTGACTATGCGATCTTTGTTGCCAGTCTGATGTCTCTACTCTTTACTATTTTATCGAGACTGGACATTGCTCTCCTCCCAAGAAGGAAGCATCTCCTGATTTCCTGGCCACAGTCTGCGTCTGCAGTAATCTTTGCACCTAGAAATACAAAGTCTGTCACTGCCTCCATTTTCTCCCTCTATTTCCCAGTTATCAATCATTCTTGTTGCCATAATCTTTTTTTTATTTTAGCTGCAACCCAGATTTTGCACTTTCTTCTTTCACCTTGATTAGAAGGCTCCTCAGCTCCTCCTCGCTTTCATCAAAGTAGTGTCATCTGCATATCTACGGTTGCTAATGTTTCTTTCAGCAATTTTAACTCCAGCCTTGCATTCATCAAGCCCCGCACATCGCATGATGTCTTTTGCATACAAGTTGAATAGGTTGGGGGAGAGTATACAACCCTGCATACATACATACAGTATATATATATATATACTTACAATCTCAAGCTTGACGCATCTTCCGCCTTTCTTTCCCTGCACACTGGTCTCTCCTCCTCCCTCCCGACACCTGCACACTCTCTTACGATTTGTAGTATGATGCACCACAATCACACTTAGGTATTTTTTTGGAGGTTCTTATCATAATACAAAAATTCCACAGCATTGAACCATGCAGTTGAAGTGGTGTCGAACAACAGTAAATCAGCAAGTTTTAGGAAGAGGCTGAAGCCATAAGGACTGATAGACTCCTAGAGTTGGAAGAGACCTCATGGGCCATCCAGCCCAACCCCATTCTGCCAAGAAGCAGGAATATTGCATTAAAAGCACCCCCGATAGATGGCCATCCAGCCTCTGTTTAAAAGCTTCCACAGAAGGAGCCTCCACCACACTCTGGGGCAGAGAGTTCCACTGCTGAATGGCTCCCACAGTCAGGAAGTTCTTCCTCATGTTCAAATGGAATCTCCCTTCTTGTAGTTTGAAGCCATTGTTCCATTGCATCATAGTCTCCAGGGAAGCAAAAAACAATTTCGCTCCCTCCTCCCTATGATTTCCTCTCACATATTTATACAAGGCTATCATGTCTCCTCTCAGCCTTCACTTCTGAAGGCTAAACATGCCCAGCTCTTTAAGCCACTCCTCATAGGGCTTGTTCTCCAGACCCTTGATCATTTTAGTCGCCCTCCTCTGGACACATTCCAGCTTGTCAATATCTCTCTTCAATTGTGGTGCCCAGAATTGGACACAATATTCCAGGTGGTCTAACCAAGGCAGAATAGAGCATGGGTAGCATGACTTCCCTAGATCTAGACACTATGCTCCTATTGATGCAGGCCAAAATCCCATTGGCTTTTTTTGCCGCCACATTACATTCCTGGCTCATGTTTAACTTGTTGCCCACGAGGACTCCAAGATCTTTTTCACACGTACTGCTTCGTGAGCCAGGCATTGTCTCCCATTCTGTATCTTTGCATTTCGTTTTTCGTGCCAAAGTGGAGTATCTTGCATTTGTCCCTGAACTTCATTTTGTTAGTTTTGGCCCATCATCTCTCTAATCTGTCAAGATCGTTTTGAATCCTGCTCCTGTCCTCTGGAGTATTGGCTATCCCTCCCAATTTGGTGTCGTCTGCAAACTTGATGATCCTGCCTTCTAACCCTTCATCTAAGTCATTAATAAAGATGTTGAACAGGACCGGGCCCAGGACGGAACCCTGCTGATGGCACTCTGCTCGTCACTTCTTTCCAGGATGAAGAGGAAGCCTTGGGGAGAATCACCCTCTGGGTTCGTCCATTTAACCAATTACAGATCCACCTCACCGTAGTTTTGCCTAGCCCACATTGGACTAGTTTCCTTGCCAGAAGGTCATGGGGGACCTTGTCGAAGGCCTTCCTGAAATCCAGGTACGCTCCATCCACGGCATTCCCTGCATCTACCCAGCTTGTAACTCTATCGAAGAAAGAGATCAGATGAGTCTGGCATGACTTGTTTTTGATAAATCCATGTTGACTATTAGCGATGACCGCATTTGTTTCTAAGTGTTTGCAGACCGCTTCCTTAACAATGATATAACCTTTCACTATTGAAATATTCCTTTTTCTGTCCCAGGCAAAGATGGGAGAGAGAGTGAGAACAAGGAGACAATGCCTGATTCACAGGTTAACGTTCAGCATCGAAATGATGAGGAGAACACAGAGGGGAGGAAAGGAGCAGCGATGAGAGAACAAACAGAGAAAAACATGCTTTGTCCATCAATCCTTTCCCAGTTACATGAAGAGAAAGCGCAGGGATGTGCCGAGTGTGAAAAGACCTACTGCATGAATGCGCATGAATCTCGAATAATGTTCACACTAGAGAAGCTATATCAGTGTTTAGGGTGTGGAAAGCAGTTCAGTTCCTACGGTTGTGTGGTTTCACACAAAAATAACCACAAAGAGCAGAAACCGTATCAATGCCGGGAGTGTGACCAGAGTTTCCGGCTGAAAAATGAACTCTTATCACATCAAGGAACGCACCCAGGGGACAAACCGTACAAATGTTTTGAGTGTGGAAAGAGTTTTCATGAGAGTACAGAGCTTCTTCAACATGAAGTGTATCACAGAGGGGAGAAATTTTACAAATGTTTGGAATGCGGACAGCACTTCCATTCTGCCGGTCTCCTTGACGCACATGGAAAAACCCACGCGGAGAAGCAATCAGGTTTGGACTGTGGTAAGAGCTTCCATACAAGCGCACCTCTTATCAGCCTCAAATTCATCCACGTGGAGGATAAGCCATATAAATGCATGCAGTGTGGGGAAAGCTTCAGTGTGAGAGATTGCCTGGAGATACATAACAGAACCCATACAGTAGAGAAACCGTTTAAATGTATGGATTGCGGAAAGACCTTCACGGTACGTTCACACCTTAAAGTGCACAAAAGACTCCACACAGGAGAGAAGCCGTATCAATGCCTGGAGTGTGGGAAGAGCTTCCATGTGAAAGAGCACCTCACTGTGCATAATAGGACCCACACAGGAGAGAAGCCGTACAAATGTGTGGAGTGTGGGAGGTGCTTCAGCGTGAGAGGAAACCTTAATGAGCATCGAAGAATCCACACGGGAGAGAAACCATATCAATGCGTGGAATGTGGGAAGAGCTTCCGCGTGAGAAGAAGCCTCACTGAGCATGGAAGGACCCACGTGAAAGACAAAACGTACGCATGCCTCGAGTGCGGAAAGAGCTTTGGCAATAAATCAGGGCTTTGCTCCCACCAACGAATCCACACGAGGAAACCAAACAAAATGCTTGGAGTGTTGAAGGAACTTCGCCCGAAGGCTTCCTGACACCATATGCAGTTTTGGAATAAAGAAAGACACTCTGTTTACATAGAAATATTTGTTAAAACCCAACCCCGAAACCCTGAGTAGACTTATTCATTGAGCAATGTGAGTCCTTAACTCTTCTAAACATAGAAATATTCATCTTCTTTGAATAGATGGATGAACGGCATGAGACTTGGCCATCTCGGAATATCTTAGCCCAGTGACTTTAGTTGAATTTTAAAGCGTTTTTAAGGATCTAATATGTTAAAAGTGTGAATATATTATGTCTTGTTTATTTAAGCTGTTTATTTACTTGTTATTTGTACCTTCGGCATTGAATGCTTGCCAATGTGTTTTATTTTGCTGTAAGCTTTCCTCCGAGGAGATAGGGTGGGCTATAAATAAAGCATTATTATTATTATTATTATTATTATTATTATTATTATTATTAT
>NW_026845477.1:305502373-305525809 GCF_025583915.1 Anolis sagrei ordinatus
ATAGAGAGAGCCCTCAAGCATGTGTGTTCTATTTTTACTGGTCTAGAAAGGGTTAAAATCACAGAGTGTGCAGCCCTAGAGAGGAGGCGAGGGAATCCCCAACGTCACTTCCTGGGATTCCCCTCTGAATCAGAAAATGACAAGAAGCACATGGGTAGGTGTCCAAGGAGTGACGCAACACTAGGAGGGCGGTGCTGATTGGCCACAGGGGGAGCGGGGCGTGGCCAGCTAAAGTCTTTCCCAAACTGGGGGAAGAGCAGAGCTAGGAGGAAGGAAGGTAACGCGTTCCCTGCAGTGTCGTTACTAGGAACTCGTTACTTTTGGTAAATAAGGGTGCAGTTTGTGCCCCATTGGATGCCCATGGTTGAATGTTATAGTCCTGGGAGATGTAGTTTGGTGAGGAAGAGAAGGCTCAAGAACTTCCTGACTGTGAGAGCTGTTCAGCAGTGGAACTCTCTGCCCCGGAGTGTAGTGGAGGCTCCTTCTTTGGAAGCTTTTAAACAGAGGCTGGATGGCCATCTGTCAGGGGTGCTTTGAATGCAATATTCCTGCTTCTTGGCAGAATAGGGTTGGACTGAATGGCCCAGGAGGTCTCTTTCAACTCTAGGATTCTATGATTGTAAGAGCTTGTAGAAACTACATCTTCCAGGACTCTATAGCATTCAGCCAAGGCAGTGGAAGTGGCATCAAACCGCTTTAATTCTGCCGTGTAGATGCACCCTCAAGTTGCATTTCCCAAACTTTCTTAGTCATCTTACTTTATTTACTTAGGCGATTCCGCGTTCTCTGAATATGATGTCCTTCCAAGTGGAGTATCTTGGCGATGGGTCCGTAGGTGGCCGTGGAGACCTATTCTTGACCCGCATTTTCTTCCGCAATGAGAGCATCAGTTTCCAGGTGGAAGGCGGCCCCGGTCCTCTTGACACTGCCCTCTATTTGTGCCTCGTCAAATTCTACAGCACTGCTGATCTCAGCTGACTTCCAGCTGGAGCACTCAAGGGCCAGGGCTTCTCAGTTCTCGGTGTCTATGCCAGAGTTTTTAAGGTTGGCTTTAGCCCATCTTTCAATCTCTTTTCCTGTCCACCAACATTCTGCTTTCCGTTCTTGAGTTCGGAGTAGAGGAACTGCTTTGGGAGACGGTGGTCGGGCATCCGGACCAGCAGAGCTGATGGCAGAGGACCATCGCTTCAATGCTGGTGGTCTTTGCTTCTTCCAGCATGCTGGCATTTGTCAGCTTGTCTTCCCAAGAGATTTGCAGAATATTCCAGAGACAGCGCTGATGGAATTGTTCCAGGAGTTGCATGTGACGTCTGTAGACAGTCAACGTTTCGCAGGCACAGAGCAGGGTTGGGAGGACAATAGCTTTGTAAACAAACACCTTGGTATCCCTATGGATGTACCGGTCTTCAAACGTTCTGTGCTTCATTCAGAAAAATGCTGCACTCACAGAGCTCAAGCGGTGTTGTATTTCAGTGTCAATGTTGACTTTTGTGGAGAGGTGGTGGCCAAGGGAGTGGAAATGGCCAACATTTTCTAATGTTACACCATTAAGCTGTATTTCTGGCATTGCAGAGGGATTGGCTAGTGACAGATAAACAATCACTTTGGTTTTCTTGATGTTCAATGACAGGGCGAGCTTCTCGGGTGCTTCTGCAAAAGTGGGAACCACAATTGAAGGGAGATATTGATAAGCTGGAATGTGTCCAGAGGAGGGCGACTAAAATGATCAAGGGTCTGGAGAACAAGCCCTATGAGGAGTGGCTTAAAGAGCTGGACATGTTTAGTCTGAAGAAGAGAAGGCTGAGAGGAGACATGATAGCCATGTATAAATATGTGAGAGGAAGCCACAGGGAGGAGGGAGCAAGCTTGTTTTCTGCTTCCCTGGAGGCTACGACACGAAACCATGGCTTCAAACTACAAGAAAGGAGATTCCATTTGAACTTCCTGACTGTGAGAGCCGTTCAGCAGTGGAACTCTCTGACCCGGAGTGTGGTGGAGGCTCCTTTTTTTGGAAGCTTTTAAACAGAATCTGGATGACCATCTGTCAGGGTTGGACTGGATGGCCCTTGAGGTCTCTTCCAACTCTATGATTCTACGTTGAGAGTGGCTTGTAGGTCTTCTTCTGAATGTGCACAGGCTATGTTGTCATCAGCATATTGGAGTTCTATACCTTGGTTTTGATTTTCTATTTTACTATTTACTATTTACTATTTTCAAGCTGTGGGTGGTGATATCTGCAGATATGGAGGGTTGCTTATAGTTATTGTGCCTAATTTACTGTAGAATGGATGTAGACTGACTATGCTTTAACTGCTAGAAGATGTTTTGTTCAAATTTGTCACCTTTTCCCACCAGGGAGAAGATCCAGGTAGAACAACAAACCTCTGCTTCTGCTCATCCCAGCCTCAAAAGAGGACAATGTGTTGGCTTTGTGTGCTGTTTCATTCCTCCTCCAACAAGTTGGTGATCAAAGAGAAAGCAGGAGGAGGCTTGGATGTCGCCCCGAATGGAAGTAGCAATGCTGGACCCTGGGTCATTGCTGGGGAGAAGACCCCCGAGGAGGTCACTCTTAGCCCTGATGTAAAGCCAGAGCAATGCAAAATACCCCCAGCAGGAGAGGCCAATGAAGTTGAGCCGGACACCAAGCAGGGAGCACCCCTCCGGTGGGTGGTGAAGGAAGAGGGCAACGGGAGCGCAACGGTGCTGAGCGAAAACGAGTGGAGTCTTCTTCCTCTTCGTCCATCTTTCTCAGGTATCCCGAAGTCTGTCATTTCCATCTCTCTTTCCTTTGGTTAAGAAGGGAGTATGGCTAAGTATGGTTGAGATTGAGGGGAAAGGCAGAATTTGATATAGAGCTCCTACTTTAAACCATTTAGCTTTGTTTTGATTTGTGTCCCTTACAGTAGAATTGCATATTGCACAAGGGACCCATTCCAGGATCCTTCGTATAATATAATTTTTGCATAAACAGGCAAAATCCCCAAGTTACAAACAAGATAGGTTCTGTAGGTTTGTTGAATTCGTATGTAAGTCAGAACAAGTACATTTTTAATGTACCTCCAGTCTATCTGTCTGTCTATCTATCTATCTGTCTGTCTGTCTGTCTGTCTGTCTGTCTATCTATCTAAATAATATGTAATGTTCATAGAATCATAGAATCTAATAGTTGGAAGAGACCTCCTGGGCCATCCAGTCCAACCCCATTCTGCCAAGAAGCAGGAATTGCATTCAAATCACCCCTGACAGATGGCCATCCAGCCTCTGTTTAAAAGCTTCCAAAGAAGGAGCCTCCACCACACTCCGGGGCAGAGAGTTCCACTGCTGAACGGCTCTCAGTCAGGAAGTTCTTCCTCATGTTCAGATGGAATCTCCTCTCTTGTAATTTGAAGCCATTGTTCCATTGCATCCTAGTCTCCAAGGAAGCAGAAAACAAGCTTGCTCCCTCCTCCCTGTGGCTTCCTCTCACATATTTATACATGGCTATCATATCTCCTCTCAGCCTTCTCTTCTTCAGGCTAAACATGCCCAGCTCCTAAGCCGCTCCTCATAGGGCTTGTTCTCCAGACCCTTGATCATTTTAGTCGCCCTCCTCTGGACACATTCCAGCTTGTCAATATCTCTCTTGAATTGTGGTGCCCAGAATTGGACACAGTATTCCAGGTGTGGTCTAACCAGAGCAGAATAGAGGGGTAACATTACTTCCCTAGATCTAGACACTATGCTCCTATTGATGCAGGCCAAAATCCCATTGGCTTTTTTTGCCACATCACATTGTTGGCTCATGTTTAACTTGTTGTCCATGAGGACTCCAAGATCTTTTTCACACGTACTGCTCTCTGAGCCAGGCATCCCCCATTCTGTATCTTTGCATTTCGTTTTTTCTGCCTAAGTGGAGTATCTTGCATTTGTCATGTTGAACTTCATTTTGTTAGTTTTGGCCCATCATCTCTCTAATCTGTCAAGATCATTTTGAATTCTGCCCCTGTCCTCTGGAGTATTGGCTCTCCCTCCCAATTTGGTGTTGTCTGCAAACTTGATGATCATGTATGTTCGCATGTAATGTTCGCATGCGCAAAACCACACACACACACACACACACGCAAACACACATGTATACACATATACACAAATACATACATACACATACACACCTATATATACACAGAAAACACATATACACAGACTGGGCCACAGCAATGCATGGCAGGCTAGAATCTATATAAATAAAAATGTAATGTTCATTTGTGGGATTAACATAATTCAAAAACCACTGGATGAATTGACACCAAATTTGGACACAAGACACCTAACAGGCCAACAAGTGACCATCCCTCATAAAATATTCTGCTGATATAGTCCCAAAGTTGTAAATTAATGATAGATGTCTTCCATCCTGGCTCCATCTCGGTTTCCTTGCCAGATGTTGACTTTTCTTGATTGGCGTTGACAAGCACAAGGCTTGTGTTGACTTCCTAAAGAATGTATTGTCGAAGGCTTTCATGGCTGGAATCACTGGGCTGTTGTAGATTTTTCGGGCTATATGGCCATGTTCTAGAAGCATTCTTGCCTGCATCTATGGCAAGCATCCTCAGAGGTTGTGAGACCTCACAACCTCTGAGGATGCTTGCCATAGATGCAGGTGAAACGTAAGGAGAGAATGCGTCTAGAACATGGCCATATAGCCCGAAAAACCTACAACAATCCAACATAAGGAATGTTGCAAACATTTCTCTTAATTTGAAAGAACCATTGTCACAGTCCTTATCAGAGTTTACTTTTCAGTTCTCATTAGCAACTTTGAATTACAGTCCAGCAAGCAGGTAGTTAGTCATTGCAGGACTTAGTCTTTTGCTGGTGTCTCCAAAATGATTAACACCATCCATACATCCATCTATTAAACTCATTCATTCCCACACATCATATTAAATTTACATTTATCAAATCTGCACATTGAATTTCTTATTACATTGTCACACTACAACTCCCAAGATTCCACAGGCATCGAGCCATGGCAGGTGAAGTGGTGTCGAACAGCAGTCATTCTGAAAGGTTTAGGAAGGGGTTCTGAAGCCAGCGGCAGTGATGGAACCCTTCACTACTGAAATATTCCTTTTTCTTTCTGTTCCAGGCAATGATGGGAGGGAGAATGAGAACGAGAAGAATTTGCCTGATGCACAAGTTGACAACACTCAGCATCGACACGAGGAGGGGAACACAGGGGAGAGGAAAGGAGCAGGCATGAGAGAGCAAGCAGAGAAAAACATGCTTTGTCCATCAATCCTTTCCCAGTTAGATGAAGAGAAAGCGCAGGGATGTGCCGAATGTGAAAAGACCTACTGCATGAATGCGCATGAATCTCAAATAATGTTCACACTAGAGAAGCTATATCAATGTTTAGGGTGTGGAAAGCAGTTCAGTTCCTACAGCTGTGTGCTTTCACATAAAAACCACCACAAAGGGGAGAAACCATATCAATGCTGGGAGTGTGGCCAGAGTTTCTGGCTGAAAAATGAACTCTTATCACACCAAGGAACGCACTTGGGGGAGAACCCGTACAAATGTTGTGAGTGTGGAAAGGGTTTTCCCGGGAGTACAGAGCTTATTCAACATGAAATACAGCACGGACGTGATAAATTTTACAAATGTTTGGAATGCGGAAAGCACTTCCCTTCTGCCGGTATCCTTGACGCACATGGAAAAACCCACGCAGAGAAGCAATCGGGCATAGTTTTGGTGTGTGGTGAGAGCTTCCATATAAGCGCACCTCTGATTAGCCTCCAATTCGCCCACATGGAGGAGATGCTATATACATGCATGCAGTGTGGGGGAAGCTTCAGAGGGAGCAGGTGCTTTGATATACACCAAAGAGTCCACATACGAGAGAAACTGTACACATGTGTGGAGTGTGGAAGGTGCTTTGACGTGAGACGAAGCCTTACCGAACATATAAGAATCCACACAGGAGAGAAACCATATCAGTGTGTGGAATGTGGAAGGAGCTTCCGTGTGAAGAAAACCCTTACTGTGCATAGAAGGACCCACATGGAAGAGAAGCCATATAAATGCCTGGAGTGCGGAAAGAGCTTTACCCAGAAAATAAACCTTTGCAACCACCAAAGAATCCACACGAGGAAAACAACCAAAATGCCCGAAGTGTGGAGGGAATTCTGCCTGAAGGATTCCTGACACCATATGCAGTTTTGGAATAAAGAAAGACACTCTGTTTACACAGAAATGTCTGTTAAAACCCAACCCCGAAACCTTGAGTAGACTTATTCATTGAGCAAAGCGAATCCTTAACTCTTCTAAACACAGCAGCATTCCATTACAACAGCACAACAACAGCGAGGAAACAAACAAGGACATCTAATCACCTCTCAACAAAAGTTTGCTCCAGGCACTGCCAGGCCATTAAATGCTAATCAAGGTGGTCAGTTGAAACATTCACACCTAGCTCCAGCAGACAAGAGTCTTTTGTTCCACCCTGGTCATTCCACAGATATATAAACCCTTTTCCTAGTTCCAACAGACCTCACTACCTCTGAGGATGCTTGCCATAGATGCAGGCGGAACGTCAGGAGAAAATGCCTCTAGACAGGGGTCCTCAAACTTTTTAAACTGTCCCTCAGACCGTTGGAGGGCCGGACTATAGTTTTTTTTAAAAAAATCAATAAAAAATTCCTATGCACATTGCACATATCTTATTTTGCTGTGTGGAAGGGCCCTTAGAGGGGGTTCTTTCTAGCCCTCTTTAGGCAGTAATTCCAGGAGCAGAGAATGGGAAATCTTCCTATTTCTAGTCTGAACAAAATCTGGCTACCAGTATTTAAAAAACTCTAAAATTATAACTGTAAATGAAGAACAACACTCAAACACAGGGGAACTACAGACAAGAAACAATCAGGGCCAGCAAATCACCTCTCAACAAAGGATTCTCCCTAAAAACTGTAAGGCTATGAAGTGGCCAATTGAAACATTCATACCTACCTCCAACAGACAAGAGTTCTTTCTCCCACCCTGGATCTTCCACAATTTTCCTAGTTAAAGGTTTTCCTCTGACATGAAGTCCAGTCGTGTCTGACTCTGGGGTGTGGTGCTCATCTGCATTTCTAAGTCGAAGAGCCGGCGTTGTCCGTAGACACCTCCAAGGTCATGTGGCCGGCATGACTGCATGGAGCGCCGGGGCAGCCTCCCTTGGCTGGCTCACGCTGCCCATCGGGCCCAATGGGCAGCGTGAGCCTGCCAAGGGAGGAGCAGCCCCGCGCGGCCTACTCGCACGTAAAGCACCTCACAAGGTGCTTTATGCGCGAGTAGGCACGCAGAACAGCTGCCCTTGGCTGGCTCACGCTGCCCATTGGCCTGACGGATAGCGTGAGCCTGCCAAGGGAGGGGCACTGTGTGTGTGGGGGGGAGCTCTTCCTCCACGGGCCAGATAAGTGCCCTTGGCGGGCCAGAAGTGGCCCGTGGGCCGTAGTTTGAGGACCCCTGCTCTAGACCATGGCCATATAGCCTGAAAAAACCTACAACCCAGTGATTCCAGCCATGAAAACCTTCGACAATACATTGAACATCTCTAGGGGAGAAACTGTTCCAAGACACACGGAAATTGGAAAACTAAGGACCAGGAAAGCACATCTACTTTGCTCCCTGACTTTCCTTCTACGCTGCAGAGACACAGATTCCATCCCACAATTTCTCACAGCCAAAAGGACTTTCTAAACACCACAGGCTCACCGGATCTATGACCGCCTAGAACGCAACCTCTTACGAGAGAGAATTCACATCATCCGCAAAGACAAGGAACTGCTGCGCCTCCATATCAACATCAGCCAGAAGATGAATTCCCAGGACTGGGACAAAATAGACAACCTCACTTACAGGAAAATAGAGAAAAACAAACCTCACTACCTCTGAGGATGCTTGCCATAGATGCAGGCGAAACGTCAGAAGAGAATGCCTCTAGACCTTGGCCATATAGCCCGAAAAAACCTACAACAACACAGCATCATTCCCCTTCTATGAATAGATGGGTGAACGGCATGAGACTTGCCCATCTCGGAACACTTTAGCCCCAATTATTTCAGTTTAATTTTAAGGATCTAATATGTTAAAAGTGTGAATGTATTATGTCTTATTTATTTAAGCTGGTTTTTTTTTAATATATAATATTTTATTAGGTTTTTCATATAAAAGATAAGACATAGAAACAACAAGAAACTGGGAAGACAAACATAGAACATGGGATATACAGACATAAATATAACATACATGGGGTGTAAGATATACTTATAAAGTACAAATTTAGTGATATAGCCTCTAGACAATGACCCCAACAGTCCCTCATCCCACCCCCCCTCCCCCTCCTCCCCTCACCAATGTTAAAACCGACTTCCCCTCCTATTCATTCATTCTTATATCATTTCTTGTTACAGTGTATCTATTACATTTCTAACGTCCTCCATTTTTCAGACATTAATAATTTCATATCACTGAACTTCCTTTTCTACATAGTTCTTGAATAAGCTCCAGTCAGTCCTCTCCGATCCTCTTCCATTATTTTGCCTCAGCCAATAAGTAAGTTCGTCCATTTCTTGGATGTCAATCACTTTATCCCGCCATTGCATTATGGAGGTATCTTGTCTTGCTTCCACAAGCTGGCGAATGTCATCCTGGCTGCAGTTGCTAAGAAAGTAAATAACTTTTCTGAATTATTATCAGGAAAAACAGAGTTGTCATACATTCCTAATAAATACGCTTCTGGGCACATTGGGTATTTTATCTTAAGGATTTTCCTACATTCATTATGTATTGCGTCTTCCAGAACACTTTCGCCTTTGGGCATTGCCACCATAGGTGATAAAAGGACCCTTCATTCACTTTACATTTCCAACACCTGTTGTCTACGTTTCCATACATTTTTGCTATCTTTTGTGGGGTTAGGTACCAACGGTGTAGCATTTTCAGCCAGTTCTCTTTTAGATCTGAGGCGTAGGTATATTTAAGCCTTTTCTTCCAAATAGTCTCCCACTCCCTTAAATGGATGGTTCTCCCTATATTTCTTGCCCAAAGGACCATTGAGTTCTTAATAATTTCTGTTTCGGTGGCCCACCCCAACAGATTTTGGTATATGGTTGTTATAATTTTTCTTTCCCTCTTATGGAGTCTATCCCACAGATCTGTTTCCTCCCCAAAGCCTAGTTTCCTGTCTTCTCTAAAGCTTTCCTTAATCTGGGCATATTGCAGCCATGAAACGTTCTTAAAATCTTGAGCTATCTCTTTTTGCGTTTTTAGTTCCCAGGATCCGGACTTTTTGTGAAGTATATCTTTATACTCTGGTTTTTCTTTAAGCTGTTTTTTCACTTGTTATTTTTACTGGGTTGTTGTAGGTTTTTTGGGCTCTATGGCCATGTTCTAGAAGCATTCTCTCCTGACGTTTCGCCTGCATCTGTGGCAAGCATCCTCAGACGTTGTGACGTTTGGGTTGTTGTAGGTTTTTCGGGCTATATGGTGGAAGTCACAGAACTACAACTCCCCCAAATCAAGGAATTTCCCCAAAGACCTCCAGGACTTTTGGCTGGTCATGGGGCCTCTGTGTGCCAAGTTTGGTCCAATTCCAACGGTGGAGTTTAGAGTGCTCATAGATTGCAGGTGAACAATATATCCCAGTGTTAGAGACCCTAAATTGGGTCTTTTTAGGTCCATGTCGCGGGAGCACGAAAGGAAGGAGACAGTCCCAAAAAAGATTAAAAAAACAAGGTTTATTTTAGTTTCTTCATGAAGAAGACGGACAGCCGGGTAGCATGCACAGATGCTACCCTTCAAGTGACTGCCGTCCCCCTTGGCTTTTGACCACCAAATATATAACCCCAAGTAAACAAGAACATTTTTTTGTCATGGAAAGTATCCTCTTTCCAGCCCCCTCTCTTGACCTTTTGATGGAAAGTACCTTCTTGTACATGCGGCCTCTGCGCTTCAAAAAACAACCTTTGAAGTTAACCACAAGCATCCTGTGTAAGAAAGTACCTTAATATCTTGTTTCTTCCGTGGTGCTCTTTTTCTACAGAGAAAGGGTATGTCTCTCTTTTGCTGTTAATTTCATTCAAAGCCCCTTACTTAGTATTTGCAAATTTCTCTCAAAGACCCTTTCACCAGGACCTACAATTCCAAAATGTGCAGGCCAATTTCCCTCAAAACCCACCAGCATTCCAATTTGGGCATATCGGGTATGCATGCCAAGTTTGGCCCAGATCCATCATTGTTTGGGTGCATAGTGCTCGCTGGGTGTAGGTGAACTATAACTCCTCTAAATCCCTCCAGTATTTGTTGTTGGTCATGAGGGTTCTGTGTGCCAAGTGAGCTCCAGATCCATCATTGGTGGAGTTCAGAGTGCTCTTAGATTGCAGGTGAACTATACGTCCTAGTCCCTACAACTTCTATAAATCATAATGAACTATCCCCAAACCTCTCTAGTATGTTCAGTTGCTGATCAGGTCCTCTGTTTGCTGACTGCCATAGAAATGAATAGGAAAGGGTAGTGGGTGAGGCAGTGGGCGAGGTCATGCAAATTCCACAGCAATGGAGAGAGTCGGGAACACTGGGATGTCTGTGGTGGAGGAAACACATAAAATCTAGGATGAAATTGTCTCCATATGAAAGCCTTCACTTGGGTGGTGGGCAGGATGGTGTTCGTAGAAGACACTGCCGGGGCTCTTGCACATATTCATAGCATTCACTATAACTTGCCATGTCATTGGAGGGAGGGTCTTCGGTGGCGCCTGGCTGGTGGGTAAAGGTTTCCCCCTGACATTAAGTCCAGTTGTGTCCAACTCTGGGGGTTGGAGCTCATCTCAATTTCTAAGCTGAAGAGCCGGCATCGCCTGTAGACACCTCCAAAGTCATGTGGCTGGCATGACTGCATGGAGCGCCAATACCTTCCTGCTGGAGCAGTCCCTATTGATCTACTCACATTTGCATGTTTTCGAACTCCTAGGTTGGCAGAACTTGGAGCTGACAGCAGGAGCTCACCCTGCTCCCTGGATTTGAACAGGCGAACTTTTGGTCAGCAAGTTCAGCAGCTCAGCAGTTTAACCCACTGCACCACTGGGGGCTGAGTGAATGCTATAGGTATTTGTGGAAGTGGGAGATTATCCGTGTAAGTGGATGGCCCAGCCACATACACACATACATATTTTCACTTTTATTATGTGTATTTGCTATGTATATATTTTATTAGGTATATTTCAGCTCCAGCTCCTCATGCATGGACATGAGAGAAGCCTCCCACAAGGATGATAAAGCATCAAATCATCCGGACATCCCCTGGGCAACGTCCTTGCAGTCAGCCTATTTTCTCACACCAGAAGCGACTTGCAGTTTCTCAAGTCACTCCTGACACGACAAAAAAAAATCGTTCAGTCATTTCCGACTTCGTAACCTCATGGACAAGCCTACGCCAGAGCTCCCTGTTGGCCGTCACCACCCCCAGCTCCTTCAAGGTCAGTCTAGTCACTTCAAGGATGCCATCCATCCATCTTGCCCTTGGTCGGCCCCTCTTTCTTTTTCCTTCCCCAAGCTCCTCTCTCTCTATATATATAATATATATATTTTGAGCCCCCGGTGGCACAGTGAGTTAAAGCACTGAGCTGCTGAGCTTGTTGACCGAAAGGTTGCAGGTTCGAATCCAGGGAGTGGCGTGAGCTTCCGCTGTCAGCCCCAGCTTCTGCCAACCTAGCAGTTTGGAAACATGTAAATGTGGGTAAATCAATAGGTACTGCTGTGGCAGGAAGGTAACAGCGCTCCATGTAGTCATGCCGGCTACATGACCCCTGGAGGTGTCTACGGGCAACGGTGGCTCTTCGGCTTAGAAATGGAGATGAGCACCACATCCCAGAGTCAGACACGACTGGACTTAATGTCAGGGGAAAACCTTTACCTTTATATATATATTTCACTATAGATAGATAGATAGATAGATAGATAGATAGATAATGTGTGTGTGTATACAGAGAAAGGGAGTCTATCCCTATCATAGAATCATAGACTCCTAGAGTTGGAAGAGACCTCATGGGCCATCCAGTCCAACCCCATTCTTCATTTCCCACCAGGAAGAAGATCTAATGTTACATTATTAATCTGTATATCCGGCATTGCAGAGGGATTGGCTAGTGACAGATAGAAGATCACTTTAGTTTTCTTGATGTTCGATGACAGGCTGAGCTTCTGCAAAAGTGTTGAGAGTGGCTTGTAGGTCTTCTGAATGTGCACAGGCTATGTTATCATCAGCATATTGGAGTTCTATAACACATGTTGTTGTTACCTTGGTTTTGATTTTCTATTTTACTATTTACTGTTTTCAAGCTGTGAATTGTGGTATCTATGCATATGGAGGGTTGCTTATAGTTATAGGCCTAACTTTCTGGACTTGGGTGTACCTCTATACTGTAGAATGGATGTAGATTCACGCTGCTTTAACTGCTAGAAGACATAGAATCATAGAATCAAAGAGTTGAAAGAGACCTCATGGGCCATCCAGTCCAACCCCATTCTGCCAAGAAGCAGGAATATTGCATTCAAATCACCCCTGACAGATGGCCATCCAGCCTCTGTTTAAAAGCTTCCAAAGAAGGAGCCTCCACCACACTCCGGGGCAGAGAATTCCACTGCTGAACAGCTCTCACAGTCAGGAAGTTCTTCCTCATGTTCAGATGGAATCTCCTCTCTTGTAGTTTGAAGCCATTGTTCTGCGTCCTAGTCTCCAAGGAAGCAGAAAACAAGCTTGCTCCCTCCTCCCTGTGGCTTCCTCTCACATATTTATACATGGCTATCATATCTCCTCTCAGCCTTCTCTTCTTCAGGCTAAACATGCCCAGCTCCTTAAGCCGCGCCTCATAGGGCTTGTTCTCCAGACCCTTGATCATTTTAGTCGCCCTCCTCTGGACACATTCCAGCTTGTCAATATCTCTCTTGAATTGTGGTGCCCAGTAATGTGGGTCTATCTCTATCTATCTATCTATCTATTGATCTGTCTATGTATCTGTCTATGTATCTATCATGTATCTATCTATCTATCTGTCTATGTATCTATCTATCTATCTATCTATCTATCCATCCATCCATCTCTCAATTTGTCTGTCTATCTGTCTGTCTGTCTGTCCGTCCGTCCATCCATCTGTGCATCCTCCATCCATCCATCCATCCATCCATCCATCCATCCATCCATCCATCCATCCATCCATCCATCCATCCATCCATCCATCCATCCATCCATCCATCCATCCATCCATCCATCCATCCATCCATATTATTGCTGCTCCAGAAAGGGTTAAAATGACAGAGTGGGCAGCCCTAGAGAGGAGGGGAGGGAATCCCCAACGTCACTTCCGGGGATGCCCCACTGAATCAGAAGGTGGAGAGAAAGAAGCACATTGGCAGGAGCTCTCCCCTCACGCGCTGCTGATTGGTCAAAGGAAGAAGGGGGCGTGGCCAGCAATGAGGAAGAAGGAGTTCTTTTCCAAACTGGGTGAAGAGGAGAGCTGGAAGAAAGAGAGAAGGTAACGCGTTGCCTGCAGTGTCGTTACTAGGAACTCGTTACTTTTAGTAAGTAAGGGTGCAGTTTGGCCCCACTTTTGAATGCCCTGGCTGAGTGCTGTGGAGCCCTGGGAGATGTAGTTTGGAGGGAAGGAGGAGGCTCAAGACCTTGCAGACACCACCACTCCCAGGACTCCCTAGCACTCAGCCAGGGCAGTGGAAAGTGGTATCAAACTGCTTTAATTCTGCCGTGTAGATGCACCCTCAAGTTGCATTTCCCAAGCCTGCTTGGTCATCATTGAAGCACCATAAGGCAGGGATGGATCATCTTCATACTGTATATACAATTAGATAAAAATATTTCATAGAATCATAGAATCAGAGTTGGAAGAGACCTCCTGGGCCATCCAGTCCAACCCCATTCTGCCAAGAAGCAGGAATATTGCATTCAAATCACCCCTGACAGATGGCCATCCAGCCTCTGTTTAAAAGCTTCCAAAGAAGGAACCTCCACCACACTCCGGGGCAGAGAGTTCCACTGCTGAATGGCTCTCACAGTCAGGAAGTTCTTCGGCTAAGGACTCAAAGGAGGCATGCTTTTAAGAAAGGTTTCAAAGAGTTGCTGGAAGACATAACAAGAGATGCAAAGACATTTCTATATAAAATACTAACAGTCCCCTGCCATGCGTTGCTGTGGCCCACATGGGGGTTCTGTGTGGGAGGTTTGGCCCAATTCTATCGTTGGTGGGGTTCAGAATGCTCTGTGATTGTTGGTGAACTACAATTCCCAGCAACTACAACTCCCAAATGTCATGTTTATTTTCCCCAAACTCCACCAGTGTTCACATTTGGGCATATTGAGTATTCGTGTAGAGTTTGGTCCAGATCCATCATTGTTTGTGTCCACGGTGTTCTCTGCATGTAGGTGAACTACAACTCCAAAATCAAAGGACACTGCACACCAAACCCTTTCGGTATTTTCTGTTGGTCATGGGAGAACTGTGTGCCAAGTTTGGTTCAATTCCATCGTTGGTGGGGTTCAGAATGCTCTTTGATTGTAGGTGAACTATAACTCCCAGCAACTACAACTCCCAAATGACAAAATCAATTTTGTTTTAGTGGAGAACATACATTGGGTTGTTAGGTGTATCGTATCCAAATTTGGTGCCAATTGCCCCAGTGATTTTTGAGTTCTGTGAATACCACAAACGAACATTACATTTTTATTTATATAGATTTCAGCCTATGCCAAGGGGTAGAGTTCTCCCTTTTGTTCTTCTCCTGTGAGCATGGAGAGAGGCAAGATGCATAGATAGATAGATAGATAGATAGATAGATAGATAGATAGATAGATAGATAGATAGACAGACAGACAGACAGATAGGTTCTGTTTTACTTTCCTATCTTATTATGTAGCTCTTCAAACTACGGCAAAGGAGATTCCACCTGAACATGAGGAAGAACTTCCCGACTCTGAGAGCTGTTCAGCAGTGGAACTCTCTGCCCCAAAGTGTGGTTGGAGGCTCCTTCTTTGGAGGCTTTTAAACAGGTTGGATGGCCATCCAACGTGATATTCCTGCTTCTTGGCAGAATGGGGTTGGACTAGATGGCCCACAAAGTCTCTTCCAACTCAAGAATTCTATGAATCTTTGAGGTAAGTCATCTATAGCTTTTTCAAGCTGGACTCTGCTCCTGAATTGCTGAAGCTCAATCGCTCTCCTCCTGGCACTAAAACTTTCTGAACTGCCTCTGCTTTTGCTTTACCCTTTCTGAATGCCTTTTCCTTTTTTTGGAGGGGGGAATTATCCCTCTCCCTCCCCCCCCCCCCAACAGCAGTAGAATGGCACCTTGTTTGTAGTATTTACTATTTGCAAGCCGTGGATGGCGGTATCTGCTGATACAGAGGATTTGCTGTACTTATAGTACCTTACTTTGTGGTCTTGTGTGTATCTCTATACTATAGGATGGATGGAGCTTGATCCTGCATTCACTGCCAGAAGATGTTTAACTGCAACACGTTGGCGATCAAAGAGGAACCAGGAGAAGACCTTGACATCACCCCAGCTGGGAGAAGCGATGGCAGACCCTGGGGAATTGCTGGGGAGAAGACCCCCGAGGAGGATGCTCTTGGTCCTGATGTAAAGCCAGAGCAATGCAAAGAGGAACCAGGAGAAGACCTTGATGTCACCCCGGTTGGAAGAAGCGATGGCAGACCCTGGGGAATTGCTGGCGAGAAGACCACCGAGGAGGACGCTCTTGGTCCCGATGTAAAGCCAGAGCAATGCAAAAAGGAACCAGGAGAAGACCTAGATGTCACCCCAGCTGAGAGAAGCGATGGCGGACCCTGGGGAATTACTGGGGAGAAGACCCCCGAGGAGGACCCTCTTGACCCCGATGTAAAGCCAGAGCAATGCAAAGAGGAACCCGGAGAAGACCTTGACGTCACCCCAGCTGAGAGAAGCGATGGCGGACGCTGGGGAATTGCTGGGGAGAAGACCCCCGAGGAGGACGCTCTTGACCCCGATGTAAAGAAAGAGCAATGCAAAGAGGAACCAGGAGAAGACCTTGATGTCATTCCAGCTGGGAGAAGTGATGGCGGACCCTGGGGAATTGCTGGGGAGAAGACCCCCGAGGAGGATGCTCTTGGTCCTGATGTAAAGCCAGAGCAATGCAAAGAGGAACCAGGAGAAGACCTTGATGTCATTCCAGCTGGGAGAAGTGATGGCGGACCCTGGGGAATTGCTGGGGAGAAGACCCCCGAGGAGGATGCTCTTGGTCCTGATGTAAAGCCAGAGCAATGCAAAGAGGAACCAGGAGAAGACCTTGATGTCACCCCGGCTGGAAGAAGTGATGGCAGACCCTGGGGAAATGATGAGGAGAAGACTCCCATGGAGGACGCTCTTGGCCCTGATGTAAAGCCAGAGCAATGCAAAAAGGAACCAGGAGAAGACCTTGACGTCACCCCGGCTGGGAGAAGCGATGGCGGACCCTGGGGAATTGCTGGGGAGAAGACCCCCGAGGAGGACGCTCTTGGTCCTGATGTAAAGCCGGATCAATGCAAAGTAAACTCAGGAGGAGAAGCCAATGAGGTTGAGCCAGACACCAAGCAGGGAGCACCCCTCCGGTGGGTGGTGAAGGAGGAGGGCAACGGGAGCGCAAAGGTGCTGAGTGAAAATGAGTGGAGCCTGCTTCCTCTTCGTCCCTCTTTCTCAGGTATCCGAAAGCCTGTCATTTCCATCTCCCTTTCCTTAGGTTAAGGAGGGAGTGTGGCTGTATTTGGGGGAAGGCAACTTGGGTGGAGAATAGGACCTCTTAGGGATACAATGCTTCTAGCAGACAACACAAAATGTGTCACACCAAATATTAGGACCTGATTGGGTTATAACAAAAGAAATGGCAGTCTTAGTACAAAGAGAGGGAATAGGAAATTACAGGGAAATAAGAGAAGCAATAATTGTATTTATTTTGTATCAAAAGCATTGCGTATACTAGTATAAAACTGATAACAATAGAAGGAGCACAAGCAGCTAAATATCTTTTGACCAAAAACAGGCAACAGCAACCGCATTGTCTGTAGCCTCCAACAATTCTTCCTCTGTGCATGAGGCAGGACATTGCGGACAGGCATACAGATGCTGAGTTGTTTGTTCTGCTCCACAGTCGCAAAAAGCAGAGGATTCGTCAAGATTGTACCTTTTTTCCAGATTGTCATTTGGATCTAGGTTAAAGGTAATGTTTTTCCTCTGACATTAAGTCCAGTCATGTCTGACTCTGGGGTGTGGTGCTCATCTCCATTTCTAAGCCGAAGGGCAGGCATACTCGGTGGTTGAGTAAGACAAGGCCAGGGCTGATGTTCTTATTAAGTTTGGGTCTGCACCCCATGTGCTGCCAGTAAGTTTCCACAGGATGTTATTGTGTGCAGCTACTTTGTGCTTGGTGTTCATGCATTGTTTCCTATATGTTAGTTTCCCATCTAAGGTGACACCAAGATATTTAGGAAGGAAACAATGTTCAAGCTCTTGGCCTTCCCAGGTAACTTTCAATTTCCTGTTGGCATCACGGTTACGTTGGAGGAAAGCACACACTTGTGTCTTGGCAGGGTTAGGCTTCATGTGGTTATCTTTGAAGTAGCTGGAGAGGGGGTTGGACTGGATGGCCCACGAGGTCTCTTCCAACTCTATGATTCATTTTAGATAAGAAAGATAGGATTACACAATGTCTAGAGAGAACCCTGTCTTTGGCTTCACGCTGAAGCATAGAATCATAGAGTTGGAAGAGACCTCAAGGGCCATCCAGTCCAACCCCATTCTGCCAAGAAGCAGGAAAATTGCATTCAAAGCACCCCAACTGATGGCCATACCATAGAACTGCACTGGAGGACCTAGCAGTGTCTTGAGAAGTGTCCTCAAAACATCTGCAGGAATGAGTATTGAACCTTACAAGTCCTTTGGGCAGGTTTTAGGGGAGTTTTTGGGGGGACTTTTTGCTATATATCTTCCTAGAATTTGGGAGCCCTCTGAGTGGATATGTGTTGCTGTTGGTTTTCCCCCAACACAACCAAAGCCTTATCTTTTTATGAAAGAAGCTATAGCAGAAAATACCACTTGGCAATAGTAACATTTACTCCGTCCACAAGAGCCGATAATGAAACTGAAAATCAATAGGATATACAGCATATAAATGTCGTAAATAAATATACGGTAATAAGTAACCAAGTGAGTTGTGCTGGTTTGAGCATTAGTCTATGACTATGGAAACCAGGACATAACATCAAGAAGGATGTAATACAGGCATGGGCAAACTTTGGTCCTCCAAGTGTTTTGGACTTTAACTCCCACAATTCCTAACAAGCTTAGGAATTGTGAGAGTTGACGTCCAAAACAAAAGAAGGGCAAAGTTTGCCGATGCCTGATCCAAAAGCTTACCAAGGGTTCAACTACCTTGTAGCATCAATGCAGTTCGACAGCACTTTAGCTGTCATGGCTAAATGCAATAGAATCCTGGGTGTTGTAGTGTGGCATAACACAATCACACTTCGATAGAGAAGGTTCTTGTAACATTACAATTCCCAAGATTCCATGGCGATTGAAGTGGTGTCAAAACTGTCCGAACGTATTCTCCCCTACGAACCATCAAGGGTGTTACGATCTTCCAGAGAGGCCCTGCTCTCGGTCCTGCCCATTTTGCAGTCGCGTTTGGTGGGGACGAGAGACAGGGCCTTTTCTGTGGTGGCTCCCTGGCTATGGAAATCTCTCCCGAATGAAATTACATCTGCCCCCTCCCTCCTGACCTTTAGGAAGCAAGTGAAGTCTTGGTTGTGGATCAAGGCATTTGCAAAATGATGGCTGAGACCCGTAATTGACTAAGATATTGACCACAATGTACGGACTGAGTTGGACGTCGTTTTGATCCTGGCAAATGTTTTATTATGCTTTCTATCTGATATGTATTTTTAACTTATTGTTTATATGTAATGTTTTAAAGGTTTGTTTGTGAGCATTGAATACTTGCTGTTAGTTGGTCTGAGTCCATCTACGGAGATAGAGAAGATTGGGATACAAAAGTTTTAAATAAATAAACAGTTGTAAATCTGCAAGTTTTGGGAAGGGGGTTGAAGCCAGAGGCCCTGATTTATTTATTTAGCGATTTTGTATACCGGACTTCTCCCCTCTATTGGGGGACTTGGGCCGGTTTCCAACAATAATATCACAAAACAGTAATTTAAAACGTCATATAACATATTCAATTAAAACGTTATAACAGCAAAATACAATCACATAATAACAATGGTCAGTCGTCATAGTGAATTCGTTGTCCGTCATTCATCGTCATCCATCCGATCACAGAAATATTGATTCACTCGTCGAAAGCCAAACCCCATAGCCAGGTTTTCACCCGTTTTCTGAACGACAGAATGGAGGGGGCAGTTCTGATCTCCAGTGGGAGAGAGTTCCAGAGTCGAGGGGCCACCACCGAGAAGGCCCTGTCCCTCGTCCCCACCAGACGCACTTGAGAGGCCGGTGGGACCGAGAGCAGGACCCCTCCAGACGATCCTAACAACTTAGATGGTTCATAGGGGATAATACGTTTGGACAGGTAAACTGGGCCGGAGTCGTTTAGGGCTTTATAGGTTAACACCAGCACTTTGAATTGTGCTCGGAAGCTAATTGGCAGCCAGTGGAGCTGGCGCAACAGAGGAGTAGTATGCTCCCTGTACCCTGCTCGTGTTAGCATTCTGGCTGCCGCACGTTGGACTAGTTGGAGCTTCCGGGCAGTCTTCATAGGCAACCCCACGTAGAGAGCGTTGCAGTAACCTTTCACTATTGAAATATTCCTTTTTCTTTCTGTTCCAGGCAAAGATGGGAGGGAGAGTGAGAACAAGGAGAAAACGTATAAAGGAACCCACGCAGGACAGAAACCGTATAAATGTCAGGACTGCGGAAAGACCTTTGCTGTGAGTGCAAGCCTTCGAGCGCACAGAGTAATGCACACAATTAAAAAAACATGTAAATGTGTGGAGTGTGGGAAGAGCTTCAGTGTGAGAGGAAACCTAGATCTACATACCAAAATCCACACAGGAGAGATACCATTTAAATGTGTGGAGTGCACAAAGAGCTTCAGTGTGAAAGGGGAACTTCATGTGCAGAGAAGAACCCACACAGGAAACAAACCATATAAATGTCTGGAGTGTGGAAAGAGCTACAGTACCAAATGGAATCTTAACGAGCACAAAAAAAACCACACGGGGGAAAAACTGCACCATAAATGCCTGGAGTGTGGAAAGTCCTTCACTGAGAGTTCAAGCCTTAAAGTGCACAGAAGAATCCACACAGGAGAGAAACCATATCAATGCCAGGAGTGTGGAAAGGGCTTCAGGAAGAGAGGACACCTTACTGAACATACAAGAACCCACACGGGAGAGAAACCATATAAATGTGTGGAGTGCGGAAAGGTCTGTGCTACGAAATGGAAACTTAATGTGCATAAAAGAACTCACACGGGAGAACAACCATTTAAATGTTTGGATTGTGGGAAGAGTTTCACTGGGAGGGCATCCCTCAAAGTGCACAGAAGAATCCACACGGGAGAGAAACCATATAAATGTGTGGAATGTGGAAAGAGCTTCTGTGCGAGGGCAAATCTCAGTGTGCATGAGAGGACCCACATGCAAGAGAAACCGTATAAATGTGTGGATTGTGGAAAGTCCTTCACTGAGAGTTCAGGCCTTAAAGTGCACAGAAGAACCCACACAGGAGAGAAGCCATTTAAATGCTCGGAGTGTGGAAAGAGTTTTGCTGTGAGAGGAAACCTAACTGAGCATGCAAGAATCCACACAGGAGAAAAACCCTACAAATGCCTGGAGTGTGGAAAGTCCTTCACTGAGAGTTCCCACCTTAAAGTGCACAGAAAAATCCACACAGGAGAAAAATCATATAAATGCCTGGAGTGTGGAAAGAGCTTCAGTGCGAGGAGACACCTTACAGAACATACAAGAACCCACACAGGAGAGAAACCACATAAATGTGTGGAGTGTGGAAAGGGCTGCAGTACAAAATGGGAACTTAATGCGCACAAGAGAACCCACACGGGAGAAAAACCCTATAAATGTGTGGAATGTGGAAAGAGCTTCAGTGCAAGGAGGAATCTCCGTGTGCATAAAAGGACCCACATGAAAGAGAAACCATATAAATGCCTGGAGTGTGGAAAGGGCTTCCGTGTGAAAGGCTATCTTGCTGTGCATAATAGAATCCACACAGGAGAGAAACCATACAAATGTGTGGAGTGTGGAATGTGCTTCAGTGTGAGTGGAAGCCTTCGTATGCACACAAAGACCCACACGGGAGAGAAACCATACAAATGTGTGGAATGTGGGAAGAGCTTTCGTATCAAAGAGCACCTCACTAAGCATAATAGAACCCACACAGGGGAGAAACCCTACAAATGCTTGGAGTGCCACAAAAGCTTCCGGCAGAGCGCCCAGCTTTCTCGCCACAGGAAGATCCACACTGGGGAGAAGCCGTATAAATGCCGGGAGTGTGGAAAGCACTTCAGCAATCGAAGCACCTTCAGTTGCCATCAGAAAACCCACACAGACAAAAAGCCATTCAGAATCTTAGGAAGTGGCAAGACCTGTAGGAATAGCGCAGAGCTTCCTTTACAGAGTACAAGTCAATGAGGTGAAAGTTATCCTATATCTGTACAGTCTATGTTAGCTTTTTATAAGTATGCATACTTGTCTGTAATCAGATAATAAAGATTTCTGAGCTTGATCCCTGCTGAAAAAGCTCTCCCTGGATCCGGTTTCTGGTCAGCAAATGTTGACAGATGTAAACAGATATAAACGTTGTATTGTCGAAGGCTTTCATGGCCGGAATTCCTGGGTTGTTGTAGGTTTTTTCGGGCTATATGGCCATGGTCTAGAGGCATTCTCTCCTGACGTTTCGCCTGCATCTATGACAAGCATTCTCAGAGGTTGTGAGGTCTGCCAGAGATGCAGGCAAAACGTCAGGAGAGAATGCCTCTAGAACAGGGGTCCTCAAACTTTTAAACAGAGGGCCAGATCACAGTCCCTCAAACTGTTGGAGGGCCAGATTATAATTTGAAAAAAACATGAGTGAATTCCTATGCACACTGCACATATCTTATTTGTAGTGCAAAAAACCACTTAAAAACAATAAATTAAAATGAAGAACAATTTTAACAAATATAAGCTTATTAGTATTTCAATGGGAAGTGTGGGCCTGCTTTTGGCTGATGAGATAGGATTGTTGTTGTTGTTGTGTGCTTTCAAGTAGTTTCAGACTTAGATTGATCCTGAGCGAGGGCTGGGTAAATGACCTTGGAGAGCCATATCCGGCCCCTGGGCCTTAGTTTGAGGACCCCTGCTCTAGACCATGGCCATATAGCCCAAAAATACCTACAACAACCCAGATATAAACATTTCTCTTATCACTGTCACAGTTCTTATCGCGGTTTACTTTTCAGTTTTCATTAGCAAGTTTTAATTACAATCCAGCAAGCAGGTAGTAAATGATTTAGAATGGTGTCTTCAGCCAAATCATTACCTCCTTTGGCGAATTATCGCTGGCTGGCATCACACTCAACTGATTGAATAAAAACCTTGATGGCTTCTCATCACTTGGTAGGCTTTATTACAGGCTTCTTTGCTTGCCGAGTGCACAGATCCATACACAGCCCGGATCTCACTATTTTCCAGGCAGTGCCGAGGTCAGTTCAAAGTAATACAATATTTCCCTAAATGAAATGTACCTCTTCATAGAATCATAGAATCAAAGAGTTGGAAGAGACCTCATGGGCCATCCAGTCCAACCTCCTGCCAAGAAGCAGGAATATTGCATTCAAATCACCCCTGACAGATGGCCATCCAGCCTCTGTTGAAAAGTCTCCAAAGTAGGAGCCTCCACCACACTCCGGGGCAGAGAGTTCCACTGCTGAACGGCTCTCACAGTCAGGAAGTTCTTCCTCATGTTCAGATGGAATCTCCTCTCTTGTAGTTTGAAGCCATTGTTCTGTCTAGTCTCCAGGGAAGCAGAAAACAAGCTTGCTCCCTCCTCCCTGTGGCTTCCTCTCACATATTTATACATGGCTATCATGTCTCCTCTCAGCCTTCTCTTCTTCAAAAACATGCATCTTTCGCTTCTCCTGTTGCGTTTCTCCCTCTCATTTGGTTCCTCTCGTCCCCAACCCCTTTCCCCTTCCCTCTTTCCCTTCGCTCTTTTCTCTCCTTTCCTCTTTCTCCTTCCTCTTTTCTTTTTCTCTTCTCCTTTCCTTTTCTCATCCCTTTGATGTTCACTCTGTGTTCTATTCCTCCAAACCCACTCTTTCTCGTCCCCCTTATTCCACCAACATTTTGTTCTTCCTTTCTTTCATCTTTACTTTACTTTTCTC
>NW_026845477.1:305533101-305596692 GCF_025583915.1 Anolis sagrei ordinatus
CTTCACTTCTTAAGAATTCCAGGGAAACAGAAACAGGAGATCCGAGGGAAAACAGTCCCAAAAGCTCTGGCAGGGAGCTCACAGCCTCTCAGCCTTACAGCATCTGAGGGAAACAGCTCCAAAAAGGTTTCTTAAGAAATTCCAGAGGGAAAGCAGCCTTACAGACCCAAAGAACTCCAGCTGGAGAATCTACAAGCCTTTACTTGTAGGTCTACTCGGTGCTCAAGACGCAGTTTGAATCCGGTAGTAGAACCCACATCAGTAAAGCTTAGATAGTAGACAGCCTGGGAGAGGTTAAAAAAGGGTTTTCCTCTTAAAGTGAAAGAACAATTAACGAAGACAGTTGCCTGTCCCTTGTGGACAAGATTAAGGACTCAATGAAGATTTGAGAAGTATCTGTTTAATTTGTTCAATAATAAAGGACTTTGATAAATCATTAAAGACTCTAAAGACCATTTCTACAGGAAAATCCTTGAGGGCCTCTTTTGAGGCGCCCTGGCTTCCCGCTGGGCACAAAGTGCACGTCCTATTCAAAAGAGAATCATGACAGGCCCAGTGCATGACAGAAGAGGATATTATTGCGTGCAGCTCTGAGTCCCACTCCAGGGGTGGAGAAGGGTGGGGTAAAAATGCTGCAAATAAAAATAAAATAAATTTGTTTTTAAGATGAAGGACTTTGACCACATCATGAGAAGACAGGAAAGCTTGGAGAAGAGGATGATGCTGGGAAAAATGGAAGGAAAAAGGAAGAGGGGTCGACCAAGGGCAAGGTGGATGGAGGTATCCTTGTAGTGACTGGCTTGACTCTGAAGGAGCTGAGGGTGGTGACGGCAGATAAAGAGCTCTGGCATGGGCTGGTCCAGGAGGTCACGAAGAGTCAGAAGTGACTGAACAAATAAACAACAAACTTTGTGATTGGTGTTCATGCAGTGTTTCCTATGTTAGTGTTCCATCTAAGGCAGTGCTTCTCAACCTTGGGTCCCCAGATGTTTTTGGCCTACAACTCCCAGAAATCCCAGCCAGTTTACCAGCTGTTAGGATTTCTGGAAATTGTAGGCCAAAAACATCTAGGGACCCCAGGTTGAGAACCACTGATCTAAGGTGACACCAAGATATTGAGGTTGGAAACAATGTTCAAGCTCTTGACCTTTCCAGGTAACTTTCAATTTTCCTGTTGGCTTCATGGTTTTGTAGGTGGAAAGCATACACTTGTGTCTTGGCAGGGTTAGGCTTCAGGTGGTTACCTTTGTAATAGCTGGAGAGGGGGTTGGACTGGATGGTCTCTCATTTTAGATAAGAAAAAATCAGATTACACAATGTCTAGAGTGAACCCTGTCTTTGGCTTCACGCTGAAACATAGAATCATAGAGTTGGAAGAGACCTCATGGTCCATCCAGTCCAATCTCATTGTTCCAAAAAGCATCAAGCCATGGCGGTTGAAGTGGTGTCAAAGAGCAGTCATTCTGCAATTTTTGGGACGGGGGCTGAAGCCAGAGCCACTGATGTAACCTTTCACTATTGAAATATTTCTCTGTCTGTCTTTTCCAGGCAAAGATGGGAGGGAGAGTGAGAACGAGGAGAAAACATATAAAAAAATCAATGCAGGAGAGAAACCGTATAAATGTGTGGAATGTGGAAAGAGCTACTGTTCCAAATGGTATCTTAGTGAGCACAAAAAAACCCACACGGGAGAAAAACCGCATCATAAATGCCTGGAGTGTGGGAAGTCCTTCACTGAGAAAGCATACCTCAAAGTGCACAGAAGAATCCACACAGGAGATAAACCATATAAATGCCAGGAGTGTGGAAAGAGCTTCAGGGAGAGAGGACACTTTACTGTACATACAAGAACCCACACAGGAGAGAAACCATATAAATGTGTGGAGTGCGGAGAGGACTGTGCTACGAAATGGAAACTTAAAGTGCACAAAAGAACCCACACGGGAGAAAGCCTGCCTTATAAATGTGTGGAGTGTGGAAAGGAATGCGCTACAAAATGGAAATTTAATTTGCACAAAAGAATCCACACGGGAGAAAAACCGTATACATGTGTGGAATGTGGAAAGAGCTTCACTGCGAGTGCATCCCTCAAAAAGCATGGAAGAATCCACACAGGAGAGAAACCATATAAATGTCTGGAATGTGGAAAGAGCTTCAGTGCGACGACGAATCTCAATACGCATAAAAGGATCCACACGAAAGAGAAACCCTATAAATGCCTGGAGTGTGGAAAGAGCTTCGCTGATAGTTCACACCTGAAAGTGCACAGAAGAATCCACACAGGAGAGAAACCATATAAATGCTTGGAGTGTGGAAAGAGTTTCGTTGTGAGAGGACACCTTACTAGGCATACAAGAATCCACACAGGAGAGAGACCATATAAATGTGCGAAGTGTGAAAAGAGCTTCAGCACCAAGATGAATCTCAGTGTGCATGGAAGGACCCACACGAAAGAGAAACCATATGAATGCTTGGAGTGTGGAAAGAGCTTCAGTGTGAAAGGAAACCTTACTCAACATAAAATAACCCACACAAGAGAGAAAACGCACAAATGTGTGGTGTGTGGAAAGGGCTGCAGTACAAAATGGGAACTTAATGCCACAAAACAACCCACACGGGAGAAA
Source organism: Anolis sagrei ordinatus (assembly GCF_025583915.1). Lineage (NCBI taxonomy): Eukaryota > Metazoa > Chordata > Lepidosauria > Squamata > Anolidae > Anolis > Anolis sagrei. The sequence continues at coordinate 305,535,726 of NW_026845477.1, forward strand.
AACCATATAAATGTGTGAAATGTGGAAAGAACTCCTGTTCGAGGAGGAATCTCAGTTTGCATGAAAGGACCCACATGAAAGAGAAACCCTACAAATGCTTGGAGTGCCACAAGAGCTTCCAGCAGAGCGCCCAGCTTTCTTGCCACAGGAAGATCCACACTGGTGAGAAACTGTATAAATGCCGGGAGTGTGGAAAGCACATCAGCGATTGCAGTGCCTTCTGTTGCCATCAGAGAACCCACACGGGTCAAAAGCCATTCAAATGCTTAGGAAGTGGCAAGACCTGTAGGAATAGCGCAGAGATTCCTTTACATCACACAAGTATTGACAGAAGAGTGCGTCTTTAAGGTTAAAAGACAACAAGCCAGGTAACTGAGGAGAAATATATTTTGAAGGAGAAGGAAGTGGCTCAACAGAGCAGAAACAAGTTTGTTTCGGTAAGTTGTAAAAGGATCAGCACCAAGTATATGTGTTTGTGTGTGTTACAGAAAACGTTATACTGTTAATTATCATGTTCAGCTGCTAATCTAGGTCAGCAAGTAAATTTGAGCCACACCCGATGGGGTGTAACTGTATGTGGTTTAGAATACAGTTCAGCTCTATGCTCACAACGCTTTTGCTCTGAGGAGCTTATTCTCACAGCATTTTGCTCAACAATTTACGCTGCTCATTTGAAGGAAGATTAAGACGCCTTGTTTTTTGCGTTGTGTATTTCTTACAAGGACGATGTAAGTTTGTGGCACTGTTTATTTTGTATACAGCACTGCAAGTTTATGTTTTAACTCTGCTGACAAGAGTAAAGTTTTCTGTTTTTTCTTCCTCCTGCTTTTGTGCAAAGTTATTGTGCCTTTTGCATTGGACCAAACTAAATTCCGCTTACGTACAACAAAGTTAACTGTTTGAAAGTTATAAAATAACAATGTTATGTATTTAAAGGAGTGAAAAACAGTTACAGTCATATCCAGGTGGAACTGAAGTAATGTACTTTGTAACAGATAAGCTTATGTGCAGAAGAATTCATAAATAAACATTTATTTATTTCAACATATATATATTAAAGACTTGTGTCAAGTTACTGGATTAAAGCTATATGGCTGGAAGTCAGTCTATGAATACACTGAAGTAAACCTGTGAGAAGTTAAGAAGTTACATATTGGATCCAGGTTTGGATTACACATAGAAGAAATATACACAAAGACAGAGAAAGTGTGTTTCAAGCATGAACTACAAGTCACTGAGTTTATGAGGTTCGATTCCACACTTCCCCCATGTAGCCCCAACACCTCATGTCTGCCTGACATTATACATATATACACATACCGTAATATCCCCCTCCCCTCCGCATTGCATTACATTGCACAAACTTTTCGTATTTTGAAAAATTGAACTCTGGATCGTTGCCTCATAAGCTCTAAATTCTTTTCCACCCTCAACACTTCATACTCTGCTTGCTGTGAACTGAACGCTCAGCACTAAGCATTCTGTTTGTATTTTGGATGCTCTGCTATATTTTTGAGTGACTTCCCCTAAAAATACAGAAAATCCTAACAAGTGTGGAGTGTGGAAAGGAATGCGCTACAAAATGGAAATTTAATTTGCACAAAAGAATCCACACGGGAGAAAAACCAGCTGTCGCACGCTGGGCCTATGCATAAGACTGTAGGCAGGACATAAATTCTGTGTGCCCAACAGGGCTGCCTCAGATTAAAAGCTTTTGGATTTCCTTAAAACAGAGTCTTTAGATTGCTTAAAAGTTCAACAAAGTTCTTTATTAATGAAAACAAACAGGAACTTTAAGGCTTTCTTAACAGTCTATTGCAGTGGTTCTCAACCTGGGGTCCCCAGGTGTTTTTGGCCTACAACTCCCAGAGATCCTAACAGCTGGTACACTGGCTGGAATTTCTGGGAGTTGTAGGCCAAAAAGATCTGGGGACCCCAGGTTGAGAATCACTCGTCTATTGGTTCTCTCTCAATCTTGTCCACAGGGAACAGGCACTATCTTCATAACTGTAACTAATGGGGAAATCCTTAACTTCTAATCTGGGCAGTCTGTCTTTGCCTCTGTTGGCGTGGAGCCCCTGCACCCGGTACCAACTGCTTCTGGCTTCCGCGAGTGACCCTTACCAAGCAGAGCTTTGTAGACTTCCAGGGGAAAAAGAATTCAGGTTTCCGTGATGGCTGACTGAAGTCCTTCAGCAAAGGAACTGTAGGGCTGTATAACCCCGGCCAAGCTGTGGGCTGTATATCTCCCCGGCCAAGCCGTAGAAGACGAAGCTTTCTACAGGAGCTCTTGGTATTATGTCCTGCATGAAAGGCTTCTCTGTGTGGACTGAACCCAAAATGGCTCCTATTCCCTCTAAAACCCAAAAAGGGGGCGGGACCAGGGAACCTAACTATAATTGACAGGTGGCTTGCCCTATGATTGCAGCCAAAAGAAGCACCTATCTGCAGAGTCCCTGAAACTTAGGGCTACAACAAAATTCAATGCAAAGCAAACAAAATTGGAACTCCTGGTACAGCTGTACCTGCACAAGACCAATGTATAGCACTGTTGTGATAGAGTCTGCTGGCAGTGATAGTAATACTAGTTGTATTAGGAGAGGCTGGAAAACTATTTATTTTATTTATTTATTTAAAAGTTTTGTATGCTGACCTTCTCACCTCTCTTGAGGGACTCAGACCGGTTTCCAACCATAATATCACATACAGTCAATAAAACATCATAATTCATATTACAGTAAAACATTAAAACAGCAATTACATTCAATAACTACAATGGTCAGTCGTCACACTAAAATCGTTGTTCATCATCCTCCATCCATATCTTAGGGTGTTGGCTCACTCGTCGAATGCCTGTTTCCATAACCACGTCTTCACCTGTTTCCTAAATGTCAGGATAGAAGGGGCGGTTCTGATCTCCAGTGGGAGAGAGTTCCAGAGTCGAGGGGCCACCACCGAGAAGGCCCTGTCCCTCGTCCCCACCAGACGCGCTTGCGAGGCTGGTGGGACCGAGAGCAGGGCCTCTCCAGACGATCTTAATAATCTTGATGGTTCATAGGGGATAATGTGTTCGGAGAGGTAAACAGGGCCAGAGTCGTTTAGGGCTTTATAGGTTAACACCAGCACTTGAATTGTGCTCGGAAGCTAATTGGCAGCCAGTGGAGCTGGTGTAACAGCGGAGTGGTGTGCTCCCTGTACCCAGCACCCATGAGTAGTCTGGCTGCCGAGCGTTGGACTAGCTGCAGCTTCTGGGCAGTTGAAAATACAAAAAAGACCCTTATCAAAATACACTTATTGCATGGACAATAACAATGGGTCGTGACCTTTGGGGCTCGAAGTTGGACCCCCCCAGGGGAGGCGACCATTTGACATTGATGATCATCTCTCTATAGGACAAAAGGGGCCTTCGGAAAGCCACACCTGTCCTGTCACCCATTCATCTCTTCCTCCACCGAAACTTCCACCAATAGTACTTCATTGTTCCCATATCTCAGCCCCAGGAAAATCTGGATTCTGGCAGGCTTGCCAGACATCAATGTTTATTGCTATCAATCAGAGACAATAGAATTGGCTGGCTTGTAGGCCCCCAGGACTCGCTGGCTGCTAGGATATCCCCTATCTACATAATCCTCTCAAGAATCCATTGCTTCCCTCTCGTCCGGCCTCTCTCTCCTGATTCATCGGGGAACGGAGGCGGCAGAAGCTCAGCTATTGGTGCAGGCACCCAGGAGGCGGCCAAGCCTCCTCCCAGCTGTAGAGCGCCAGCCAATCATCATCGAGCCAACAGGGGGGCGGGGAACAGGAAATTCAAATCTGACAACTCTGTTTCTGTATAAAAAAGGCTTTTATTTGTGTACATGTTATGCTTTGCTTGGCGAAATATTGCGGCTTTGCATCCTTTCCAGCTAGATCGCAATAAAATCATCTTGGCGCTTTCTTCAACTTTGGTGAGATTCTTTTGGGAACTTAGAGAAATCTTTTAAATTGCGGCTTCTCTTTGCTCACCACTGTAGGGAGCCCTCTTTGGTGGGTCCGCAGGGTCTCTCCTTCAGGTTGAAACCCTTTTAAATTCCACCTCGATTTCATTTCTTGCTGTTTCTTTGTCAGTGTTGATGTAGAGATTTTCTGGTTTGCCTACTCTGGAACATGCAATATATAATTGTGCTTCTTTAGGGGTCAAATCTATGATACTATATCTGTCTGTGTGCGAATCATATATATCTACATCTATATCTATGGCTGGATGTCTCTTTGTCAGGAGGGCTTATCTTTGTGTCTAGATCAGTATTTCTCAACCTGGGGGTTGGAACCCCTGGGGGGGGGGGGGTTTGCAAGGGTGTGTCAGAGGGCTTGCAATAGACCATCAGAAAACAGAGTATTTTCTGTTGGTCATGAGGGTTCTGCGTGGGAAGTTTGGCCCAATTCTATCGTCGGTGGGGTTCAGAATGCTCTTTGATTGTAGGTGTACTGCAACTCCCAAATGTCAAGGTCTATTTCCCCCAAACTCTATCTGTGTTCATATTTGGGCATATGGAATATTTGTACCAAGTTTGGTCCAGATCCATCTGTTCTGGAACAGCTGTTCCAGGAGCTCCAATTTTATTTCTTTGGATTAAATGTTTGTTTGCAATCCCAGACTTGGGATTTTGCAGCAGGGTGGCTTCCTGTTTGCAATCATAGGGCAAGCCACCTGTCAATGATTGTTAGGTGCCCTGGTCCCGCCCCTCTCTGGGTTTTTTTGGAGGGAAGGGGCCATTTTTTGTCTAGTCTCAAAAAGGAAGTCAATGCAGAGGATGTACACAAACGTCCTCCTGTGCAAAGGCTTCGTCTCTTAAGACTTCCCGGGGGAGAACAGTTTTAAGAGCCTCTACAGATTCCCAAAAGGTTCCAGGGAAACAGCTTTACAGCCCTGAGGACTTCCAGAGGGAATAACAGCTCTGCTCATCAATCCAGCTAAGTGACTACAGGCCTGTTGGTACGTCTGCTAGGTTCTGAGACGCAGTTCAGCCGGTAGTGGACTCAAATCAGTCAGGTTTAGGTTCACAGCAGCCTGGGAGGAGCTAAAAAGGGGAATTTTCCTTTGAGCAAAGTTCTTGAAGATAGTGCCTGTTTCCTGTAAACAAGATTGCAAGAGCTAATAGACTGTTAAGCCTGTTTGTTCATTAATAAAGAACTGTTATACTTAAGCTCAAGACTAATAAAGACTGCTTAATAAGGGGAATTTTCCTAAAGGCTTCTTTTCGGGGGCCCTGGCTTCCCACTGGATGCAAGCCTAACATCCTCTCTTAAAAGCACCTCATTTCGGCTCCAGCGGTGACAGAACACCATCATTGTTTGAGACCACAGTACTCTCTGGATGTAGGTGAACTACAACTCCCAAACTCAAGATCAAAACCCTTCTAGTATTTTCTGTTGGTCATGGGAGTTCTGTGTGCCAAGTTTGGTTCAATTCCATCATTGGTGGAGTTCAGAATGCTCTTTGATTGTAGGTGAACTATAAATCCCAGCAACTACAACTCCCAAATGACAAAATCAACTTTTGAGTGAAGGACATACATTGGGTTGTTAGGTGTATGCTGTCCAAATTTGGTGTCAATTCGTCCAGTGGTTTTTGAGTTCTGTTAATCCCACAAACTAACATTACATTCATTCATTCATTCATTCATTCAGATAGATAGATAGATAGATAGATAGATAGATAGATAGATAGATAGATAGATAGATAGATAGATAGATAGATAGATAGATAGATAAGATATATAGACATAGCCATAGCCTATAGTTTGTGCTACTATTGCTGTTCTAGAAAGGGTTAAAATGACAGAGTGCGCAGCCCTAGACCGGCCCTAGAGAAGAGGGGAGGGAATCCCCAACGTCACTTCCGGGGATGCCCCACTGAATCAGAAGGTGGAGAGAAAGAAGCACATTGGTAGGAGCTCTCCCCTCACGCGCTGCTGATTGGTCAAAGGAAAAGGGGGCGTGGTCAGCAAAGAGAAGGAAGGAGTTCTTTTCCAAACTGGGGGAAGAGGAGCGTTGGAAGGAAGGAAGGTAACGTGTTGCCTGCAGTGTCGTTACTAGGAACTAGTTCCTTTTGGTAAGTAAGGGTGCAGTTTGGCCCCACTTTGGAATGCCATGGCTGGGTGATAAGGAGTCCTGGGAGATGTAGTTTGGGGAGAAGGAGGAGGCTCAAGGCACCACAACTCCCAGGACTTCAAAGTAATTCCCAAGTCATAGAATCATAGAATCAAAGAGTTGGAAGAGACCTCTTGGGCCATCCAGTCCAACCCCATTCTGCCAAGAAGCAGGAATATTGCATTCAAATCACCCCTGACAGCCCCTGTTTAAAAGCTTCCAAAGAAGGAGCCTCCACCACACTCCGGGGCAGAGAGTTCCACTGCTGAACGGCTCTCAGAGTCAGGAAGTTCTTCCTCATGTTCAGATGGAATCTCCTCTCTTGTAGTTTGAAGCCATTGTTCCATTGCGTCCTAGTCTCCAAGGAAGCAGAAAACAAGCTTGCTCCCTCCTCCCTGTGGCTTCCTCTCACATATTTATACATGGCTATCATCTCCTCTCAGCCTTCTCTTCTTCAGGCTAAACATGCCCAGCTCCTTAAGCCGCTCCTCATAGGGCTTGTTCTCCAGACCCTTGGTCATTTTAGTTGCCCTCCTCTGGACACATTCCAGCTTGTCAATATCTCTCTTGAATTGTGGTGCCCAGAATTGGACACAATATTCCAGGTGTGGTCTAACCAAAGCGGAATAGAGCATGGGGAGCATGACTTCCCTAGATCTAGACACTATGCTCCTATTGATGCAGGCCAAAATCCCATTGGCTTTTTTTGCCGCCACATCACATTGTTGGCTCATGTTTAACTTGTTGTCCACGAGGACTCCAAGATATTTTTCACACGTACTGCTCTCGAGCCAGGCATTGTCCCCCATTCTGTATCTTTGCATTTCGTTTTTCCTGCCAAAGTGGAGTATCTTGCATTTGTCACTGTTGAACTTCATTTTGTTAGTTTTGGCCCATCTCTCTAATCTGTCAAGATCGTTTTTAATCCTGCTCCTGTCCTCTGGAGTATTGGCTATCCCTCCCAATTTGGTGTCGTCTGCAAACTTGATGATCATGCCTTCTAGCCCTTCATCTAAGTCATTAATAAAGATGTTGAACAGGACCGGGCCCAGGACGGAACCCTGATGGCACTCCACTTGTCACTTCTTTCCAGGATGAAGAGGAAGCCTTGGGGAGAATCACCCTCTGGGTTCGTCCATTTAACCAATTCCAGATCCACCTCACCGTAGTTTTGCCTCGCCCACATTGGACTAGTTTCCTTGCCAGAAGGTCATGGGGGACCTTGTCGAAGGCCTTACTGAAATCCAGGTACGCTACATCCACGGCATTCCCCGCATCTACCCAGCTTGTAGCTCTATCGAAGAAAGAGATCAGATGAGTCTGGCATGACTTGTTTTTGATAAATCCATGTTGACTATTAGCGATGACCGCATTTGTTTCTAAGTGTTTGCAGACCACTTCCTTAACCATCTTTTCCATGTAGTTTGGGGAGAAGGAGGAGGCTCAAGACCTTGCAGACACCAAACGCCCAAGACTACAAGTAATTCCCAAGTCAAGACTTTCTGTATATATTTCAGGTTTCAATATTAATGTCAAAAATACGTAGTATGATTTTACATAGGATTTGTGCTACATTAGAACAGTAAAGACAAATATCACTTAAGTAAAATAAAAATTAAATATTAAATAACCAGAAAAATAAAATAAGATGTTAACACTAAACTAATCTGGGAATCTGCTATTGCAACACATCCAATGAAGTGGTTTAAAACCAGTATATAAAAAAAATTAGGACTACTTGGAATACACGAAGCTCATTCCAGAAGCACTCAGCCAGGGCAGTGGAAGTGGTATCAAACCTCTTTAATTTTGCCATGTAGATGCACCCTCCACTTGCATTTCCCAAGCCTGCTTGGTCATCACTTCAGCATCAACAGGCAGGGAGAGATCAAGTTGTAGTTCTAGTGCCTTACTTTTTGGTCTTGTGTGTATCTCTATACTACAGAATGGATGCATCTTGATCCTGCTTTAGCTGCCAGAGGATGTTTAACTGTAACACATCGGCAATCAAAGAGGAACCAGGAGAAGACCTTGATGTCACCCCGGCTGGGAGAAGCGATGGCAGACCCTGGGGAATTGCTGGGGAGAAGACCCCCGAGGAAAACATTCTTGGCCCTGATGTAAAGCCAGAGCAATGCAAAAAGCAACCAGGAGAAGACCTTGATGTCACCCCGGCTGAGCGAAACGATGGTAGACCCTGGGGAATTGCTGGGGAGAAGACCCTCCTAGAGGATGCTCTTGGCCCTGATGTAAAGCCAGTGCAATGCAAAGAGGAACCAGGAGAAGACCTTGACATCGCCCTGGGCTGAGAGAAGCGATGGTGGACCCTGGGGAATTGCTGGGGAGAAGACCCTCCTAGAGGATGCTCTTGGCCCTGATGTAAAGCCAGAGCAATGCAAAGAGGAACCAGGAGAAGACCTTGACATCACCCCGGCTGAGAGAAGCGATGGTGGACCCTGGGGAATTGCTGGGGAGAAGACCCCTGAGGAGGACGCTCTTGGCCCCAATGTAAAGCCAGTGCAATGCAAAGAGGAACCAGGAGAAGATCTTGACATTGCCCCGGCTGAAAGAAGCGATGGTAGATCCTGGGGAATCGCTGGGGAGAAGATCCCCGAGGAGGACGCTCTTGGCCCCGATGTAAAGCCAGTGCAATGCAAAGAGGAACCAGGAGAAGACCTTGACATCGCCCCGGCTGAGAGAAGCGATGGTGGACCCTGGGGAATTGCTGGGGAGAAGACCCTCCTAGAGGATGCTCTTGGCCCCGATGTAAAGCCAGAGCAAATCAAAGAGGAACCAGGAGAAGACCTTGACATCACCCCGGTTGGGAGAAGCGATGGTGGACCCTGGGAAATTGCTTGGGAGAAGACCCCCGAGGAGGATGCTCTTGGCCCCAATGTAAAGCCAGAGCAATGCAAAGAGGAACCAGAAGAAGACCTTGATGTCACCCCAGTTGGGAGAAGCGATGGCGGACCCTGGGGAATTGCTGGGGAGAAGACCCCCGAGGAGGACGCTCTTGGCCCCGATGTAAAGCCAGTGCAATGCAAAGAGGAACCAGGAGAAGACCTTGACATCACCCCGGCTGAGAGAAGCGATGGTGGACCCTGGGGAATTGCTGGGGAGAAGACCCTCCTAGAGGATGCTCTTGGCCCTGATGTAAAGCCAGAGCAATGCAAAGAAGAACCAGGAGAAGACCTTGATGTTGCCCTGGCTGAGAGAAGCGATGGTGGATCCTGGGGAATTGCCAATGAGGCTGAGCCGGACACCAAACAGGGAGCACCCCTCCGGTGGGTGGTGAAGGAGGAGGACAACAAGGGCGAAACAGTGCTGAGCGAAAGCGAGTGGAGCCTGCTTCCTCTTCGCCTCTCTTTCTCAGGTAGGTTAAGGAGGGAGTGTGGCTGTATTTGGGGAAGACAATTTGGACCTGTTAGGGGTACAATACTTCTGGCAGACAACAAAAAATGTGTCAAACCAAATATTAGTAACTCATTTTGTTATAAGAAATTGAGGTCTTGGTGCAGAGAGCGCGAATGGAAAATTACAGGGAATTAAAGGGAGCAATAATTTTATTTATTTCGTATCAAAAGCATTGCATAAATTAGTATAAAACTGATAACAATAGAAGGAGATCAAGCGGCTAAATATCTTTTGACCAGAAATGGGCAACAGTGACCACATTGTCTGTAGCCTCCAACAATTCTTCCTCTGTACATGAGGCAGGACATTGCGGACAAGCATACAGATGCTTGTCCTGTTCTGTTTCACAGTTGCACAAGGTGGAGGATTCTTCAAGGCAGAGCCATTTGTCAATTTGCCAGGTTGTCTGTTGATCTGCCCACTCCACTTCTGAAACTGTTTAGGGACTTCCAAGTTGCCCATTCTTGGTTTGCCCCTGGAGGAAGACCTTCATGGGCGGCCATCCATTTGGGATTTCCTGGTTTAGCTGCCCAGAGGGATACTCTTGCTGTTGCTGGGGAAATGTTAAGAGGAGTGGTGGTTCTCATAAAGCTTTTCCTTTATTTGAGTCTACTGGGAGGAGGGTGATAGCCATGCAGTGGGTGGCTTTCACAGTGTGTGACGATGTGTAAGATTTTATTCCTTTGGTTATGTGTAGTTTGGATAGTGGTTTAGGGATGGTAAGTATGTAAGATTATGTTTTGTTGGAGAGAGTGGCTTGGCGTTAGCTGAGTTGCCATAGCAACAGGGGCGGAGCCAACTGCCTCTTCAGGGGCAGCTGTTTTGAAAAAGAGTCAGTCAGTACGCCAGCAAGCTACTGAGTGGACTGAATCTTTTGGTGGAGATTCAGGGAATGTGTCTGTAGCCAGTGTGCTATAGGGAAAGACTGAATCTCTTGGTGGAGATTCAGGGAATCAATTGGTGACCAAGTGGTTGCAGAGAAGGACCCGGTACAGGGGGTTGTTGATTCTGAATTAAGAATCAAGGTTTGGCTGGGTTTAAGCCTGTTGTGCCAGCTGTGAAACCTTATGAAGTGTTTGCCTGAGTTTACTCATGAAACCTTTCCAATGTATCCATCAAGATTTGTGCCTCTTTTGAAGAACAGTTATACATTGTTATACTCCTGTTAAAATAAACTTGTTACTGTTTTCCTCAAGCCTTGCCTGATACAGTTTCTCCTAAGTTGAACAGCCTGTAATAGTAAAGTCAAGCCAAGAAAGTAAACGCTACGCTAACAAGTGAATAAAGCCTTCTGTAATTAACAGTCCCCTTATAAAATAGCTCCTAGGTTGATATTGATCGTTGCCCGGCTTCCCTCATAGATTAGGTGGCAGTGGGTGCTTTACCACGTGCACCTTCACAATTGGTGGCATTCGGTGGCATTAAAACGGTCATCGTTACAATTGGTGGCAGCAGTTTAATAACGGACCTCCTTCACAACTCTCCTCTACAGTTCCCATTCCACATCGGGGGGGGGGGGGGGCAATACCAGCTAGCCTGTAGAGCAGGGGTCCTCAAACTTTTTAAACAGAGGGCCAGGTCACAGTCCCTCAAACTGTTGGAGGGCTGGATTATAATTTTAAAAAAGCATGAATGAATTCCTATGCACACTGCACATATCTTATTTGTAGTGGGAAAAACACTTAAAAACAATACAATAATTAAAATGAAGAACAATTTTAACAAATATAAACTTATTAGTATTTCAATGGGAAGTGTGGGCCTGCTTTTGCCTGATGAGATAGGATTGTTGTTGTTGTGTGTTTTCAAGTTGTTTCAGACTAGGTTGACCCTCAATGAGGGCCGGGTAAATGACCTTGGAGGACCGCATCCGGCCGCCAGGCCTTAGTTTGGTGACCCCTGCCTTAGATGGAACACTAACATATGGGACCTCACAACCTCTGAGGATGCTTGCCATAGATGCTGGCGAAACGTCAGGCGAGAATGCTTCTAGAACACGGCCATATAGCCTGAAAAACCTACAACAGCTCAGTCATTCTGCAAGTTTTGGGAAGGGGGCTGAAGCCAGAGCCACTGATGTAACCTTTCACTATTGAAATATTTCTCTGTCTTTCTTTTCCAGGCAAAGATGGGAGGGAGAGTGAGAATGGGGAGAAAGCGAATGAAAGAATCCATGCAGGAGAGAAACCATATAAATGTGTGGATTGTGGAAAGAGCTACAGTACCAAATGGTATTTTAATGAGCACAAAAAAACCCACACGGGAGAAAGACCGCATCATAAATGCCTGGAGTGTGGAAAGTCCTTCACTGAGAAAGCATACCTGAAAGTGCACAGAAGAATCCACACTGGAGAGACACCATATAAATGCCAGGAGTGTGGAAAGAGCTTCAGTGCGAGGACGAATCTCAGAATGCATGAAAGGATCCACATGAAAGAGAAACCCTATAAATGCCTGGAGTGTGGAAAGGGCTTCGCTGATAGTTCAAACCTGAAAGTGCACAGAAGAACCCACACAGGAGAGAAACCATACAAATGCTTGGAGTGCGGAAAGTGCTGCGCTACCCAATGGAAACTTAATGAACACAAAAGAACCCACACGGGAGAAAATCCGATTTATAAATGTGTGGAGTGTGGAAAGGACTGCGATACAAAATGGAAACTTAATGTGCACAAAAGAACCCACACGGGAGAAAAACCGTTTACATGTGCGGAATGTGGAAAGAGCTTCACTGGGAATTCATCCCTCAAAGTGCACAGAAAAAGCCACACAGGAGAGAATCCATATAAATGTGTGGTATGTGGAAAGAGCTTCAGTGCGAGGACGAATCTCAGTACGCATGAAAGGACCCACACGAAAGAGAAACCCTATAAATGCCTCGAGTGTGGAAAGAGCTTCACTGATAGTTCAACCTTTAAAGTGCACAGAAGAATCCACACAGGAGAGAAACCATATCAATGCTTGGAGTGCGGAAAGGGTTTCGCTGAGAGAGGGCACCTTACTAGGCATGCAAGAACCCACGCAGGAGAGACATCATATCAATGTGCGGAGTGTGGAAAGAGCTTCGTTGATAGTTCAAACCTGAAAGTGCACAGAAGAATCCACACAGGAGAGAAACCATATAAATGCTTGGAGTGTGGAAAGAGTTTCGCTGTGAGAGGACACCTTACTAAGCATACAAGAATCCACACAGGAGAGACACCATATAAATGTGCGGAGTGTGGAAAGAGCTACAGCTCCAGGACGAATCTCAGTGTGCATGAAAGGACCCACACGAAAGAGAAACCATATGAATGCTTGGAGTGTGGAAAGAGTTTCAGTGTGAAAGGAAACCTTACTCAACATCAAAGAACCCACACAGGAGAGAAACCACACAAATGTGTGGAGTGCGGATTGTGCTTCAGTATCAAAAAGCATCTTACTAAGCATAAGAGAACCCACACGGGAGAAACACTACCAATGCTTGGAGTGCCACAAAAGCTTCAGGCAGAGCGCCCACCTTTCTTGCCCCAGGAAGATCCACATTGGGGAGAAACCGTATAAATGCCAGAGTGTGGAAAGCATATCAACAATTGTAGTGCCTTCTGTTGCCATCAGAGTACCCACACGGGCCAAAAGCTATTCAAATGCTTAGGAAGTGGCAAGACCTGTAGGAATAGCACAGAGCTTCCTTTACAGAGTACAAGTCAATGAGGTGAAAATTATCCTATATCTGTACAGTCTATGTTAGCTTTTTATAGTATGCATACTTGTCTGTAATCAGATAATAAAGATTTTTGAGCTTGATCCCTGCAGAAAAAGCCCTTCCTGGATCCAGTTTCTGGTCAGCAAATGTTGACACATGTAAACAGATGTAAACATTTCTCCTATCGCTGTCACAGTTCTTATCACAGTTTACTTTTCAGTTCTCATTAGCAGGTTTTAATTACAATCCAGCAAGCAGGTAGTAAATGATTTAGAATGGTGTCTTCAGCCAAATCATTACCTCCTTTTAGGTGTCTTTTTTTTTTAAATAAAACTGTTTATTTTGGTTATGGTACATAACAGAAAAGCAAATCGTGGCAGATATAATCAGGTAACAATATTTTTGATGTGTACATGCCTATCTACCTTAGTCAATCAACCAGTTAATTTTGACATTGAGTACAAATTATTATCAGTTACTTAACTTAAAACATATAGACTTGCTATTTCTGCATGTTATCATAGAATCAGAGTTGGAAGAGACCTCATGGGCCATCCAGTCCAACCCCCTGCCAAGAAGCAGGAATATTGCATTCAAATCACCCCTGACAGATGGTTATCCAGCCTCTGTTTAAAAGCTTCCAAAGAAGGAGCCTCCACCACACTCCGGGGCAGAGAGTTCCACTGCTGAACGGCTCTCACAGTCAGGAAGTTCTTCCTAATGTTCAGATGGAATCTCCTCTCTCGTAGTTTGAAGCCATTGTTCCAGCGTCCTAGTCTCCAAAGCAGAAAACAACTTGCTCCCTCCTCCCTCTGACTTTCCCTCACATATTTACACATGGCGATCATGTCTCCTCTCAGTCGTCTCTTCTCCAAGCTAAACATGCCCAGCTCTTTAAGCCACTCCTCATAGGGCTTGTTCTTTCTCCAACTTGATCATTTTAGTTTTCAGTAACAGTCAGAAAACAGCACACAACATTTCCCACAGCGACACACACTCCTCCCAGTTCAACCTTATCACTACCACTTTCCGTTGGAGCTGAGGAGAGAAATTGCATGGAGCCTCGAGAGAGACGGTTGTGGGGGGGGGGGGGGGGGGGGAGCATATCTATAATCCTCAACTTTCTCATATTTGGCCGAGACAACGAGAGGGGAGCAATTGCCAGCACTTGCCAGCAAAAAGCATCTGGAGGCGAATTATCTCTGACTCCATCACACTCAGCTTATTTATTTATCGTGTCAGTAACAGCCAGACAATTGTATTACATTTTTAACAAATTTTTAACAAACAGACAAAACAGAGTTTGTAAGCTTGGTAGTTGACTAAATGTCCTTTGACCAGTATCTGGCCACTTGGAGTGCCTCTGGTGTTGCCACAAGGAGGTTCTCCATTGTGCATGTGGCAGGGCTCAGGTTGCATTGCAGCAGGTGGTCAGTGGTTTGCTCTTCTCCACACTCGCATGTCGTGGATTCCACTTTGTAGCCCCATTTCTTAAGATTGGCTCTGCATCTCGTGGTGCCAGAGCGCAGTCTGTTCAGCGCCTTCCAAGTTGCCCACTCTTCTGTGTGCCCAGGGGGGAGTCTCTCATTTGGTATCAGCCATTGATTGAGGTTCTGGGTTTGAGCCTGCCACTTTTGGACTCTCGCTTGCTGAGGTGTTCCAGCGAGTGTCTCTGTAGATCTTAAAAAACTATGTCTTGATTTAAGTCGTTGACGTGCTGGCTGATACCCAAACAGGGGATGAGCTGGAGATGTCTCTGCCTTGGTCCTTTCACTATTGGCTGCTACTTCCCGGCGGATGTCAGGTGGTGCAATACTGACTAAGCAGTGTAATTTCTCCAGTGGTGTAGGGCACAGGCGGCGGAGGACCATCGCTTCAATGCTGGTGGTCTTTGCTCCTTCCAGCACGCTGACATTTGTCCTCTTGTCTTCCCAAGAGATTTGCAGGTTTTTCCAGAGGCAGCTCTGATGGAATCGTTCTAGGAGTTGCATGTGACGTCTGTAGACAGTCCACGTCTCACAGGCGTAAAGCGGGGTTGGGGAGTCATATGTGGTGGTCATGTTACATTATACAAAAATTTTGGGAAAGCATATTCAAAAAAATAAGAGCAATAATAAAAATAGAGACTGAGATTACACCAAAATTAGCTTTATTACTTATACATGATAATATAATTCCCTGTACAAGAGGAGAAAGAATTGGTTTCTAATTTGATAACAGCAGCTAAATTGTTAATAGCAAAAAATTGGAAGGAAAAAATAGAAATTCAATTAGAAGAATGGTATAGGGAAATTTGGAATATAGCGATTAATGATAAGCTATTGTCGAAGGCTTTCATGGCTGGAATCACTAGGTTCTTGTGGGTTTTTTCGGGCTATATGGCCATGTTCTAGAGGCATTTCTCCTGATGTTTTGCCTGCATCTATGGCAAGTCTCACCTCTGAGGATGCTTGCCATAGATGCAGGCGAAACGTCAGGAGAAATGCCTCTAGAACAGTGGTTCTCAACCTTGCTATTGTCGTGACCCCTTAATGCAGTTCCTTATGTTGTGGTGACCCCCAACCATAATATTGTTTTCGTTGCTACTTGATACTTGTCATTTTACTACTGTCATAAATTATAATGTAAATATCTGATATGCAGGATGGATTTTCATTCACTGGACCAAACTGGGCACAAATACACAATTTGCCCAAATGTGAATACTGGTGGGATGGGGTGAGTATTGATTTTGTCATTTGGGAGTTGTAGTTGCTGGGATTTATAGTTCACCTATAATCAAAGAGCATTCTGAACTCCACCAGCGATGGATTTAAACCGAACTTGGCACACAGAACTCCCATGACCAACAGAAAACACTGGAAGGGTTTTGTGGGCATTGACCTTGAGTTTGGGAGTTGTAGTTCACCTATATCCAGAGGAGTGCTGTGGATTCATGCAATGATGGATCTGGACCTAACTTGGCACGAATACTCAATATGCCCAAATGTGAACACTGGCGGAGTCTGGGGGAAATAGACCTTGACATTTGGGAGTTGTAGTTGTTGGGATTTATAGTTCACCTACAATCAAAGAGCATTCTGTCCCAACAATAGAATTGGGTCAAACTTCCCACACAGAATCCCAATGACCAACAGAAAATACTGTTTTCTGATGGTCTTTGGTGACCCCTTTGACACCCCCTCACAACCCCCTCAGGGGTCCCAACCCCCAGGTTGAGAAACACTGCTCTAGAGCATGTCCATATAGCCCGAAAAAACACACAAGAACCTAATGATAAGCTAACTTGCAATATTAAAATTAAAAGGGGAATATGTAAACAAACAGACTTTTGGAAAATATGGGGAAAATGTATCGAGTATGTGTTTAATGAGGGAAAGGGGTATAAGCCAGCAAGAGAAACAATGATATTTTGGAATGGTGAAACAACATGAGTTGGTTGGTCCTGGTGAAGGGGGCACAAACTAAGGGTAAGGGGAAGAGGGGGGAAATGGTATAATAATAATTATAAAGAAATACAATATGTATAAGTGGATAAAAGGTGTGTGATAGAGTTATATGTAGCACAAGTTGTAATGGAAATTTAAAAATAATGATAAGAAATATGATCAAAGAAGTTTTTGATGTTTATTTACTGTTAGATTGTATATAATATGACATACTCTTTTGTCTAAGATACTGTAAAAAGAAAGAAGAATGTATGCTTATACATTTTGTTGGACAAATTAACAGTAGCAAAATTTATTTATTTATCGTGTCATCAGCAACCATACCATTGTATTACAATTCTAACAGAGCAAAACAAACACACAGATTAAAAAGAAAAAGAAAAAAACACACAGATTTTGCAAATTTGGTAGTTGGTTAAATGTCCTTTGACCAGTATCTGGCCACTTGGAGTGCCTCTGGTGTTGCCGCAAGAAGGTCCTCCCTTGTGCATGTGGCAGGGCTCAGGTTGCATTGCAGCAGGTGGTCAGTGGTTTGCTCTTCTCCACACTCGCATGTCGTGGATTCCACTTTGTAGCCCCATTTCTTGAAGTTGGCTCTGCATCTCGTGGTGCCAGAGCACAGTCTGTTCAGTGCCTTCCAAGTCGCCCAGTTTCCTGTGTGCCCAGGGGGGAGTCTCTCATTCTGGTATCACCCATGGATTGAGGTGCTGGGTTTGGGCCTGCCACTTTTGGACACTTGTTTGCTGGGGTGTTCCAGCGAGTGTCTCTGTAGATCTTAGAAAACTATGTCTAGATTTAAGTCGTTGACGTGCTGGCTGATACCCAAACAGGGGATGAGCTGGAGATGTCTCTGCCTTGGTCCTTTCACTATTGGCTGCTACTTCCCGGCGGATGTCAGGTGGTGCAATACCGGCTAAGCAGTGTAATTTCTCCAGTGGTGTGGGGCGCAGACACCCTGTGATAATGCAGCATGTCTCATTAAGAGCCACATCTAAAAAAAAAAAAAAAAAAAAAAAAAAAAAAAAAAAAAAAAAAAAAAAAAAAAAAAAAAAAAAAAAAAAAAAAAAAAAAAAAAAAAAAAAAAAAAAAAAGCAAATTAAGAGCCACATCTACTGTTTTAGTGTGGTGAGATGTGTTCCACACTGGGCATGCATACTCAGCAGCAGAGTAGCACAGCGCAAGGGCAGATGTCTTCACTGTGTCTGGTTGTAATCCCAAAATAATAAACAAAATGTAAAATAAATAAATAAAAAGTATTTGCTTGTGGAAAAAAAAAAAGGACAATAGCTTTATAAACAAGCACCTTGGTCTCCCTATGGATGTCCCGGTCCTCAAACACTCTCTGCTTCATTCGGAAAATGCTGCACTCACAGAGCTCAGGCAGTGTTGTATTTCAGTGTCAATGTTGACTTTTGTAGGGAGAGGAAATGGTCCACATTTTCTAATGTTACACCATTAAGCTGTATCTCTGGCATTGGAGAGGGATTGGCTGGTGACTGCTGGAACAGCACTTTGGTTTTCTCGATGTTCAATGACAGGCCGAGCTTCTCGTATGCTTCTGCGAAGGTGTTTAGGAGCATAGTGTCTAGATCTAGGGAAGTAATGCTACCCCTCTATTCTGCTTTGGTTAGACCACACCTGGAATATTGTGTCCAATTCTGGGCACCACAATTCAAGAGAGATATTGACAAGCTGGAATGTGTCCAGAGGAAAGCGACTAAAATCATAAAGGGTCTGGAGAACAAGCCCTATGAGGAGCAGCTTAAGGAGCTGGGCATGTTTAGCCTGAAGAAAAGAAGGCTGAGAGGGGATATGATAGCCATGTATACATATGTGAGAGGAAGCCACAGGGAGGAGGGAGCAAGCTTGTTTTCTGCTTCCTTGGAGACTAGGACGCGGAACAATGGCTTCAAACTACAAGAGAGGAGATTCCATCTGAACATGAGGAAGCACTTCCTGACTGTGAGAGCCGTTCAGCAGTGGAACTCTCTGCCGGAGTGTGGTGGAGGCTCCTTCTTTGGAAGCTTTTAAACAGAGGCTGGATGGCCATCTGTCAGGGGTGATTTGAATGCAATATTCCTGCTTCTTGGCAGAAGGGGGTTGGACTGGATGGCCCATGAGGTCTCTTCCAACTCTTTGATTCTATGATTCTATGTTCAGAGTGGCTTGTAGGTCTTCTTCTGAGTGTGCGCAGATGACGTTGTCATCAGCATATTGGAGTTGTATAACAGATGTTGTTGCAAACAGGCTTTCAGTGGGCTGAGGTTAAATAGCTTGCAATCTATCTGATAGGTGATGGAGGACATATTCAACCGGCAATGTTATTGGAAGGAGGGCCATTGGTATCTCCTGTTTGTGGAGGCAGGAGCCACACACAAACATACATATTTCCACTGTATTATGTGTGTGTATATATTTAGAGAGAGAGAGAAAGCCATCGCTCTCAAACATTAGTTTGTTGTAACTAGGTTCTTGTGGGTTTTTTCGGGCTATAGGGCCGTTTTAGGGGCATTCTCTCCTGATGTTTCACCTGCATCTATGGCAAGCATCCTCAGAGGTAGTGAGGTCTGTTGGGAGTAGGAAAATGGGTTTATATATATCTGTGGAATGGCTGGGGGGGGGCAAAGAGCTCTTCTCTGCTGGAGCTAGGTGTGAATGTTTCAACTGACCACCTTCATTAGCATTTGAAGGCCTGCCTGAGCCTGGGAAAATCTTTTGTTGAGAGGTGTTAAGATGTGCCTGGTTGTTTCCTCTCTGCTGTTTTGCTGTTGTAATTTTAGAGTTTTTTAATACTGGGAGCCAGATTGTGTCAGAAAGGGTTAAAATGACAGAGTGGGCAGCCCTAGAGAAGAGGGGAGGGAATCCCCAACGTCACTTCCGGGGATGCCCCACTGAATCAGAAGGTGGAGAGAAAGAAGCACATTGGCAGGAACTCTCCCCTTACGTGCTGCTGATTGGTCAAAGGGGGAGAGGGGGCGTGGCCAGCAAAGAGAAGGAAGGAGTTCTTTTCCAAACTGGGGGAAGAGGAGAGCTGGAAGGAAGGAAGGTGATGGGTTGCTTGCAGTGTCGTTACTAGGAACTCGTTACTTTTAGTAAGTAAGGGTGCAGATTGGCCCCACTTTTAAGTGCCCTGGCTGAGTGCTGTGGAGCCCTGGGAGATGTAGTTTGGGGAGAAGGAGGAGGAGGCTCAAGACCTTGCAGAAACCATATCTCCCAGGACTCCATAGCATTCAGCCAGGGCAGTGGAAGTGGTGTCAAACCGCTTTAATTCTGCTGTGTAGACGCACCCTCAAGTTGCATTTCTCAATCCTGCTTGGTCATCCCTTCAGCATCATCAGACAGGGATGGATCAGGTTGTCATTATAATGCCTTACTTTTTGGGCCTATACCTTGGGAAGTCTGACTTGACCATCCCCTATAGCAGTGGTTCTCAACCTTCCTAATGCCGCGACCCCTTAATACAGTTCCTCATGTTGTGGTGACCCCCAACCAGAACCCTAACATTATGATTCGCCATGTAAATAATGATCTGCAGGATGTATTTTCATTCACTGAAGCAAATTTGGCACAAATACCCGGTATGCCCAAATTTGAATACTGGTAGGGTTGGCAGGGAGATTGATTTTGCCATTTGGGAGTTGTAGTTGCTGGGATTTATAGTTAACCTGTAAACAAAGAGCATTCTGAACCACACCAACAATGGAAATGAACCAAAGTTGGCACACAGAACTCCCATGACCAACAGAAAATACTGGAAGGGTTTGGTGGGCATGGACCTTGGGTTTGGGAGTTGAAGTTCGTCTATATCCAGAGAGCACTCTAGACTCCAACAATGATGGATCTGGACCAAACTTGGCACGGATACTCCATATGCCCAAATGTGAACACTCGTGGGGTTTTGGGAAAATAGACCTTGAGATTTGGGAGTTGTACTTGCTGGGATTTATAGTTCACCTACAATCAAGGAGCGTTCTGAACCCCAACAATGATAGAATTGGACCAAACTTCCCACACAGAGACCCCCATGACCAACAGAAAATATTGTGTTTTCTGATGGTCATTGGCGACCCTCTGACACCCCTTCGCGACCCCTCCAGGGGTCCCGACCCCCAGATTGAGAAACACTGCCCTATAGACTACTGCAATGCACTCTATGTGGGGTTGCCTTTGAAGACTGTCCAGAAGCTTCGAATGGTCCAGCGGATGGCAGCCTGGTTACTATCGGGAGCAACGCTCAAGGAGCACACAACTCCTCTGTTGTGCCAGCTCCACTGGCTACCAATTTGCACATTTCAAAGTTCTGGCTTTGGCCTATAAAGCCCTAAATCAGTGTTTCTCAACCTGGGGGTCGGTGCCCCTGGAGGGGTCACGAGGGGGAGTCAGAGGGGTCACCAAAGACCACCAGAAAACACAGTATTTTCTGTTGGTCATGGTGGTTCTGTGTGGGAAGTTTGGCCCAATTCAATCATTGGTAGGGTTCGGAATGCTCTTTGATTGTAGGTGAACTATAAATCCCGGCAACTACAACTCCCAAATGTAAAGGTCTATTTTCCCCAAACTCCACCAGTGCTTACATTTGGGCATATTGAGAATTCGTGCCAAGTTTGATCCAGATCCATCATTGTTTGAGTCCACAGTGATCTCTGGATGTAGGTGAACTACAACTCCCAAAACTCAAGGTCAGTGCCCACCAAACCCTTCCAGTATTTTCTGTTGGTCATGGGAGTTCTGTGTGCCAAGTTTGATTCGGTTCCATCATTGGTGGAGCTTGGAATGTTCTTTGATTGTAGGTGAACTATAAATCCCAGCAACTGCAACTCCCAAATGACAAAATCAATACGCTCCCCCAATCCCACCAGTATTCAAATTTGGGTGTATTGGGTCTTTGTGCCAAATTTGGTCCAGTGTATGAAAATACATCCTGCATATCAGATATTTACATTATTATTCATAGCAGCAGCAAAATGACAGTTATGAAGTAGCAATGGAACTAATTTTATGGTTGGGGGTCACCATAACATGAGGAAGCGTATTAAGGGGTCGTGGCATTAGGAAGGTTGAGAACCACTGCCCTAAATTCCCGGCCCAACTTACCTATCCGAATGTGTCTCCCCTTTTGAACCTTCCTGGATTTTTAAGATTATCCGTGGAGGCCCTGCTCTCGGTCCTGCCTCACAGGTGTGCTTGGCGGGAACGAGAGACAGGGCCTTCTCAGTGGTGGCCCCTCGGTCTTGGAACTCTCTTCCTTGGGATATTAGATCGGCCCCCTCCCTCCTGATCTTTAGGAAAAGAGTGAAAACCTGGCTCTTCAAGCAAGCTTGTGGAACCTCATTGTAACCGGACAATTCAGTATTGTGAACCATGATGGACTGGCTTAACAATGCAAATGGACATGGATTCTAACCTGGAAGTGATTGATTTTTTAAATTGTTTTAAACCTTTTTATTATTAATTAGCTGTCCCCTGCCACGCGTTGCTGTGGCCCACATGGGGGTTCTGTGTGGGAGGTTTGGCCCAATTCTATCATTGGTGGGGTTCAGAATGCTCTGTGATTGTAGGTGAACTATAAATCCCAGCAACTACAACTCCCAAATATCAAGATTCTATTTTCCCCAAACTCCACCAGTGTTCACATTTGGGCATATTGAGTATTCGTGTAGAGTTTGGTCCAGATCCATCATTGTTTGAGTCCACAGTGATCTCTGGATGTAGGTGAACTACAACTCCAAAACCAAAGGACACTGCCCACTAAACCCTTCAAGTATTTTCTGTTGATCATGGGAGAAATGTGTGCCAAGTTTGTCAATTCCATCGTTGGTGGGGTTCAGATTGTAGGTGAACTATAAATCCCAGCAACTACAACTCCCAAATGACAAAATCATTTTTGAGTGAAGGACATACATTGGGTTGTTAGGTGTCTTGTGTCCAAATTTGGTGTCAATTCGTCCAGTGGTTTTTGAGTTTTGTTAATCCCACAAACAAACATTATATTTTATTTATATAGATTTACATTATGTGATTTAACCTGTTTTAAATGATGTATTTATGTGTGTTCGGCATCTAATTGTTGCCTGCTTGTACTCTGCCCTGAGTCACCTTCGGGCTGAAAAGGGCAGAATAGTAAATAAATAAATATTAAGTGTAGTAAATAAATAAATAATAAAATCTCTATACTACAGAATAGATGCAGCTTGACCTTGCTTTCACTGTCAGAAGATGTTTAACTGCAACACGTCAGTGATCAAAGAGGAACCAAGAGAAGACCTTGACGTCACCCCGGCTGTGGGAAGCGATGACGGATCCTGGAGAATCGCTGGGGAGAAGACTCTTATGGAGGACACTCTTGGCCCCGATGTAAAGCCAGAGCAATGCAAAGAGGAACCAGGAGAAGACCTTGATGTCACCCCAGCTGGGAGAAGTGATGGTGGACCCTGGGGAATTGCTGGGGAGAAGACGCCCGAGGAGGACACTCTTGGCCCCGATGTAAAGTCAGAGCAATGCAAAAAGGAACCAGGAGAAGACCTTGACGTCGCCCTGGTTGGGAGAAGCAATGGCGGACCCTGGGGAATTGCTGGGGAGAAGACCCCCAAAGAGGATGCTCTTGACCCCGATGTAAAGCCAGAGCAATGCAAAGAGGAACCAGGAGAAGACCGTGATGGCACCCCAGCTGGGAGAAGGAATGGCGGACCCTGGGGAATTGCTGGGGAGAAGACCCCTGAGGAGGACTCTCTTCATCGCGATGTAAAGCCAGAGCAATGCAAAATACCTCTGGCAGGAGAGGCCAATGAGGTTGAGCCAGACACCAAGCAGGGGGCACCCCTCCGGTGGGTGGTGAAGGAAGAGGGCAACGGGGGCGCAACGGTGCTGAGCGAAAACGAATGGAGCCAGCTTCCTCTTCGTCCCTCTTTATCAGGTAGGTTAAGGAGAGTGTGTGGCAGTATTTGGGGAAGACAATTTGGACCTGTTAGGGGTACAATACTCCTGGACGTGAACACAAAATATATTCAAACCAAATATTAGGAACTGATTGGGTTATAACAAAAGGAATGGTGGTTTCTTTTGTTATAACAAAAATTGTGGTTCTAGGTAATGCCTCTAGAACATGGCCATATAGCCCAAAAAAACCTACAATGCAGTGATTCCAGCCATGAAAGCCTTCGACGATACAATGGTGGTTTTAGTGCAAAGAGAGGGAATGGAATATCACAGAGAAATAAAGGAAGCAATAATTTTTATTTTGTATCAAAAGCATTGCGTATACTAGTATAAAACTGATAAGAATAGAAGGAGCACAAGCAGCTAAATATCTTTTGACCAGAAATGGGCAACAGTGACTGCATTGTCTGTAGCCTCAAACAATTCTTCCTCTGTACATGAAGCAGGACATTGTGGACAAGCATAGAGATACAGAGTTGATTGTTCTGCTCCACAGTCACTCAAGGTGGAGGATTCTTCAAGGTAGAGCCATTTTGCAAGGTTGTCTGTTGATCTGCTCACTCCACTTCTGAGACAGTTTAGGGACTTCAAAGTTGCCCATTCTTGTTTTGCCCCTGGAGGGATTTGGGATTTCCTGGTTTAGTTGCCACGAAGGATACTCTTGCTTTTGCTGGGGAAATGTTAAGAGGAGGAGTGGTGGTACTCATGTGGCTTTTCCTTTATTTGAGTCTACTGGGAGGAGGCTGGTAGCCATGCAGTGGGTGGCTTTCACAGTGTTCAACCTTATTTCTCTCACAGTTAGTAGCAACTTCCCATTGCACATCGGGGGGGGGGGGGGCACTGCCAGCTATCCTGTAGAGTATCAACAGGGGTTTAAGACATCCTGTGATTATTCAGTACTACGTTCACCTGCCTCGCAAGGGCAGTGTTTTGCCTCCAGAGGCAGAATTCATAATCTTCCCTGTGCCTTTAAGGAGGAGGGAAGAGGATCTCAAGCCTCAGCTCAAGCCTGCTTTAGAATAACAGTTTTGACAGGAAATCAGTTAGGAAATCAGTTGGAGTTTTGCATTGGAAGGTAGCAGAGGGGCAGAAAGAGAGCAAAAATCCATGTCACGTCGGACATGTATTAGTAGTCATATCGGAACTAAAGCTAGTCACCTCGGAGTTAATGTTGTTGTTCATTCGTTTAGTTGTTTCTGACTCTTTGTGGCCTCATGGACCAGCCCACTCCTGAGCTCCCTGTTGGCCGTGGCCACCCCAAGCTCCTTCAGAGTCAAGTCAGTCACTTCAAGGATGCCATCCATCCATCTTGCCCTTGGTCGGCCCCTCTTCCTTTTGCCTTCCACTTTCCCCAGCATCATTGTCTTCTCTAAGCTTTCCTTTCTTCTCATGATGTCTCATGATGTCGGAGTTAATAGATATTAAAATAATAGTAATAATAATCACTTCGGCGTTAATAGATACATAGATAGTTATAGAGTATTTAGATAAAGATAAGATATAGATAGTGACATTATAGTTATAGGTAATGAAGTCCTAGAGGTCACATCTAATATCTATTTAGTAAAATAAAGGCAGTCATATTTTGGATAAGTACAGGGCTGCAGAAGATCATAGGGTTTCCTTTCATACAGTGGCAACCAAAGGAAAGGAAATTCACTTTGTTTAAATAGACATTATTTTACTTTACGTACAGCCTCCGATCTGTCCTTTGTGTAAAATTCCTTCCTATCCAACCCAAGTATCACAGAGGCAGAACAGGCAGACTTGTGCCAAACAGGGTAGGCATACTCGGCAGTTGGGTAAGACAAGACTAGGGATGATGTTCTTCTTGATTTTGGGTCTGCATCCCATGTGCTGCCAATAAGTTTCCACAGGATGCTATTGCGTGCAGATACTTTGTGCTTGGTGTTCATGCAGTGTTTCCTATGTTAGTGTCCCATCTAAGGTGACACCAAGATATTCGAGTTGGAAACAGTGTTCAAGCTCTTGACCTTTCCAGGTAATTTTAAATTTTCTTGTTGGCTTCATGGTTCCGTAGGTGGAAAGCACACACTTGTGTCTTGGCAGGGTTAGGCTTCAGGTGGTTATCTTTGTAATAGCTGGAGTAGTTGGACTGGGTGGCCCATGAGGTCTCTTCCAATTCTATGATTCTGTGATTCATTTTAGATAAGAAAAATAGGATTTCAGATTACACAATGTCTAGAGTGAACCCTTTCTTTGGCTTGTTCTTTTAAAGGGGGGGGGGGCTTTTTCCTATATAACTTCCTGGAATTTGGGAACTCTCTGAGTAGTTATGTGTTGCTGCTGATTTTTCCCCAAGACAACCAAAGAAAGAACTTCTAGCAGAAAATACCACCAGGTAATAGTAGCATTTACTCAGGTCTGGAAGAGCCAATAATGAAACCGAAAATGGATAGGATATAATAAGTAAGCTTGCGTGTTGTATTGGTTTGAGAATTAGTCTATGACTATGGAAACCAGGACACAACATCAAGAAGGATGTAATACAGGCATGGGCAAACTTTGACCTCCAAGTGTTTTGGACTTTTAACTCCCACAATTCCTAACAGGCTGAGGAATTGTGGGAGTAATAATAATAATAATAATAATAGTAATACTTTATTTATACCCTGCTACCATCTCTCCAAGGGACTCGGTGCGGCTTACATGAAGCCAATCCCACAGTATATCAATAAACAAAGGCAATAACAAAATAATAAATACAAAACAGTTAAAATAAATCTCATAAACTAAAAATAAACAATAACAACAACATACAAGCATTTAAAAACCTATGGCCGGGCCAAATGTAATAATTTAAAAATTAAAAAAATAATGCTGGGCATGAACAAGATAGGATACAACTAGGATAGGGTTTTCAAAGAAAGATGAGGGTGCGCAGGCAATCCTAAATCAATGTTAAAGTGCATTTTGAGGACATACTGCTAAGCGTTTTCCTTATTCTGGGAAGGCACACTGGAACAACTAAGTTTTCAGGCTCCTCCTAAAGACTGCCAGCGTTGGGGCATGTCTGATGTCCTTGGGAAGTGAGTTCCAGAGTCGAGGGGCCACCACTGAGAAGGCCCTCTCCCTCGGCCCCAGCAATCACGCCTGCGAAGGAGGTGGGAGCACGAGCAGGGCCTCTCCAGATGATCGAAGAGATTGTGTGGGTTTGTACACAGAAATGCAGTAATGCAGATAGGCAGGTCCCAAACCGTTCAGGGCTTTGTAGGTAAGACCTGCACCATGAATTGGGACTGGAAAATGAACGGCAGCCAGTGGAGCTCCTTAAACAGGGGGGTTGACCACAACATTAAGAAGGATGTAATACAGGCATGGGCAAACTTTGGGCCTCCAAGTGTTTTGGACTTTAACTCACACAATTCCTAACAGATCGAGGAATTGTGAGAGTTGAAGTCCAAAACATCAGAAAAGCAAAGTTTGCCCATGTCTGATCCCAAAGCTCACCAAGGATGCATCTACCTTCTAGCATTAATGCAGTTTGACAGGACTTTAGCTGTCATAGATCAATCTATTGAATCCTTGGAGTTGTAGTTTGGCACAGCACAATCACACTTCGGCAGAGGAGGTTCTTTTAACACTACAATTCCCAAGATTCCACAGCATTGAGCCATGGCAGTTGAAGTGGTGTCAAAGAGCAGTCATCTGCAGGTTTTGGGAAGGGGCCTGAAGCCAGAGCCACTGATGTAACCTTTCACTATTGAAATATTTCTCTGTCTTTCTTTTTCAGGCAAAGATGGGAGCGAGAGTAAGGAGGAGGAGAATGCGTATAAAAAAATCAACACAGGAGAGAAACCGTATAAATGTGTGGATTGTGGAAAGAGCTACAGTACCAAATGGAATCTTAATGATCACAAAAAAACCCACACGGGAGAAAAACCGCATCATAAATGCCTGGAGTGTGGAAAGTCCTTCACTGAGAAAGCATACCTGAAAGTGCACAGAAGAATCCACACTGGAGAGAAACCATATAAATGCCAGGAGTGTGGAAAGAGCTTCAGGGAGAGAGGACACTTTACTGTACATACAAGAACCCACACAGGAGAGAAACCGTATAAATGTGTGGAGTGCGGAAAGGGCTGCACTACCCAATGGAAACTTAATGAACACAAAAGAACCCATACGGGGGAAAATCTGCTTTATAAATGTGTGGAGTGTGGAAAGGACTGCGCTACAAAATGGAAACTTAATATGCACAAAAGAACCCACACGGGAGAGAAACCGTACACATGTGTGGAATGTGGAAAGAGCTTCACTGGGAATGCATCCCTCAAAATGCACAGAAGAATCCACACAGGAGAGAAACCATATACATGTGTGGAATGTGGAAAGAGCTTCAGTGCAAGGACGAATCTCAGTGCGCATGAAAGAACCCACACGAAAGAGAAACCCTATAAATGTGCGGAGTGTGGAAAGAGCTTTGCTGAGAGTTCAAGCCTTAAAGTGCACAGAAGAATCCACACAGGAGAGAAACCATATAAATGCCTGGAGTGTGGAAAGAGTTTTGCTGTGAGAGGACACCTTACTGGGCATACAAGAACCCACGCAGGAGAGACACCATACAAATGTGTCGAGTGTGGAAAGAGCTTCAGCACGAGGACGAATCTCAGTGTGCATGAAAGGACCCACACGAAAGAGAAACCATATGAATGCTTGGAGTGTGGAAAGAGCTTCGGTGTGAAAGGACACCTTACTCAACATAAAAGAACCCACACGGGAGAGAAACCACACAAATGTGTGGAGTGTGGAAAGGGCTGCAGTACAAAATGGGAACTTAATGCGCACAAAACAACCCACACGGGAGAAAAACCGTATAAATGTGTGGAATGTGGAAAGAGCTTCCGTTCGAGGAGGAATCTCAGTTTGCATGAAAGGACCCACATGAAAGAGAAACCATATAAGTGCCAGGAGTGTGGAAAGAGCTTCTGTGTGAAAGAGTATCTTACTGTGCATAACAGAATCCACACGGGAGAGAAGCCGTACAAATGTGTGGAGTGCGGAGTGTGCTTCCGTATCAAAGAGCATCTTACGAAGCATAATAGAACCCACACGGGAGAAACACTACCCATGCTTGGAGTGTCACAAGAGCTTCAGGCAGAGCGCCCAGCTTTCTCACCACAGGAAGATCCACACTGGGGAGAAGCCGTATAAATGTGCCTTGTGTTGCCATCAGAGAAACCACAAGTGGCAAGACCTGTAGGAATATCACAGAGCTTCCTTTACATCACACAAGTCAATGAGATGACTATATTGTATGGACTATGTTACGAGGGTTGAATGAAAAGTAATGCCTCTACCTTCGTTACTACCTTCGTAAATCAAACGCAGAAATAATCCTTAGAAAGTGCTCTTTAACTACCACTCCTGAATCAATCTGTCAACCTTTTGTTTGTGAAACTCGGTGGTTGCTGTCACAGGACGTCCAACTCTTTGTTTGTCATACAAGTCAGATGTTCCTACCTCAACATCGTTAAACTTACTCGCCCAACGACACACAGTACTCACATCAACACAATCGCCATAAACAGCTTGCATTCTCTGATGAATCTCCTTTGGGGTGACACCTTCTGCTGTCAAGAATTCAATGACTGCACCTTGCTTAAGTCACATTGACCAACCGTCTGCGCAGGGTTCTATACTTTGCACTTTACCACCACAACCATTCAATGCTAAGGCTTCCTGCCAAAATGGAACTGTAGATGAGAGTCTACTGAACAAGCCAGCACCTGGCACATACCAGTACTGCCATCTGTTGAGGAGTTACAAAGGTGTAGGCATTACTTCTCATTCAACCCTTTTAGATTGTTATCCCTTTGATCATACAGGAGGGCCTTCCTTTCACTCCCACCCCTGTCGCAGGCGCAACTTGTGGGGAAGAGGGAGAGGGCCTTCTCTGTGGTTGCCCCTAGACTTTGGAACTCGCTACCCGTTGAGATTAGTCAAACCCCCACACTGGCATTCGCCTAATCTAAACACTTGGCTGTTCTGGTGTGCCTTTGAGGATTAAACAACAAGTCCCTCATCTTGACCAACTCAGCATAATGTCTTTTGATGCACTTTATCTCACCCTTCAGTGAAGTAAATCCCATTGTTTGTCCCATCCGAACCTCCCACCAGATATATTACCTTACTCATCCATCTCACCCAGGGTTTTAAAATCCTATTTGTTGTATTTAGCCCTGCCCACTTGGTTATTGTTTTGTTATTTATGTTTTACCTTGCATTTTTTATTTTATTTTATTTTATTCTATTTGTTGTGTTAATTTATGATTTTATGTTGTATTCTTTTGCTTTACAGAGCAAAAGAGCAGAAACAAGTTAAGTGTTAGAAAGTTATAAAATAACAATTTTATGTATTGAAAGGAGTGAAAGACAGTTACAGTCATATCCAGGTGGAACTGAAGTAACGTACTTTGTAACAGATAAGTTTATGTGCAGAACAATTCATAAATAAACATTTATTTATTTCAACATATATATATTAAAGACTTTGTGTCAAGTTACTGGATTAAAGCTGTACGGCTGAAAGTCAGTCTGTGAATACATTGAAGTAAACCTGTGAGGAGAAGTTAAGAAGTTACATATTGGATCCAGGTTTGGATTACACATTGAAGAAATATACACAGAGACAGAGAAAGTGTGTTCCAAGCATGACTAACAAGTCACTGAGTTTGTGAGGTTCGATTCCACACTTCCCCCATATAGCCTCATCACCTCATGTCTGCCTGACATTATACACATACTGTAATATTCCCCTCCCCCTGCATTGCATTACATTGCAGAAACCTTTCATATTTCGAAAGATTGAACTCTGGATTGTTGCCTCATAAGCTCTAAATGCTTTCCCACCCTCAACACTTCACACTCTAGGTTCTTGTGGGTTTTTTCGGGCTATAGGGCCATGTTCTAGAGGCATTCTCTCCTGACGTTTCGCCTGAATCTATGGCAAGCATCCTCAGAGGTAGTGAGGTCTGTTGGAACTAGGAAAGTGGAATGACCAGAGTGAGACAAAGGACTCTTCTCTGCTGGAGCTAGGTGTGAATGTTTCAACTGACCACCTTGATTAGCATTTGAAGGCCTGGCTGAGCCTGGGAAAATCTTTTGTTGAGAGGTGTTAAGATGGGCCTGGTTGTTTCCTCTCTGCTGTTTTGCTGTTGTAATTTTAGAGTTTTTTAATACTGGTAGCCAGATTTTGTTCATGTTCATGGTCTCCTCCTTTCTGTTGAAATTGTCCACATGCTTGTGGATTTCAATGGCTTCTCTGTGTAGTCTGACATGGTGGTTGTGAGAGTGGTCCAGCATTTCTGTGTTCTCAAATAATATGCTGTGTCCAGGTTGGTTCATCAGGTGCTCTGCTATGGCTGATTTCTCTGGTTGAAGTAGTCTGCAGTGCCTTTCATGTTCCTTGATTCGTGTTTGGGCGCTGCGTTTGGTGGTCCCTATGTAGACTTGTCCACAGCTGCATGGTATACGGTAGACTCCTGCAGAGGTGAGAGGATCCCTCTTGTCCTTTGCTGAACGGAGCATTTTTTGGATTTTCTTGGTGGGTTTGTAGATTGTTTGTATGTTGTGTTTCCTCATCAGCTTCCCTAAGCGGTCAGTGGTTCCCTTGATGTATGGCAAGAACACTGCTAATTCACACCTAGCCCAACTTACAAAAGCCCTTTGTCTCACCCTGGTCATTCCACAGATATATAAACCCCTTTTTTTCCCAGTTCCAGCAGACCTCACCTCTGAGGATGCTTGCCATAGATGCAGGCGAAACGTCAGGAGAAATGCCTCTAGAAAATAGCTATATAGCCCGAAAAAACCCACAAGAACTGGATGGCATCATTGTTCAAACATGGCCCTGGCTGGTGATATAGCAAAAGGAGTGTGCGGTAAGTTGCTGTGAACTGAATACTCAGCACTAAGTATCCTGTTTGTATTTTGGATGCTCTGCTATATTTTTGAGTGGCTTCCCCTAACAACACAGAAAATCCTAACAGGTACAAGAGTAAACTAATGTATAGCACATTGCAGAAGTCCAGCCTTGGGGTCACTAACGTGTATCCCACCATCTTCAGGTCCTCCTGATCTAGGAAGGGGTGCAGCTAGCCTATCTGCCTAAACTGGTAGTCAGCACTCCTCACCATGGCATCTACCTTGGCTGACATTTGGAGGGACGAATCCAGGAGCACTCCCAAGAACCAATACTTTGGAATAGTTATTATTTTTATCTCACTTTCATTTGGATTTGATATGCTCCAGCACAGGGTAATGCAGTGAATGTGATTCATCCATACGTAGCATTTTGCTTGTGATTCCAGATACAGGAGATACAGCTATTCCTGGATCTAGTTGCTGATTCTTTCCACTTACGTTGCTCTTTATCTGGGGGTGTATCTACATTGTAGGATTAATGGAGTTTGAAAAAGTCTATTTCTAATTGTACAAAATGCATTAGGTTGTGGATTAACTCCAACTGACATCGTGCCAGGTCAACCTCAAGAAACTCCATCAGTACTTGGGCAAGTTTGCTCTGGATGCAACATGGTGAAGTTCAGTGTGCTCTCTGGCTGTAGGGTAAACTACAACTCCCACTATGGTGAGTTAGTCATGGGGGTTCTGTGTGACAAGTTTGGTCCAGGTCCATCATCGGTGGAAGTCACAGATTCCCTGGTTGTGGGTGAACTACAACTCACAGAAAGGAAGGTCAGTTCTCCCCCCCCCCCAAAAAAAAACCCCATCCAGGAATCAAATTTATTATATCAGGTATTTGTGCCAAGGTTGGTCCAGATCCATCGGTGTTTGGGTTCACAGTGTCTGCATGTAGGTAAACTACAACTCCCCCAAATCAAGGTGAATTTTCCCCAAACACCTCCAGTATTTTTTGCTGGTCATGGGGATTATGTGTGCCAAGTTTGGTCCAGTACCATCTTTAGTGGAATTCAGGGTGCTCATTGATTGCAGGTGAACTATACATCCCAGTACCTCCAATTCCAAAATGTACAGGCCATTTCCCTTCAAAATCCACCAGTATTCCAATTTGGGCAGATCAGGTATGTATGCCAAGTTTGATCCAGCTCCATCT
Organism: Anolis sagrei ordinatus; assembly: GCF_025583915.1. Lineage (NCBI taxonomy): Eukaryota > Metazoa > Chordata > Lepidosauria > Squamata > Anolidae > Anolis > Anolis sagrei. Next base: position 305,568,439 of record NW_026845477.1, read on the forward strand.
TGGTTGGAGTTCAGAGTGCTTACTGATTTCAGGTGAACGATACATCCCAGTACTTCAAAACCCACCAGTATTCCAATTTGGGCATATCGGGTATGTATGCCAAGTTTGATCCAGTTCCATCTTGGGTGGAGTTCAGAGTGCTCACTGATTTCAGGTGAACTATACATCCCAGTACGTCAAAACCCACCAGTATTCCAATTTGGGCATATCAGGTATGCATACCAAGTTTGGTCCAGCTCCATCTTGGGTGGAGTTCAGAGTGCTCACTGATTTCAGGTGAACTATACATCCCAGTACCTCAAAAGTCACCAGTATTCCAATTTGGGCATATCGGGTATGTATGCCAAGTTTGATCCAGATCCATCGTTGTTTGAGTTCACAGTGCTCTCTGGGTGGAGGTGAATTACAACTCCTAAAAATCCCTTCAAGGACTGCCAGTATTTGTTGTTGGTCATGAGGGTTCTGTGTGCCAAGTGAGTTCCAGGTCCATCGCTGGTGGAGTTCAGTGCGCAGTTCTTAGATTGCAGGTGAACCATACATCCCTGGACATACAACTCCTTCACTTGGGTGGGGGCCAGCATGGTGCCTATGGAGGACATTGGCAGGGTTCTTGGACATGTTCATGGCACTCACCATAACCTACAATGTCATTGGAGGGAGGGCCATTGGTGTCTCCTGAGCTGTGGGAGGGAGCTAGAGCTGTTTGTGGAAGTGGGAGCTTGTCCCTGTAAGTGGACACCCCAGCAACACACAAACATACATATTTTCACTTTTAATATGGGGGTTTGTGTGTGTATGTACGTATGTGTGTATATATACTAGCTATCCCCTGCCACGCATTGCTGTGGCCCAGTCTGTGCATATATGTTTTGTGTGTGTATATATGTGTTTATATATTTGTGTATATGTGTGTTTGCATAATATATATGTAGTTTTGCACAAGTTGTAATGTATTTTTTGTTTTCTGGCTTTTTAAGTCTTTTCTGGTGTGTTTTTCAGTGTTTTTGTGAGTGATGGTCACTCGTGGGCCTGATAGATGTCTTGTGGCCAAATTTGGTGTCAATTCGCCCAGTGGTTTTTGAGTTATGCTAATCCCACAAACGAACATTACATTTTTATTTATATACTAGCAGTCCCCAGCCACGCGTTGCTGTGGCCCGGTCTGGTGATCTGGAAAATAAAGTAATGAGAAACTGTTGGTTTCTAATGCTTGTGGGTCAACAGTATTTGTTCTTGATGCTTATGGGTCAACAGTATTTCTTCTTGCTTCTTTGTCAGTGTTGATGTAGAGATTGTCTGGTTTGCCTACTCTGGAACATGCAATATTTAATTGTCCTTCTTTAGTGGTCCCTGTCACTACGTATATGATACTATATCTGTCATATACGTATATGTGTGTGAATCATATCTATCTATACTTATGGCTGGATGGCTCTTTTGGTAATGTTTTCTTGCCCTGGTGAAGGGAGTTGGACTGGATGGCCTTAAGGCACCATTTCGCAACCTGGGGGTTGGGACCCCTGCAGAGGTCATAAAGGGGTATTAGAGGGGTTGCCAAAGACCATCAGAAAACACAGTATTTTTTGTTGGTCATGGGGGTTCTATGTGGGAAGTTTGACCCAATTCTAACCTTGGTGGGGTTTAGAATGCTCTTTGATTATAGGTGAACTATAAATCCCAGCAACTACAACTCCCAAATGTCAAGGTCTATTCCCCCCAAACTCCATCTGTGTTCGTATTTGGGCATATGGAGGATTCGTGGCAAGTTTGGTCCAGATCCATCATTGTTTGAGTCCACAGTGATCTCTGGATGCAGATGAACTACAACTCCAAAACCAAAGGACACTCCCAACCAAACCCTTCCAGTATTTTCTGTTGGTCATGGGAGAACTGTGTGCCAAGTTTGGTTCAGTTCCATCGTTGGTGAGGTTCAGAATTCTCTGTGATTGTAAGTGAACTATAAATCCCAGCAACTACAACTCCCAAATGACAAAATCATTTTTTTTGAGTGAAGGACATACATTGGGTTGTTAGGTGCATTGTGTCCAAATTTGGTGTCAATTTGTCCAGTGATTTTTGAGTTATGTCAATCCCACAAACGAACATTACATTTTTATTTATATAGAAGATGATAGATAGATAGATAGATAGATAGATAGATAGATAGATAGATGGATGGATGGATGGATGGATGGATGGATGATAGATAGATAGATAGATTAGATAGATGGATGGATGGATGGATGGATGGATAGATAAGATAGATGGATGGATGGATGGATGGATGGATGGATGGATGGATGGATAGATAAGATAGATGGATGGATGGATGGATGGATGGATGGATGGATGGATGGATAGATAAGATAGATGGATGGATGGATGGATGGATGGATGGATGGATGGATGGATGGATGGATGGAAGAGATTGAGGGATGGGTGGGTGGATAGATAGATAGATAGATAGATAGATAGATAGATAGATAGATAGATAGATAGATAGATAGATAGCCATAGATTATAGTTTGTTCTACTATTGCTGGTCTAGAAAGGGTTAAAATGACAGAGTGGGCAGCCCTAGAGAAGAGGGGAGGGAATCCCCAACGTCATTTCCGGGGATACCCCACTGAATCAGAAGCTGGAAAAGAACCACATTGGTAGGAGCTCTCCCCACACGTGCTGCTGATTGGTCAAAGGGGGAGAGGGGGCGTGGCCAGCAAAGAGAAGGAAGCAGTTCTTTTCCAAACTGGGGGAAGAGGAGAGCTGGAAGGAAGGAAGGTACGCGTTGCCTGCAGTGTCGTTACTAGGAACTCGTTACTTTTGGTAAGTAAGGGTGCAGATTGGCCCCACTTTGGAACTGTCATGGCTGAGTGCTATGGAGCCCTGGGAGTTGTAGTTTGGGGGGAAGGAGGAGGCTCAAGACCTTGCAGGCACCACAACTCCCAGGACTACAAGTAATTCCCAAGTAAAGACTTTCTGTATATATTTCAGATTTCAATGTTGTTGTTCATTCGTTCAGTCGTCTCCGACTCTTCGTGACCTCTTGGACCAGCCCACGCCAGAGCTCCCTGTCGGCCGTCACCACCCCCAGCTACTTCAAGGTCATCCAGTCACTTCAAGGATGCCATCCATCCATCTTGCCCTTGGTCGGCCCCTCTTCCTTTTCCTTCCACTTTCCCCAGCATAATTGTCTTCTCTAAGCTTTTCTGTCTCCTCATGATGTGGCCAAAGTACTTCAACTTTGTCTCTAGTATCCTTCCCTCCAATGAGCAGTCGGGCTTTATTTCCTGGAGGATGGACTGGTTGGATCTTCTCGCAGTCCAAGGCACTCTCAGAACTTTCCTCCAACACCGCAGCTCAAAAGCATCTCTCTTCCTTCGCTCAGCCTTCCCTAAGGTCCAGCTCTCACATCCGTAGGTTACTACAGGGAGTACCATGGCTTTGACTATGCGGATCTTGTTGCCAGTCTGATGTCTCTGCTCTTCACTATTTTATCGAGACTGGACATTGCTCTCCTCCCAAGAAGGAAGCGTCTTCTGATTTCCTGGCCACAGTCTGCATCTGCAGTCATCTTTGCGCCTAGAATACAAAGTCTGTCACGGCCTCCACATTTTCTCCCTCTATTTTCCAGTTGTCAATCATTCTTGTTGCCATAATCTTGGTTTTTTTGATGTTTAGCTGCAACCCGGCTTTTGCGCTTTATTCTTTCACCTTGATTAGAAGGCTCCTCAGCTCCTCCTCGCTTTCGGCCATCAGAGTGGTGTCATCTGCATATCTGAGGTTGTTAATGTTTCTTCCAGCAATTTTCACCCCAGCTTGCCATTCATCAAGCCCCGCACATCTCGCATGATGTGTTCTGCATACAAGTTGAATAGGTCGGGGGAGAGTAGACAACCCTGCTGTACGCCTTTCCCAGTCTTGAACCAGTCTGTTGTTCCATGGCCAGTTCTGACTGTTGCTACTTGGTCCTTGTACAGATTCCTCAGGAGAGAGGGAAGATGGCTTGGTATAAAACCATATGGACAAAACCATATGGGCGAACAAACTGAAATTAAATCCAGACAAGACAGAGGTACTCCTGGTCAGTCGCAAGGCCGAACAGGGCATAGGGTTACAGCCTGTGCTGGATGGGGTCGCACTCCCCTTGAAGGCGCAGGTTCGCAGCTTGGGTGTGATCCTGGATTCATCGTTGAGCCTGGATCCCCAGGTTTCAGCGGTGACCAGGGGAGCATTTGCACAGCTTCGGCTCGTGCGCCAGCTGCGCCCGTACCTCGGGAAGTCTGACTTGGCCACGGTGGTACACGCTCTGGTCACATCCCGCCTTGACTACTGCAACGCTCTCTACGTGGGGCTGCCCTTGAAGACGGCCCGGAAGCTTCAGCTAGTCCAGCGCGCGCAGCCATGTTACTAACAGGAGCGGGACGCAGGAAGCACACAACGCCCTTGTTGTTCCAGCTCCACTGGCTGCCGATCTGCTACCGGGCCCAATTTAAGGTGCTGGTGCTGGCCTACAAAGCCCTAAACGGTTCCGGCCCAAAATACCTTTCTGACCGCATCTCGGCCTATGAGCCCACGAGGACCTTGAGATCATCTGGGGAGGCCCTTCTCTCGATCCCGCCTGCCTCACAGGCACGTTGGCGGGGACGAGAGATAGGGCCTTCTCGGTGGTGGCGCCCCGGCTGTGGAGCACCCTCCCTGTGGACATCAGACAGGCGCCCTCCCTTATGTCATTCCGCAAGAGCTTAAAGACATGGCTATTCGAGCAGGCGTTCAATTAACTGCTACAACAATTGGCTGGATGACTGGAACGGAATATGGAATACGAGATTGGTTTATGATTCTACGATGAGACGACGCGGATGATTTAGAGTAATTATTGTTGTATTATTGATGTTACGTGTATACTGTGTTGTATGAGGGTTGTATTGTAAACTGTTTTTATATGTTGTACACCGCCGTGAGTCGCCCGAAAGGGCTGAGAACGGCGGTCAACAAATGCAATAAATAAATAAATAAATAAATAAATAATATAAAAACAGTATAAAAACAGACAACAAAGTCAGCGATCACCGATTTAAACATTATCCAGGGGCAGTCCATCAGTTCTATATAAGTCAGCACGTTAGCAAGTCAGCCTACTCTCCAAAAGCCTGATCCCATAGCCAAGATTTTACTTTTTCTGGAAGGATAAGAGGGATGCAGTCGATCTAATTTCACTCGGGAGGGAGTTCCATAGCCGAGGGGCCACCACAGAAAAGGCCCTGTCCCTTGTCCCCACCAAACGCGATTGCGACAATGGGGGACAATGAGCAGGGTCTCCTCAGATGATCTTAGGGCCTTAGGTGGATCATAGCGAAAGATACGTTCAAACAAGTAAACTGGGCCAGAACCGTTACAGAAGATTTGTGCTACATTAGAAGTGTAAAGACAAATATCACTTAAACAAAATAAATATTAAATAAAAATAAAATATGGTGTAAACACTAAACTAATCTGGGAATCTGCTATTGCAACACTTCCAATGAAGTTGTTCAAAACCAGTATTTAAAAAAAAAGATTAGGACTAAGTACATTCCAGTCTACTTGGAATACACGAAGCTCATTCCAGAAGCACTCAGCCAGGTCAGTGGAAGTGGTATCAAACCTCTTTAATTGTACCGTGTAGATGCACCCTCCACTTGCATTTCCCAAGCCTGCTTGGTCATCCCTTCAGCATCATCAGACAGGGATGGATCAGGTTGTCATTATAATGCCTTACTTTTTGGTCTTGTGTGTAACTCTATACTACAGAATAGAATCAGCTTGATCTTGCTTTCACTGTGAGAAGATGTTTAACTGCAACACGTCAGTGATCAAAGAGGAACCAGGAGAAGACCTTGATGTCACCCTGGCTGGGAGAAGCAGTGGCGGACCCTGGGGAATTGCTGGGGAGAAGATCCCCAAGGAGGACTCTCTTGACCCTGATGTACAGCCAGAGCCATGCAAAAAGGAACCAGGAGAACACCTTGATGTTGCCCCGGCTGGGAGAAGCGATGACGGACCCTGGGGAATTGCTGGGGAGAAGATCCCCGAGGAGGACGCTCTTGGCCCTGATGTACAGCCAGAGCAATGTAAAAAGGAACCAGGAGAAGACCTTAATGTCACCCCGACTGGGAGAAGTGATGGCGAACCCTGGGGAATTGCTGGGGCGAAGATCACCGAGGAGGACACTCTTGGCCCTGGTGTACAGCCAGAGCAATGCAAAAAGGAACCAGGAGAAGACCTTGATGTCACCCCAGCTGGGAGAAGCGATGGCGGACCCTGGGGAATTGCTGGGGAGAAGATCCCTCAGGAGGACGCTCTTGGTCCCGATGTACAGCCAGAGCAATGCAAAAAGGAACCTGGAGAAGACCTTGATGTCACCCCGGCTGGGAGAAGCGATGGCGGACCCTGGAGAATTGCTGGGGAGAAGATCCCCGAGGAGGATGCTCTTAGCCCTAATGTACAGCCAGAGCAATGCAAAGTAAACTCAGCAGGAGAAGCCAATGAGGTTGAGCCGGACACCAAGCAGGAGACACCCTTTCAGTGGGTGGTGAAGGAGGAGGGCAACGGGAGCGCAACGGTGCTGAGCGAAAACGAGTGGAGCCTGCTTCCTCTTCGTCCCTCTTTATCAGGTATCCCAAAGCCTGTCGTTTCCATCTCTCTTTCCTTAGGTTAAGGAGGGAGTGTGGCAGTATTTGGGGAAGATAATTTGGGTGGAAGATTGGACCTGTTAGGGGTACAATACATATGGCAAACAACACAGAATGTAAGCTTGCGTGTTGTGTTGGTTTGAGCATTAGTCTATGACTATGGAAACCAGGACACAACATCAAGAAGGATGTAACACATGCATGGGCAAACTTCAGCCCTCCAAGTGTGAGAAATTGTGGGAGTTGAAGTCCAAAACACCAAACTACAACTCCCAGGATTCCATAGATTTAGCCATGACAGCTAAAGAACTGCATTAATACTACAAGGTAGATGCACCCTTGGTGAGCTTTTGGATCAGGCATGGGCAAACTTTGCCCTTCTGGTGTTTTGGACTTCAACTCCCACAATTCCTCATTCCTGAGACCACTGCAACCATCATCCAATTTCCGATAAGGACCAAACTTGGCACACCTGGTCTCCATGATGCACTCTACATCCTGGTGCGGTTTGGAGGAGGATACACCATGGACGATGGGACTTGCAGTACCTGATCCAAAAGCTCACCAAGGGAGCATCTACCTTGTAGTATTAATGCAGTTCTTTAGCTGTCATGGCTAAATCTATGGAATCCTGGGAGTTGTAGTTTGGCACAGCACAATCACACTTTGACAGAGGAGGTTTTTGTAACACTACAATTCCCAAGATTCCACAGCATCGAGCCATGGCATTTGAAGTGGAGCCAATTAAATTATATTTAATATATTTCAAATTAGGTGTCCAGTAGATCTGCCTTTAACAAATCCATATTGATCCATTTTTATTAATTTTGGTAGTACTTTTTCCAATCTGTGGGCTAAAATTTTTGCAAATATTTTATAATCCTGATTTAGTAAGCTAATTGATCTGTACAATCCTGTCTCCCTTGGGTCTTTCTGTGGCTTTAAAATAGCTATAATTTCATCTTTCCTCCAGGCATCAGGTGCTTTCCCTCCTTTCAAAATATTGTTAAATAGGATATGTAACTCAGGGCTCAAGATTTCAGTAAATTCCTCGTAAAACTCTACTGTGTATCCATCTATTCCTGGAGATTTAGCTTTTTGAAGGTTTTTTATTACTCCTTTTATTTCTTCAATTGAAATCTCAGTGTTTAATCATTGTTGCTCTTCCTTATCTAATTTTGAGTTTATTGATTCCTCTAGTTGGCCCTTATTTGCTTCTCTATACAACCCTTGATGAAAGGTAGCAAAAGCGTCCCTTATTTGAGCTGAACTGCGTGTAAGATAATTGTTTTGCATCTTTTATGGCCTTGATCCTCTGTTTTTCCTTTCTGTCTCTTAAATACTTTGCTAGCCTTTTCAATGAGTTTATGTTAGGTCTTTGAAATTCATTTTTACCAAATTATCTCTTTTCCATATTGAAATAGGTCTAATTCAAGATCAAATGCATTTGATCTTGCATTTGCGTCTTGTATTTAACCTGTTGTTGTCTTTGTAGGGTCCCCATTTCTTCTATCTTTTCTTTTCTCTTCTTAAAGTATTCCACTTTTTTTTAAAAAAAAATTCTAACCAAATAAGATGACCTCTTATTACAGCTTTACCTGCGTCCCAAATTATACTTTCTGGAGCTGAGAAGCGGTGCCAAAGAGCAGTCATTCGGCAAGTTTTGGGAAAGGGCTGAAGCCAGAGGCACTGATGTAACCTTTCACTATTGAAATATTTCTCTGTCTTTCTGTTCCAGGCAAAGATGAGAAGGAGAGTGAGAATGGGGAGAAAGCGGATGAAAGAACCCACGCAGGAGAGAAATTGTACAAATGTGTGGATTGTGGAAAGACCTTTGCTGAGAGAGCAGGTCTTAGTAGTCATAGAAGAATCCACTCAATAGAAAATACATATAAATGTGTGGAGTGTGGGAAGAGCTTCAGTGTGAGAGGAGACTTTGATTTACATACAAAACTCCGCACAGGAGAGATAGCATTTAAATGTCTGGAATGTGGAAAGAGCTTCCGTGTGAAAAACTGTCGTACTGTGCATAATATAGTCCACACAGGAGAGAAACCGTACAAATGCGTGGAGTGTGGAATGTGCTTCAGTTTGAGTGGAAGCCTTCATACGCACACAAGAATCCACACGGGAGAGAAACCATATAAATGTGTGGAATGTGGGAAGAGCTTCCGTGTCAAAGAGCACCTTACGAACCATAATAGAATCCACACAGGGGAGAAACCCTACAAATGTTTGGATTGTCACAGGAGCTTCCGGCAGAGCGCCCAGCTTTCTCGCCACAAGAAGATCCACACTGGAGAGAAGCCACATAAATGCCTGGACTGTGGAAGGTGCTACATTGAAAATTCAAGCCTTAAAGTGCACAGAAGAATCCACACAGGAGAGAAACCATATAAATGCCTGGACTGTGGAAGGTGCTACATTGCAAGTTCAAGCCTTAAATTGCACAGAAGAATCCACACAGGAGAGAAACCATATCAATGCTTGGAGTGTGGAAAGAGTTTTGCTTTGAAAGTAAGCCTTACTAAGCATACAAGAATCCACACAGGAGAGAAACCCTACAAATGCCTGGAGTGTGGAAAGTCCTTCACCAAGAGTTCCCACCTTAAAGTGCACAAAAAAATCCACACAGGACAGAAATCATATAAATGCCTGGAGTGTGGAAAGCGCTTTAGCAATCGAAAGGCCTTCTGTTGCCATCAGAGAACCCACACAGGCCAAAAGCCATTCAAATGCTTAAGAAGTGGCAAGACCCGTAGGAATAGCACTGAGCTTCCTTTACATCACACAAGTCAATGAGGCGACTGTATCTGTATAGTCTTATGTTAGATTGTTATAGTGTGCATACTCGTTTGTAATCAGATAATAAAGATTTCCGAGCTTGATCCCTGCAGCTGGGCGTGCAATTAAATTGTATTGTGTATTGAGATCTCTTTCTGTGTGTGTGTCAGGAGAGTTGTAGTGCTAAGAGATTTTTCCCTGTCATCTATAATCTATTTTAGATTTTTATAGTGTGCATACTAGTTTGTAATCAGATAATAAAGATTTCTGAGCGTGATCCTTGCAGCTCTTGCCTGGTCATTCAAGAAGGAGGTGCAATTAGATTGTATTGTGTATTGAGATCTTTCCCTGTTTGTGTGTGTCAGGAGAGTTGTAGTGCTAAGAAACTTTCCCCTCTCTTTTTGGAATGCTAGACAGATAGAGGTAGAGTAGCTCAGACCCAGTTCTTTATTTTTAAGGAATGTAGTTATTATTTTTGTAAATACATATTTTGTATTTTGAAAGATTGAACTCTGGATCATTGCCTCCTAAGCTCTAAATTCTTTTCCACCCTCAATACTTCTCGCTCTGCTTGCTGTGAAATGAATGCTCAGCCCTAGTATCCTGTTTGTATTTCGGATGCTCTGCTATATTTATGGGTAGCTTCCCCATAGAGCACAGAAAATCCTAACAAGTACAAGGGTAGGCCAGTGTGGAGCACACTGCAGAAGTCCAGCCTTGGGATTACTAACGTGTGTCCCACCATCTTTAGGTCCTCCTGATCTAGGAAGGGATGCAGCTGGCCTATCCGTCTAGACTGGTAGACTCCTCACCATGGCATCTACCTTGGCTGACATTTGGAGGGACAGATCCAGGAGCACTCCCAAGAACCAATACTTTTGAATAGTGACGATTTTTATCTCACTTTCATTTGGATTTAATATGCTCCAGCACAGGGGATAATCCAGTAAATGTGGTTCATCCATACATAGCATTCCCTTGTGATTCCAGATACAGGAGACACAGCTATTCCTGGGTCTGGTTGCTGATGCTTTCCACTATTCTTTCTTTCTTTCTTTCTTTCTTTCTTTCTTTCTTTCTTTCTTTCTTTCTTTCCGGCATTTATACTAACGTTGCTCTTTATCTGGGGATGCATCTACATTGTAGGATTAATGCAGTTTGGCATCTGTTTCACTACCATGGGTCAATGGTATGGGATCGCGTATGCCATCTAATAAACTGGACACTTCCCTTCTTCTCAACATGTTTTCTCTCTCTCTCTCTCTCTGCCCTTTAAAACCAAGTTGTTTTGATTTTTTGTGTTGTTTTATTTACGTATTTACTTTATTTTCATTCTCACTTTTCTCCCAATGGAGGGGCTCGGGGCATGTGTTAGGACCACATAATCCATTCATAGAACTATGTCTTCCTGTGAATGGTCATCCAGCCCCCTTGGCTGGCCATTGGAGAGCTGACATCTGCAGTGAAGGCAAGGAACGCTCTCTGATTGGTTAATCGTTGGTGGAGTTCAGAGTGCAGTTCTTAGATTGTAGGTGAACTATACATCCCGGGACATACAATTTATTTATTTATTTATTTATTTATTTAGAAGTTTTATATACCGGTCTTCTCGACCTCCGAAGAAGGACTCAGGCCAGTTCACAACACATATTCGTATACAATAATATAAAAACAATACAGTGCATTCTTATTACACATTGAAACATAAAATACATTAAAATACCATCATAAAATTACACAAGCCAGGTCATCAAATGAAGTCACAATTCATCACCATCCCTCTGTGTGGACAAGGGTTATTGACTCAATCATCAAATGCCATATTCCAAAGCCAAGATTTTAGTAGCTTCCTAAAAGTCAGGAGAGAAGGGGCAGATCTAATCTCTAGTGGGAGGGAGTTCCAGAGCCGAGGGGTCACCACCAAGAAGGCCCTGTCTCTCGTCCCCACCAGACGCGATTGCGAGGGTGGTGGGACCGAGAGCAGGGCACCTCTGGAAGATCTTATTAACCTTGATGGTTCATAGGGGAGAACCCGTTCGAACAGGTAAACTGGGCCGGAGTCGTTTACAACTCCTATAAATCATGGTGAATTCTCCCCAAACCTCTCTAGTATGTCAAGTTGCCGATCAATTCCTCTGTTTGCTGTATGCCATAGAAAAGAATAGGAAAGGGTTAAGGGAAAGGCAGTGGCGGGGGGTCATGCAAATTCCACACCAATGGAGAGAGTAAGTAACACTGGGATGTCTGTGGAGGAGTAAAAACAGATAATCTAGAATGAAATGGTCCCCAATATGACAGCCTTCACTTGGGTGGTGGGCAGGATGGTGTTTGTGGAGGGCATTGGAAGGGCTTTTGGACATAAGGCATTCTCTGTAACCTGCAATGTCATTGGAAGGAGGGCCTTTGGTGTCTCCAGAGCTGTGGGAGCTACAGCTATTTGTGGAAGTGGGAGCCTGTTGCTTTAAGTGGACACTCCAACCACACACAAACATATTTTCACTTTTATTGTGTGTGTGTGTGTATACACACACACACACACACACACACTTATTTATTTATTTATTTACAGCATTTATATGCCTTCGTTCTCACCCCGAAGGGGACTCAAAGTGGTTTACTCTCTCTCTCTCTCTCTCTCTCTCTCTATATATATATATAATACATACATATACACACAAATACACACACACACACATACAATATATTATATTATTAGCATAGCACAATATCAGTATTACATATTACTATATTGTACTATACCATAAAATTGTAATATGACTAGCCGTCCCCTGCCACGCGTTGCTGTGGCCCACATGGGGATTCAGTGTGGGAGGTTTGGCCCAATTTTATCGTTGGTGGGGTTCAGAATGCTCTGTGATTATAGGTGAACTATAAATCCCAGCAACTACAACTCCCAAATGTCAAGATTCTATTTTCCCCAAACTCCATCTGCGTTCACATTTGGGCATATTGAGTATTCGTGTAGAGTTTGGTCCAGATCCATCATTGTTTGAATCCACAGTGTTCTCTGGATGTAGGTGAACTACAACTCCCAAACTCAAGGTCAATGCCCACCAAACCCTTCCAGTATTTTCCGTTGGTCATGGGAGTTCTGTGTGCCATGTTTGGTTCAATTTCATTGTTGGTGGTTCAGAATGCTCTTTGATTGTAGGTGAACTATAAATCCCAGTAACTACAACTCCCAAATGTCAAGGTCTATTTCCCCCAAACTCAATCTGTGTTCATATTTGTGCGTATTGAGTGCTTGTGGCAAGTTTGGTCCAGATCCATCATTGTTTGAGTCCACAATGCTCTCTGGATGTAGGTGAACTACAACTCCCAAACTCAAGGTCAATGCCCAACAAACCCTTCCAATATTTTCTGTTGGTCAAGGGAGTCCTGTGTGCCAAGTTTGGTTGAATTCCATCATTGGTGGAGTCCAGAATGCTCTTTGATTGTAGGTGAACTATAAATCCCAGCAACTACAACTCCTAACTGACAAAATCATAATGTTTTGAGTGATGGTCACTCCTTGTGTTCTGAGACGTTTTGTTGCCAAATTCGGTGTGATTTCGTTCATTGGTTCTTTTGTTTTTAGGGTACTCATTAAGCACAGAACACACACACACACACACACACACATATAATACATACACTCACACACACATACAATATATTATATTATTAGCATAGCACAATATCAGTATTACATATTACTATATTGCACTATACCATAAAATTGTAATATGATTAGTAATATTACATGCAATTATAATATTGCATTATTATTAGTTTTAGTTTTATACTTATTGCATGCTGGTTGCTTCTGGGAGTGTGCTTGCTCCATCCATGTTCAACATCTACACAAATGACCAGCCACTGCCAGAAGGGACAGAGAGCTTCATCTATGCTGATGATCGTGCCATTACTGCTCAAGCAGGGAGCTTTGAGATGGTAGAACAGAAGCTTTCCGAAGCTCTAGGTACTCTTACTGCCTATTACAGGGAAAACCAGCTGATCCCCAACCCATCTAAAACACAGACATGTGCCTTTCATCTCAAGAACAGAGAAGCATCCCGAGCTCTGAAGATCACCTGGAAAGGAATCCCACTGGAGCATTGCAGCGCACCCAAATACCTGGGAGTCACTCTGGACCGTGCTCTTACCTACAAGAAGCACTGCCTGAACATCAAGCAAAAAGTGGGTGCTAGAAACAATATCATACGAAAGCTGACTGGCACAACCTGGGGATCACAACCAGATACAGTGAAGACATCTGCCCTTGCTCTGTGCTACTCTGCTGCTGAGTATGCATGCCCAGTGTGGAACACATCTCACCACGCTAAAACAGTGGATGTGGCTCTTAATGAGACATGCCGCATTATCACGGGGTGTCTGCGCCCTACACCACTGGAGAAATTACACTGTCTAGCCGGTATCGCACCACCTGACATCCGCCGGGAAGTGGCAGCCAATAGTGAAAGGACCAAGGCAGAGACATCTCCAGCTCAACCCCTGTTTGGGTATCAGCCAGCACGCCAACCACTTAAATCTAGAAATAGTTTTCTAAGATCTACAGAGACACTCGCTGGAACACCTCAGCAAGCGAGAGTCCAAAAGTGGCAGGCTCAAACCCAGCACCTCAGTCCGTGGGTGATACCAAGTGAGAGACTCCCCCCTGGGCACACAGAGGACTGAGCCCCCAGGGCACACAGAAAACTGGGCGACTTGGAAGGCGCTGAACAGACTGCGCTCTGGCACCACGAGATGCAGAGCCAACCTCAAGAAATGGGCCACAAAGTGGAATCCACGACATGCGAGTGTGGAGAAGAGCAAACCACTGACCACCTGCTGCAATGCAACCTGAGCCCTGCCACATGCACAATGGAGGACCTCCTTGTGGCAACACCAGAGGCACTCCAAGGGGCCAGATACTGGTCAAAGGACATTTAATCAACTACCAAACTCACACATTTTGTATTTTTTCTGTTTGTTTGCTTTGTTCTGTTAGAAATATAATATATTTGACTGGCTGCCCTGACACTGATATCGAGCCCTTTTGTGGGGGTCTCCCAGCGGGAGAGATCCCTAAAGACCGCTAAAGGGGTCCTTTGACCTCAGTGAGCAGCCAGCGAAAGCCAATCCAAAGAAGCGAAAAATATTAAAAATTAATCTCACCAGAGGCTGAAGAGGTTCAGTGACCGAGGCGTTTATTTCTGCGATTCAGCTGAAAAGGATGCGATTGCAGTGATCATTCACATACAAGCATGATTTTACAGAATTTCCAGGCATTTTTATAGCGTACAGACAAAGGAAACATTTTCAAAAATCCCGCCTGCCTTCTGCCGGCCGGCTTTGCTCTGATTGGCTGGCCGTGGAACAGCTGGGCGGAGGCTTGGCGGCGCACCTCGCCTCCTGTCCAATCAGCAGGCTCTGCCGCCTCCAGGGGGCCAATCAGCGCCTTCCTAGCGCCTCCAAAGATGGTCCAATCGGCAGCCAGGAGGCGGGACGAAGCTTGACAGTTCAGAGGAAATGATGAGCCCAGGGGGCATCCGCCAGCTGAAATGTGAGGCTTTGTCCTCACCGGCGGGGTGACAGATAGGGGAACAATGAGTTTCCTGGTCCATGATTGGATTTGGGAGGAAGTATGAAAAGGGGCTGTTGATGGTATTTGGACCTCAGGGCCTTGTAAAAAGGGGGATCAACAAATACCAAAAAAATGATTCAATCAGTCTTTTCTTCCTAAGTTTCTGTTGACCCTTCCCTCCCTTACTGTCTGCTCTGAAAGTTAGTTTGAGAAGGGATCAACCACACGGCCCATGCAAATGTAAATATGAACCATTTCGGGAGGACAAAGGGTTTCCTCCCTGTCACAGTAATCCTTAGGTCACATTCCTTTTGGGGCAAGGGTCAAAGAGGAGAAGCAGGGAGGGGAACCAGAGTACATTTCTTATAATATTTCATTACATACATTTCATATATTTTCACATTTCATGAGGCAATCCCATCCCCATCCCCAGCGAAAGTTTATTAAAAATATTTGATTATCTTTATTATTGAAAAGAAGTTCATGGTCTCCTGGTGAAGGCACACGGAAGCGGAGGTCACTTGCGAGTCGGGGCCAGCCTGGTCTGAAGGTTTGTGTCCAAAAAAGTGGCAGAAAACAGTCCGGGATGTGGAGCAGAAAGTCAATAGGAGAGGGCAAACAAGAGAGTCCAAGGAGGGTTTCCGGGTTGTGATTGATGGAGCAATGTCCTTTGGGAAACTACATTTCCCTGATCAGAGGCCGGGACCCATGCCTGGCCACCTTCCCGGGACCCCTACGGGTGGCCGCAGTGGGTCCCTGGCTGCTGGATCCAAGCGGGAGCGAGCGCTGCCAAGGAGAAGCGAAAAGCCTGGCCAGTTTGACAATCAGCTGTTTCTCTGCAAGATAAAAATGCTTAAAACAATACTAATTTTTCCCGGGTGAAGGAGCCCAAAACGAGAAGAAGGAGATAGTAGTTAGTCTTAAAATTAGTTGTAGAAAAGCATAAAATTGGAACAGCGGCGATCCGCCATTTTAGGTATTTTCGTGGATAAGGGGGTTTGAAATGGCGGTTTCCGTATCCGCGGTTCGGGCGAACGCAGATTCAGGGTCCGGGGAGCGCCCGGAGGCGCCTCCCGCAGGCTCACGGCTCTCCGGAGCCTGGAAAAAGGTTTATTTTGGTGCTGTTATGGTTTGAGTCAGAAAGGATACAAAAGTATCAAGCGGAGAGATGAAAAGTTGCAAGTTTCAAGTACTTTTATTAGGAAAAGGATACAAAGTAAAGGGAAAGGGGAAAGCAAAGTGAAACTGCAAGCATTCCTGGTTTTGAGCTGGTTGCTGGGGCACATTTCATCTGTTGGTCCCAAAAGCTTGATCCAGGAACTGCGGAACTCTCCGCTGCAGTTCACACCAATGTGAAGGCGGGGCTCCCCGCTGCGCTCGGGCTCAACACGACAAATAAAGAAATAAATAAATACTTATTGCATTATAATATTATAAATATTATATGTATATACAATATATTATATACATATATTATATTATTAGCATAGCACAAGAGACAAGACGCACACACATATACACACATAGCCATAGCCTATAGTTTGTCCTAGTATTGCTGGTCCAGAAAGGGTTAAAATGACAGAGTGGGCAGCCCTAGAGAAGACGGGTGGGAATCCCCAACGTCACTTCCGGGGTGTCCCATTGAATCAGAAGGCGTGGCCAGCAAAGAGAAGGAAGGAGTTCTTTTTCCAAACTGGGGGAAGAGGAGAGCTGGAAGGAAAGAAAGTAACGCGTTGCCTGCAGTGTCGTTACTAGGAACTAGTTCCTTTTGGTAAGTAAGGATGCAGTTTGGCCCCACTTTGGAATGCCATGGCTGGGTGGTATGGAGCCCTGGGAGATGTAGTTTGGGGAGAAGGAGGAGGAGGAGGCTCAAGACCTTGCAGACACCACAACTCCCAGGACTCCATAGTAGTGATCCAGAGCAGTGGAAGTGGTTTCAAACCGCTTTAATTTTGCTGTACAGATGATGCATCCTCAAATTGCATTTCCCAAGCCTGCTTGATCATCATTTAAGGATCATCAGACAGGGATGGATCAGGTTCAGAATCTATATAAATAAAATGTCATGTTCGTTTGTGGGATTAACATAACTCAAAAATCACTGGACAAATTGACACCAAATTTGGACACAAGACACCTAATAACCAAAGGAGTGACATTAACAAAAAAAAAAAAGATTCATTTTGTCATTTGGGAGCTGTAGTTGCTGGGATTTATAGTTCACCTACAATCAAAGGGCATTCTGAACTTCACCAATGATGGAATTGAACCAAACATAGCACACAGGACTCCCATGACCAACAGAAAACACTAAAAGGGTTTGATAGGCATTGACCTTGAATGTGGGAGTTGTAGTCCACCTACATCTAGAGAGCACCGTGCACTCAAACAATGATTGATCTGGACCAAACATGGCAGGAATACTCCATATACCCAAATGTGAACACTGGTGGAGTTTGGAGGAAATAGACCTTGACATTTGGGAGTTGTAGTTACTGGGATTTATAGTTCACCTACAATCAAAGGGCATTCTGAATCACCAATGATGGAATTGAACCAAACATGGCACACAGGACTCCCATGACCAACAGAAAACACTAAAAGGGTTTGATAGGCATTGACCTTGAATGTGGGAGTTGTAGTCCACCTACATCTAGAGAGCACCGTGCACTCAAACAATGATTGATCTGGACCAAACATGGCAGGAATACTCCATATACCCAAATGTGAACACTGGTGGAGTTTGGAGGAAATAGACCTTGACATTTGGGAGTTGTAGTTACTGGGATTTATAGTTCACCTACAATCAAAGGGCATTCTGAATGCCGCCAATGACTGAATTGTAGCAAACATGGCACACAGGACTCCCATGACCAACAGAAAACGCTAAAAGGGTTTGGTAGGCATTGACCTTGAATGTGGGAGTTGTAGTCCACCTACATCTAGAGAGCACCGTGCACTCAAACAATGATTGATCTGGACCAAACATGGCAGGAATACTCCATATACCCAAATGTGAACACTGGTGGAGTTTGGAGGAAATAGACCTTGACATTTGGGAGTTGTAGTTACTGGGATTTATAGTTCACCTACAATCAAAGGGCATTCTGAATGCCGCCAATGACTGAATTGTAGCAAACATGGCACACAGGACTCCCATGACCAACAGAAAACGCTAAAAGGGTTTGGTAGGCATTGACCTTGAATGTGGGAGTTGTAGTCCACCTACATCTAGAGAGCACCGTGCACTCAAACAATGATTGATCTGGACCAAACATGGCAGGAATACTCCATATACCCAAATGTGAACACTGGTGGAGTTTGGAGGAAATAGACCTTGACATTTGGGAGTTGTAGTTACTGGGATTTATAGTTCACCTACAATCAAAGGGCATTCTGAACCCCACCAACGACAGAATTGGGGCGAACTTCCCATACAGAACCCCCATGCCCAACAGAAAATACTAAAGGCCATCCAGTCCAACTCCGTTCACCAGGGCAAGGAAACATAATCAAAGCCCTCCTGAAAAAGAGCCATCCAGCCATAGATATAGATAGATGTATATTATTCACACACACACACACATACATATCATAGTATTTGAAAGGGACCCCTAAAGAAGGACAATTATGTGTTGCATGTTCCAGAGTAGGCAAACCAGACAATCTCTACATCAATACTGACAAAGTAACAGCAGGAAATACTATTTACCGACAAGAGTAAAGAAATTACATATATTAGAAACCAACACTTTCTCATTACTGGGCCACAGCAACGTGTGGCAGGGGACGGCTAGTACTGTATATAAAAGTTCGGATTGTAGTTATAGTGCCTTACTTGTGTGTATCTCTATACTACAGAATGGAATCAGCTTGACCTTGCTTTCACTGCCAGAAGATGTTTAACTGCAACAAGTCAGCGATCAAAGAGGAACCTGGAGAAGACCTTGATGTCGCCCCGGACGGGAGAAGTGATGGTGGACCCTGGGGAATTGCTGGGGAGAAGACCCCCGAGGAGGGTGCTCTTGGCCTCGATGTACAGCCAGAGCAATGCAAAAAGGAACCAGGAGAAGACCTTGATGTCACCCCGGATGGCAGAAGCAATGGCGGACCCTGGGGAATTGCTGGGGAGAAGACCCCCCAGGAGGACGCTCTTGGCCCTGATGTACAGCCAGAGCAATGCAAAGTAAACTTAGCAGGAGAAGCCAATGAGGTTGAGCCGGACACCAAGGAGGGAGCACCCCTCCGGTGGGTGGTGAAGGAGGAGGGCAACGGGAGCGCAACGGTGATGAGCGAAAACGAGTGGAGCCTGCTTCCTCTTCGCCCCTCTGTCTCAGGTATCCCAAAGCCTGTTGTTTCCATCTCCCTTTCCTTAGGTTAAGGAGGGAGTGTGTCTTTATTTGGGGAAAACAATTTGGGTGGAGGATTGGACCTGTTAGGGGTACAATACTTCTGGCAGACAACATAAAATGTGTCACATCAAATATTAGGAGCTATTTATTTATTTATCGTCAGGAGCAAACCAAACGGTTGTATTACATTTTTAAACAAACAAAACAAAAAGTTTGCAAGCTTGGTAGTTGATTAAATGTCCTTTGACCAGTATCTGGCCACTTGGAGTGCCTCTGGTGTTGCTGCAAGAAGGTCCTCCATTGTGCATGTGGCAGGGCTCAGGTTGCATTGCAGCAGGTGGTCAGTGGTTTGCTCTTCTCCACACTCGCATGTCATGGATTCCACTTTGTAGCCCCATTTCTTGAGGTTGGCTCTGCATCTCGTGGTGCCAGAGCGCAGTCTGTTCAGCGCTTTCCAAGTCGCCCAGTTTTCTGTGTGCCCAGGGGGGAGTCTCTCATTTGGTATCAGCCATTGATTGAAGTTCTGGGTTTGAGCTTGCCACTTTTGGACTCTCGCTTGCTGAGGTGTTCCAATGAGTGTTTCTGTAGAACTTAGAAAACTATTTCTTGTGCTGGCTGATACCCAAACGGTACACAGCACAATCACACTTTGACATAGGAGGTTCTTGTAACACTACAGGTCCCAAGATTCCACAACATCAAGCCATGGCAGTTGAAGTGGAGCTAATTAAATTTATATAATATATTTTGAATTGGGTGTCCAATAGATCTCCCTTTAACAAATCCATATTGATCCGTTTTTATTAATTTTGGTAGTACTTTTTCCAGAGAGATCTAATTCATCTAAATTTATTTATTATTTATTTACTTACTATATTTGTATACCGCCTTTCTCAGCCAATCAGCGGCTCAAGGTGATTTCCAAGAAAACAGTACACATAATTTCGTAAAACAAGTTAAAACATTAAAACAGTATAAAATAATAACAACAACATTAGCGTCTCCTTATTATCAAGCATTGTCCAATTCCATCGTCAAGTCATTTAATTTCCTCTATCGTTTACTCTGCATTTGTGAATGCTTGCTAAAACAACTATGTTTTAACTTGCCTCTGAAATCTTTCTCCAACTTTCTTATTTGATCTTGGATTTGCGTCTTGTATTTAACCTGTTGTTGTCTTTGTAGGGAATGTGTAAGTATTCCACTTTTTTAAAAAAAAATTCCAACCAAATAAAATGACCTCTTATTACAGCTTTACCTGCGTCCCAAATTATACTTTCTGGAGCTGAGAAGTGGTGCCAAAGAGCAGTCATTCTGCAAGTTTTGGGAAGGGGACTGAAGCCAGAGGCACTGATGTAACCTTTCACTATTGAAATATTTCTCTGTCTTTCTGTTCCAGGCAAAGATGGAAGGGAGAGTGAGAATGGGGAGAAAGCATATGAAGGAACCCACGCAGGAGAGAAACCGTACAAATGTGTGGATTGTGGAAAGACCTTCACTGGGAGAGCAGGTCTTAGTCGGCACAGAAGAATCCACTCAATAAAAACCACATATAAATGTGTGGAGTGTGGGAAGAGCTTCAGTGTGAGAGGAGACCTTGATTTACATACAAAAATCCGCACAGGAGAGATAACATTTAAATGTGCGGAGTGTGGAAAGAGTTTTGCTGTGAGAGGAAACCTAACTGAGCATGCAAGAATCCACACAGGAGACAGACCATATAAGTGCCCAGAGTGTGGAAAGTCCTTCACTGAGAGTTCAAACCTTAAAGTGCACAGAAGAATCCACACAGGAAATAAGCCGTATAAATGCTTGAAGTGTGGAAAGAGCTTCAGGGAGAGAGGACACTTTATTGTACATACAAGAACCCACACAGGAGAGACACCATATAAATGTGTGAAGTGCGGAAAGGGCTGCACTACCAAATGGAAACTTAATGTGCATAAAAGAACCCACACGGGAGAGAAACCATATAAATGCTTGGAGTGTGGAAAGTGTTTTGCTGTGAGAGGAAACCTTACTGAGCATATAAGAATCCACACCGGAGAGAAACCATATAAATGCCTGGAGTGTGGAAAGTCCTTCAGTGAGAGGTCAACTCTTAAAGTGCACAGAAGAATCCACACAGGAGAGAAACCATATAAATGCCCGGAGTGTGGAAAGAGTTTTGCTGTGAGAGTAAACCTTACTGAGCATATGAGAATCCACACAGGAGAGAAACCCTACACATGCTTGGAGTGCCACAAGAGCTTCAGGCAGAGCGCCCACTTTTATCGCCACAAGAAGGTCCACTCTGGAGAGAAGCCATATAAATGCCCGGAGTGTGGAAAGTGCTTCATTGATAAATCAGGCCTTAACGTGCACAGAAAAACCCATACAGGAGAGAAACCATATAAATGCCTGGAGTGTGGAAAGTCCTTCAGTGAGAGTTCAGCTCTTAAAGTGCACAGAAGAATCCACACAGGAGAGAAACCATATCAATGCTCGGAGTGTGGAAAGAGTTTCGCTGTGAGAGGAAACCTTACTGAGCATACAAGAATCCACACAGGAGAGAAACCATATCAATGCTTGGAGTGTGGAAAGAGATTTGCTTTGAAAGGAAACCTTACTGAGCATACAAGAATCCATACAGGAGAGAAACCCTACAAATGCTTGGAGTGTGGAAAGTCCTTTACGGAGAGTTCCCACCTTAAAGTGCACAAAAAAATCCACACAGGAGAGAAATCATATAAATGCCTGGAGTGTGGAAAGCACTTCAGCAATCGAAAGGCCTTCTGTTGCCATCAGAAAACCCACACAGGCCAAAAGCCATTCAAATGCTTAAGAAGTGGCAAGACCCGTAGGAATAGCACTGAGCTTTCTTTACATCACACAAGTCAATGAGGCGACTGTATCTGTATAGTCTATGATAGATTGTTATAGTGTGCATACTCATTTGTAATCAGATAATAAAAATTTCTGAGCTTGATCCCTGCAGCTCTTGCCTGGTCATTCAAGAAGGAGGTGCAATTAGATCGTATTGTGTATTGAGATCGCTTTCTGTTTGTGTGTGTCAGGAGAGTTGTAGTGCTAAGAGATTTTCCCCTCCCCTTTTGGAATGCTAGACAGATAGAGGTAGACTAGCTCAGACCCAGTTCTTTATTTTTAAGGAATGTAGCTACTATTTTTGTAAATAAATATTTTGTATTTTGAAAGATTCAACTCTGGATCATTGCCTCCTAAGCTCTAAATTCTTTTCCACCCTCAACACTTTGCACTCTGCTTGCTGTGAACTGAATGCTCAGCACTCAGTATCCTGTTTGTACTTTGGATGCTCTGCTATATTTTTGAGTGGCTCCCCCTAAGAGCACAGAAAATCCTATCAAGTACAATGGTAGCCCTATATGGAGTGCATTGCAGAAGTCCAGCCTTGGGATTACTAATGTGTGTCCCACCATCTTCAGCTCCTCGTGATCTAGGACGGGATGCAGCTGGCCTATCCGTCTAGACTGGTAGACTCCTCACCATGGCATCTACCTTGGCTGACATTTGGAGGGACGGATCCAGGCGCATTCCCAAAATCCAATACTTTTGAATAGTGATGATTTTTATCTCACTTTCATTTGGATTTAATATGCTCCAGTACAGGGGGTAATCCAGTAAATGTGGTTTATCCATACATAGCATTTCCCTTTTGATTCCAGATACAGGAGACACATCTGTTCCTGGGTCTGGTTGCTGATGCTTTCCACTAAGGTTGCTCTTTATCTGGGGGTGCATCTACATTGTAGGATTAATGCAGTTTGGTAGCTGTTTCACTCCCATGGATCAATGCTATGGGATCGCGTATGCCATCTAATAAACGGGACACTTCCCCATCTTCTTAACACGTTTTCTCTCTCTCTCTCTGCCCTTTAAAACCAAGTTGTTTTGATTTTTTGTGTTGTTGTTTTATTTACTTATTTACTTTATTTTCATTCTCACCTTTCTCCCAATGGAGGGGCTTGGGGCACGTGTTAGGACCACACAATTTGTTCATAGAACTATGTCTTCCTTTGAATGGTCATCCGGCCACTCCACGAATGATGGAATTGAACTAAATTTGGCATGCAGAACTCCCATGACCAACAGAAAATACTGGAAGAGTTTGGTGAGCAGTGACCTTGAATTGTGGAGTTGTAGTTCACCTACATCCAGAGGGCACTGTGGACTCAAACAATGATGGATCTGGACCAAACTTGGCACAAATACTCAATATGCCCAGATGTGAACACTGGTGGAGTTTTGGGAAAATAGAGCCTGACATTTGGGAGTGGAAGTTACTGGGATGTATAGTCTATCTACAATCAAAAAGGACTATTATTATTATTATTATTATTATTATTATTATTATTATTATTATTAACTTTATTTGTACCCCGCTAGTATCTCCCGAAGGACTCGATGTGCCTTACAAAGGCCAAGGCCTCAAAAGATAGAATAACAATACACGACTATGCACCCAGCCCACAATTAATCTGCACCAAACTTGGCACACTAACTACATGGCCAACATTGAATACAGGTGGGGTTCACCAACACCAAAAAGGAAGAGACAAACAGGCGGAGAGGTCTTCAGCCTTCTCTGCCAAAAGGGTTCCTAAGACCATCAGAAGTATGTGCTTTCCAGCACAAATATGTGTTTTCCTATGGTCTTTGGCGACCTCTCTGAAACCCCCTTGTGACCCCCCCCAGGGGTCCCGACCCCCAGGGTGAGAAACACTGATCTAGACCAAACTGGGTCCGAATACTCCATATGCCCAAATTTGAACACAGATGGAGTTCGGGGGAAATAGACCTTGACATTTGGGAGTTGTAGTTACTGGGATTTATAGTTCACCTACAATCAAAGAGCATTCTGAACCCCACCAACGATAGAATTGGGCCAAATTTCCTACATACAACCCCAGTGACCAACAGAAAATACTGTGTTCTCTGGTGGTCTTTGGTGACCCTTCTGACCCCCCCCCTCACAACCCCCCAGGGGTCCCGAACCCCAGGTTGAGAAATGCTGCCTGAAGGCAAGTGCATAATTTTCATGATGTGAGATTCTAGCATTCCAGTTTTCTTTTAAGGCAAATACACAGGACCATTTCTGTCTGACGCTTCCCTTAATGCAGTGTTTCTCAATCTTCCTAATGCCGTGACCACTTCACTTCCCGAGACCACTGTCACCCACATCCAATGACTGATCAAGACCAAACTTGGCACACAGAGCCCCCATGACTCACTCTACATCCTGGTGCAGTTTGGAGGAGGGAGGACCATGGATGATGGGACTTGAAGTACCTCCACTCACTTCCCAAGACCACTGCCACCTATACCAATCACTGATCAACACGAAACTTGGTACACAGGGCCCCCAAGATCCACTCTACGTCTGGGTAGGAACTGTGGGCCAATGGACCATGGACAATGGCACTTCCAGCACCTTCACTCACTTCCTGAGAACATTGCGACCCACACCAATGACTGATCAAGACCAAACTTGACACCTAGAGCCCCCATGACCCACTCTACATCCTGGTGCATGTTTAGAGGAGGGCCGGCTATGGATGATGGGATTTGAAGTACCTCCACTCACTTCCCAAGACCACTGCCACTCCCATCCAATGATTGATCAAGACCAAACTTGGCACACAGAGCCCCCATGACCCACTCTACATCCTGGTGCAGTTTGGAGGAGGAGGAACCATGGATGATGGGACTTGCAGTACCTTCACTCACTTCCTGAGACCATTGCAACCCTCATCAATGACTGATCAAGACCAAACTTGGCACACAGAGCCCCCATGACCCACTCTACATCCTGGTGCAGTTGGGAGGAGGGTGCACAGATGATGGGACTTGAAGTACCTCCACTCACTTCCTGAGACTGCTGCAACCCTCATCCAATGACTGATGAAGACCAACCTTGGCACACAAAGTCCCCATGACCAACTCTACATCCTGGTGCAGTTTGGAGAAGGAGGACCATGGATGATGGGACTTGCAGTACTTTCACTCACTTCCTGAGACACTGCAACATCAACACGAAACTTGGCACACGGAGCCCCCAAGATCCACTCTACGTCTGGGTGGGAATTGTGGGCCAACGGACCATGGACAATGGGACTTCCAGCACCTTCACTCACTTCCTGAGAACATTGCGACCCACACCAATGACTGATCAAGACCAAACTTGACACCTAGAGCCCCCATGACCCACTCTACATCCTGGTGCAGTTTAGAGGAGGGCCGGCTATGGATGATGGGATTTGAAGTACCTCCACTCACTTCCCAAGACCACTGCCACTCCCATCCAATGACTGATCAAGACCAAACTTGGCACGCAGAGCCTCCATGACCCTGGTGCAGTTTTGAGGAGGATGGACCATGGACAAAAGGACTTCCATATGGGAGTTGTAGTTCACCCGCACCCATTGAACCCACCAGACATTGGATCTAGACTATTATTTATTTATCGTGTCATCAGCAACCATTGTATTACAATTCTAACAGAGCAAAACAAACACACAGATTAAAAAGAAAAAGGGGAAAAAACACACAGATATTTTGCAAATTTGGTATTTGGTTAAATGTCCTTTGACCAGTATCTGGCCACTTGGAGTGCCTCTGGTGTTGCCGCAAGAAGGTCCTCCATTGTGCATGTGGCAGGGCTCAGGTTGCATTGCAGCAGGTGGTCAGTGGTTTGCTCTTCTCCACACTCGCATGTCGTGGATTCCACTTTGTAGCCCCATTTCTTACGGTTGGCTCTGCATCTCGTGGTGCCAGAGCGCAGTCTGTTCAGCACCTTCCAAGTCGCCCAGTCCTCTGTGTGCCCAGGGGGGAGTCTCTCATCTGGTATAACCCGTGAGGTGCTGGATTTGAGCCTGCCACTTTTGGACTCTCGCTTGCTGAGGTGTTCCAGCGAGTGTCTCTGTAGATCTTAGAAAACTATGTCTTGATTTAAGTCGTTGATGTGCTGGCTGATACCCAAACAGGGGATGAGCTGGAGATGTCTCTGCCTTGGTCCTTGGATCTAGACTAAAACTGGAGCACATACAATGTCTATCTCAAATAACCCAAACAGAGCTCGGTCCCTATGCTGGTTATATGTGTGTGTGTGTGTGTATATATATATATAAATATAGCCATAGCCCTCAAGCATATCAGTTTGTTCTACTATTGCTGGTCCAGAAAGGGTTAAAATGACAGAGTGGGCAGCCCTAGAGAAGAGGGGAGGGAATCCCCAACGTCACTTCCGGGGATGCCCCACTGAATCAGAAGGCGTGGCCAGCAAAGAGAAGGAAGGAGTTCTTTTCCCAAACTGGGGGAAGAGGAGAGCTGGAAGGAAAGAAGGTAACGCGTTGCCTGCAGTGTCGTTACTAGGAACTAGTTCCTTTTGGTAAGTAAGAGTGCAGTTTGGCCCCACTTTGGAATGCCATGGATGAGTGGTATGTAGCCCTGGGAGATGTAGTTTGGTGGGAAGGAGGAGGCTCAAGATCTTGCAGACACCACAATTCCCAGGACTACAAGTAATTCCCAAGTAAAGACTTTCTGTATATATTTCAGATTTCAATATTAATGTCAAAAATAAAGTATGATTTTACATAGGATTTGTGCTACATTAGAACAATAAAGACAAATATCACTTAAGTAAAATAAACATTAAATATTAAATAACAATAAAATAAAATAAGGTGTAAAAACTAATCTGGGAATCTGCTATTGCAAAACATCCAATGAAGTGGTTTAAAACCTGTATAAAAAAAGATTTGGACTAAGTATGTTCCAGTCCACTCAGCCAGGTCAGTGGAAGTGGTATCAAACCTCTTTAATTCTGCCGTGTAGATGCACCCTCCACTTGCATTTCCCAAGCCTGCTTGGTCATCCCTTCAGCATCATCAGACAGGGATGGATCAGGTTGTCATTATAATGCCTTACTTTTTGGTCTTGTGTGTATCTCTATACTACAGAATGGAATCAGCTTGACTTTGCTTTCACTGCCAGAAGATGTTTAACTGCAACACGTCAGTGATCAAAGAGGAACCAGGAGAAGACCTTGATGTCACCCCAGCTGGGAGAAGCGATGGCGGACCCTGGGGAATTGCTGGGGAGAAGACCCCCGAGGAGGACGCTCTTGGCCCTGATGTAAAGCCAGAGCAATGCAAAAAGGAACCAGGAGAAGACCTTGATGTCACCCCGGCTGGGAGAAGGGATGAAGGACACTGGGAAATTGCTGGGGAGAAGACCCCCGAGGAGGACGCTCTTGGTCCCGAAGTACAACCAGAGCAATGCAAAAAGGAACCAGGAGAAGACCTTGATGTCACCCCGGCTGGGAGAAGTGATGGTGGACCCCGGGAAAAAGCTGGGGAGAAGACCCCCGAGGAGGATGCTCCTGGTCCCGATGTACAGCCAGAGCAATGCAAAAAGGAACCAGGAGAAGACCTTGATGTCACCCCGGCTGGGAGAAGCAATGGAGGACCCCGGGAAATAGCTGGGGAGAAGACCCCCCTGGAGGACACTCTTGGCCCCGATGTACAGCCAGAGCAATCCAAAGTAAACTCAGCAGGAGAAGCCAATGAGGTTGAGCCGGACACCAAGGAGGAGGCACCCCTCCAGTGGGTGGTGAAAGAGGAGGGCAACGGGAGCGCAACGGTGCTGAGTGAAAACGAGTGGAGCCTGCTTCCTCTTCGCCCCTCTTTCTCAGGTATCCCGAAGCCTGTTGTTTCCATCTCCTTTGCCTTAGGTTAAGGAGGGAGTGTGGCTGTATTTGGGGGAAGGCAATTTGGGTGGAGGATTGGACCTGTTAGAGGTACAATACTTCTGGCAGACAACACAAAATGTGTCACACCAAATA
>NW_026845477.1:305601717-305655741 GCF_025583915.1 Anolis sagrei ordinatus
ATATAAGCAAAGTAAATAAATAAATAAATAATAAAGACAAATATCACTTAAGTAAAATTAAATATTAAATATTAAATAACCAGAAAAATAAGGTGTAAACACTAAACTAATCTGGGAATTTGCTATTGCAACACGTCCAATGAAGTGGTTTAAAACCAGTATTAAAAAAAAGATTAGGACTATGTACGTTCCAGTCTACTTGGAATACACGAAGCTCATTCCAGAAGCACTCAGCCAGGTCAGTGGAAGTGGTATCAAACCTCTTTAATTGTACCGTGTAGATGCACCCTCCACTTGCATTTCCCAAGCCTGCTTGGTCATCCCTTCAGCATCATCAGACAGGGATGGATCAGGTTGTCATTATAATGCCTTACTTTTTGGTCTTGTGTGTATCTCTATACTACAGAATGGAATCAGCTTGACTTTGCTTTCACTGCCAGAAGATGTTTAACTGCAACACGTCAGTGATCAAAGAGGAACCAGGAGAAGACCTTGATGTCACCCCAGCTGGGAGAAGCGGTGGCGGACCCCGGGAAATATCTGGGGAGAAGACCCCCAAAGAAGACGCTCTTGGTCCCGATGTACAACCAGAGCAATGCAAAAAGGAACCAGGAGAAGACCTTGATGTTGCCCCGGCTGGGAGAAGGGATGGAGGACACCGGGAAATTGCTGGGGAGGAGATCCCCCTTGATGACACTCTTGGCCCCAATGTACAGCCAGAGCAATGCAAAAAGGAACCAGGAGAAGACATTGATGTCACCGCGACTGGGAGAAGCAATGGAGGACCCTGGGAAATAGCTGGGGAGAAGATCCCCGAGGAGGACGCCCTTGGCTCCGATGTACAGCCAGAGCAATGTAAAAAGGAACCAGGAGAAGACCTTGATGTCAACCCGGCTGGGAGAAGGAATGGAGGACCCCGGGAAATAGCTGGGGAGAAGACCCCCCTGGAGGACACTCTTGGCCCCAATGTACAACCAGAACAATGCAAAGTAAACGCAGCAGGAGAAGCCAATGACGTTGACCCGGACACCAAGCAGGGAGCACCCCTCCGGTGGGTGGTGAAGGAGGAGGGCAACGGGAGCGCAACGGTGCTGAGCGAAAACGAGTGGAGCCTGCTTCCTCTTCGTCCCTCTTTCTCAGGTATCCCAAAGCCTGTCATTTCCATCTCCCTTTCCTTAGGTTAAGGAGGGAGTGTGGCTGTATTTGGGGGAAGGCAATTTGGGTGGATTGGACCTGTTAGGGGTACAATACTTCTGGTAGACAACACAAAATGTGTCACACCAAATATTATTGATTTGAGTCTACTGGGAGGAGGCTGATAGCCATGCAGTGGGTGGCTTTCACAGTGTTCAACCTTATTTCTCTCACATTTAGCAGCAACTTCCCGTCGCACATTGGGGGGCAATGCCAGCTAGCTTGTAGTGTTTATCAACAGATGTAGGTTTAAGACATCCTGTGATTATTCTGCATGTTTCATTAAATGCTATGTTCTGTGAGCAGACTTGTGCCAAACAGGGCAGGCATACTCAGCAGTTGAGTAAGACAAGGCCAGGGCTGTTGTTCTTATGAATTTTGGGTCTGCACTCCATGCGATATTAGTAAGTTTCCTCAGGATGTTATCGCGTGCAGCTACTTTCTGCTTGGTGTTCATGTAGTGTTTCCTATATGTTAGTGTTCCATGTAAAGTGACACCAAGATATTTAGGATGGAAACTATGGTCAAACTCTTCACCTTCCCAGGTAACTTTCAAATTCCTGTTGGTTTCACGATTTTGTAGGTGGAAAGCACGCACGTGTGTCTTGGCAGGGTTAGGCTTCAGATGGTTATCTTGCAGTAGCTGGAGAGATCTTTCGGTGCATTAGCAAGTTGGATTTCAACTGTTTCAAAGTCTTTTGTTTGTATTAGCCATCTCAGATGAAGCCACAGGGAGGAGGGAGCAAGCTTGTTTACTGCTTCCATGGAGATTAGGACAAGGAACAATGGCTTCATACTACAAGAAAGGAGATTCCATCTGAACATGAGGAAGAACTTCCTGACTGTGAGAGCCGTTCAGCAGTGGAACTCTCTGCCCCAGTGTGGTGGAGGCTCCTTCTTTGGAAGCTTTTAAACAGAGGCTGGATGGCCATCTGTCAGGGGTGATTTGAATGCAATATTCCTGCTTCTTGGCAGAATGGGGTTGGACTGGATGGCCCAGGAGGTCTCTTCCAACTCTTTGATTCTATGATTCTATGATTGAGTGCGAACAAGTGGTGATAGTATTGGGATGGAAGGATAATCAAAGTGGACAATAAATAAATGATATCAGTATAAGGTAGATCAGGGGTCCACAAACTTTTTAAACAGCGGGCCAGGTCACAGTCCCTCAAACTGTTGGAGGGCCAGATTATCTTTGGAAAAAAAAAGATGAATTTCCATACACACTGCACATATCTTATTTGTAGTGCAAAAAAATTTAAAACAATACAATAATTAAAATGAATAACAATTTTAACAAATATAAACTTATTAGGATTTCAGTGTGAAGTGTGGACCTGCTTTTGGCTGATGAAATTGTTGTTGTTGTTGTTGTGTGCTTTCAAATAGTTTCAGACTTAGGTTAACCCTGAGCGAGGGCCGGGTAAATGACCTTCAAGGGCCGTATCCGGCCCCCGGGCCTTAGTTTGAGGACCCCTGAGGTAGATCAAAGGGAATTTGAAATTACGGCTGTAAAATTGAATAGTTCGAAAGGTAATGAAAATATACCACACCTGGAATGCTGTGGGCACCGCAATTGAAGGGAGATGTTGACTCTAAGCTGGAATGAGTCCAGAGAAGGGTGACTCAAAGGATCAATGGTCTGGTGAACAAACTCTATGAGGAGCTGCTTAAGAGCTGGGCATGTTTAGCCTGCAGAAGAGAAGGCCGGGAACATGATGAGGGCCATGTATACATATGTATGGGGAAGCCCTAGAGCGGAGAGAGCAGGCTTGTTTTCTTCTGCTGTGGAGGCTAGGACACAATGGAACAATGGCTTCAAACTACAGGAAAGGAGATTCTACCTGAAAATGAGGAAGAACTTCCTAACTGTGAGAGCTGTTCAGCATTGGAACTCTCTGCCCCGGAGTATGGTGGAGGCTCCTTTTTTGGAAGCTTTTAAGAGAGGTGGATGGCCATCTGTCGGGGTGCTTTGAATTCGATTTTCCTGCTTCTTGGCAGAATGAGGTTGGACTGGATGGCCCATGAGGTCTCTTCCAACTCTAGGATTCTATGAGTCTTGTAGGCTTCGAAGGTTGCTTCGTCAAATAGTCTGAATACGGTTTTGATTGTGGAAAACCATTTAGCTTCATTTTGAATTGTGTCCATTACAATAGAACCTCATATTACACAAGCGATCCATTCCAAGATCCTTCGTGTAACTAGCTTTGGCCCACTGACTATTAACAGGCTTCGGCCTATTCACTCTCCTCAGGACTATGCTAGCTTTGGCCCACTAACTCTAACAGGCTTCGGCCTGCTCACTCTCCTCAGGACGATGCTAGCTTTGGCCCACTGACTCTAACAGGCTTCGGCCAATTCACTCTCCTCAGGACTATGCTAGCTTTGGCCCACTGACTCTAACAGGCTTCGGCCTACTCACTCTCCTCAGGACTACGCTAGCTTTGGCCCACTGACTCTAACAGGCTTCGGCCTATTCACTCTTCTCAGGACTATGCTAGCTTTGGCCCACTGACTCTAACAGGCTTCGGCCTATTCACTCTCCTCAGGACTATGCTAGCTTTGGCCCACTGACTCTAACAGGCTTCGGCCTGTTCACTCTCCTCAGGACTATGCTAGCTTTGGCCCACTGACTCTAACAGGCTTCGGCCTATTCACTCTCCTCAGGACTATGCTAGCTTTGGCCCACTGACTCTAACAGGCTTCGGCCTATTCACTCTTCTCAGGACTATGCTAGCTTTGGCCCACTGACTCTAACAGGCTTCGGCCTATTCACTCTCCTCAGGACTATGCTAGCTTTGGCCCACTGACTCTAACAGGCTTCGGCCTATTCACTCTTCTCAGGACTATGCTAGCTTTGGCCCACTGACTCTAACAGGCTTCGGCCTATTCACTCTTCTCAGGACTACGCTAGCTTTGGCCCACTGACTCTAACAGGCTTCGGCCTATTCACTCTCCTCAGGACTACGCTAGCTTTGGCCCACTGACTCTAACAGGCTTCGGCCTATTCACTCTTCTCAGGACTATGCTAGCTTTGGCCCACTGACTCTAACAGGCTTCGGCCTATTCACTCTCCTCAGGACTATGCTAGCTTTGGCCCACTGACTCTAACAGGCTTCGGCCTATTCACTCTCCTCAGGACTATGCTAGCTTTGGCCCACTGACTCTAACAGGCTTCGGCCTATTCACTCTTCTCAGGACTATGCTAGCTTTGGCCCACTGACTCTAACAGGCTTCGGCCTATTCACTCTCCTCAGGACTATGCTAGCTTTGGCCCACTGACTCTAACAGGCTTCGGCCTATTCACTCTCCTCAGGACTATGCTAGCTTTGGCCCACTGACTCTAACAGGCTTCGGCCTATTCACTCTTCTCAGGACTATGCTAGCTTTGGCCCACTGACTCTAACAGGCTTCGGCCTATTCACTCTCCTCAGGACTATGCTAGCTTTGGCCCACTGACTCTAACAGGCTTCGGCCTATTCACTCTCCTCAGGACTATGCTAGCTTTGGCCCACTGACTCTAACAGGCTTCGGCCTATTCACTCTTCTCAGGACTATGCTAGCTTTGGCCCACTGACTCTAACAGGCTTCGGCCTATTCACTCTTCTCAGGACTACGCTAGCTTTGGCCCACTGACTCTAACAGGCTTCGGCCTATTCACTCTCCTCAGGACTACGCTAGCTTTGGCCCACTGACTCTAACAGGCTTCGGCCTATTCACTCTTCTCAGGACTATGCTAGCTTTGGCCCACTGACTCTAACAGGCTTCGGCCTATTCACTCTCCTCAGGACTATGCTAGCTTTGGCCCACTGACTCTAACAGGCTTCGGCCTATTCACTCTCCTCAGGACTATGCTAGCTTTGGCCCACTGACTCTAACAGGCTTCGGCCTATTCACTCTCCTCAGGACTATGCTAGCTTTGGCCCACTGACTCTAACAGGCTTCGGCCTGTTCACTCTCCTCAGGACTATGCTAGCTTTGGCCCACTGACTCTAACAGGCTTCGGCCTATTCACTCTCCTCAGGACTATGCTAGCTTTGGCCCACTGACTCTAACAGGCTTCGGCCTGTTCACTCTCCTCAGGACTATGCTAGCTTTGGCCCACTGACTCTAACAGGCTTCGGCCTATTCACTCTCCTCAGGACTATGCTAGCTTTGGCCCACTGACTCTAACAGGCTTCGGCCTATTCACTCTCCTCAGGACTATGCTAGCTTTGGCCCACTGACTCTAACAGGCTTCGGCCTATTCACTCTCCTCAGGACTATGCTAGCTTTGGCCCACTGACTCTAACAGGCTTCGGCCTGTTCACTCTCCTCAGGACTATGCTAGCTTTGGCCCACTGACTCTAACAGGCTTCGGCCTATTCACTCTCCTCAGGACTATGCTAGCTTTGGCCCACTGACTCTAACAGGCTTCGGCCTGTTCACTCTCCTCAGGACTATGCTAGCTTTGGCCCACTGACTCTAACAGGCTTCGGCCTATTCACTCTCCTCAGGACTATGCTAGCTTTGGCCCACTGACTCTAACAGGCTTCGGCCTGCTCACTCTCCTCAGGACTATGCTAGCTTTGGCCCACTGATCTAACAGGCTTCGGCCTACTCACACAGTGCCGCTAGCTTTGGCCCACTGACTATGACAGGCTTCGGCCTATTCATTCTCCTCGGGACGACACTAGCTTTGGCCCACTGACTCTAACAGGCTTCGGCCTGCTCACTCAGGATGATGCTAGCTTTGGCCCACTGACTATGACAGGCTTCGGCCTACTCACTCTCCTCAGGGAGACACTAGCTTTGGCCCACTGCCTCTAACAGGCTTCGGCCTACTCACTCTCCTCAGGACGATGCTAGCTTTGGCCCACTGACTCTAACAGGCTTCGGCCTACTCACACAGGATGCCGCTAGCTTTGGCCCACTGACTATGACAGGCTTCGGCCTATTCACTCTCCTCAGGACGACACTAGCTTTGGCCCACTGACTCTAACAGGCTTCAGCCTACTCACTCTCCTCAGGACACTAGCTTTGGCCCACTGACTCTAGCAGGCTTCGGCCTACTCACTCTCCTCAGGGAGACACTAGCTTTGGCCCACTGACTCTAACAGGCTTCGGCCTACTCACTCTCCTCAGGACGATGCTAGCTTTGGCCAACTGACTCTAAAAGGCTTCGGCCTACTCACTCTCCTCAGGGAGACACTAGCTTTGGCCCACTGACTCTAACAGGCTTCGGCCTACTCACTCTCCTCAGGGAGACACTAGCTTTGGCCCACTGACTCTAACAGGCTTCGGCCTACTCACTCTCCTCAGGACGATGCTAGCTTTGGCCCACTGACTCTAACAGGCTTCGGCCTACTCACTCTCCTCAGGGAGACACTAGCTTTGGCCCACTGACTCTAACAGGCTTCGGCCTACTCACTCTCCTCAGGGAGACACTAGCTTTGGCCCACTGACTCTAACAGGCTTCGGCCTACTCACTCTCCTCAGGGAGACACTAGCTTTGGCCCACTGACTCTACAGGCTTCGGCCTACTCACTCTCCTCAGGACGATGCTAGCTTTGGCCCACTGACTCTAACAGGCTTCAGCCTATTCACTCTCCTCAGGGAGACACTAGCTTTGGCCCACTGACTCTAACAGGCTTCAGCCTACTCACTCTCCTCAGGGAAACACTAGCTTTGGCCCACTGACTCTAGCAGGCTTCGGCCTACTCACTCTCCTCAGGATGATGCTAGCATTGGCCCACTGACTCTAACAGGCTTCGGCCTACTCACTCTCCTCAGGACGATGCTAGCTTTGGCCCACTGACTCTAACAGGCTTCGGCCTACTCACTCTCCTCAGGGAGACACTAGCTTTGGCCCACTGACTCTAACAGGCTTCGGCCTACTCACTCTCCTCAGGGAGACACTAGCTTTGGCCCACTGACTCTAACAGGCTTCGGCCTACTCACTCTCCTCAGGGAGACACTAGCTTTGGCCCACTGACTCTAACAGGCTTCGGCCTACTCACTCTCCTCAGGGAGACACTAGCTTTGGCCCACTGACTCTAGCAGGCTTCGGCCTACTCACTCTCCTCAGGGAGACACTAGCTTTGGCCCACTGACTCTAACAGGCTTCGGCCTATTCACTCTCCTCAGGACTATGCTAGCTTTGGCCCACTAACTCTAACAGACTTCGGCCTGCTCACTCTCCTCAGGACGATGCTAGCTTTGGCCCACTGACTCTACCAGCCTTCGGCCTACTCACTCTCCTCCGGGCGACACTAGCTTTGGCCCACAGACTATGACAGACTTCGGCCTATTCACTCTCCTCAGGACGACTCTAGCTTTGGCCCACTGACTCTAGCAGACTTCGGCCTACTCACTCTCCTCAGGGAGACACTAGCTTTGGCCCACTGACTCTAGCAGGCTTCGGCCTACTCACTCTCCTCAGGGAGACACTAGCTTTGGCCCACTGACTCTAACAGGCTTCGGCCTACTCACTCTCCTCAGGGAGACACTAGCTTTGGCCCACTGACTCTAACAGGCTTCGGCCTACTCACTCTCCTCAGGGAGACACTAGCTTTGGCCCACTGACTCTAACAGGCTTCGGCCTACTCACTCTCCTCAGGGAGACACTAGCTTTGGCCCACTGACTCTAACAGGCTTTGGCCTGTTCACTCAGGATGACACTAGCTTTGGCCCACTAACTCTAACATGCTTTGGCCTACTCACTCTCATCAGGACTATGCTAGCTTTGGCCCACTAACTCTAACAGGCTTCGACCTGCTCACTCAGGATGATGCTAGCTTTGGCCCACTGACTCTAACAGGCTTCGGCCTGCTCACTCTCCTCAGGACGACACTAGCTTTGGCCCACTGACTCTAACAGGCTTCGGCCTGCTCACTCTCCTCAGGACGACACTAGCTTTGGCCCACTAACTCTAACAGGCTTCGGCCTACTCACTCTCCTCAGGACGACACTAGCTTTGGCCCACTGACTCTAACAGGCTTCGGCCTACTCACTCTCCTCAGGACGACACTAGCTTTGGCCCACTGACTCTGACAGGCTTCGGCCTACTCACTCTCCTCAGGACGACACTAGCTTTGGCCCACTGACTCTAACTGGCTTTGGCCTGCTCACTCTCCTCAGGACGACACTAGCTTTGGCCCACTGACTCTGACAGGCTTCGGCCTACTCACTCTCCTCAGGACGACACTAGCTTTGGCCCACTGACTCTGACAGGCTTCGGCCTACTCACTCTCCTCAGGACGACACTAGCTTTGGCCCACTGACTCTAACTGGCTTTGGCCTGCTCACTCTCCTCAGGACGACACTAGCTTTGGCCCACTGACTCTGACAGGCTTCGGCCTACTCACTCTCCTCAGGACGACACTAGCTTTGGCCCACTGACTCTGACAGGCTTCGGCCTACTCACTCTCCTCAGGACGACACTAGCTTTGGCCCACTGACTCTAACTGGCTTTGGCCTGCTCACTCTCCTCAGGACGACACTAGCTTTGGCCCACTGACTCTAACAGGCTTTGGCCTACTCACTCTCCTCAGGACGACACTAGCTTTGGCCCACTGACTCTAACAGGCTTCGGCCTACTCACTCTCCTCAGGACGATGCTAGCTTTGGCCCACTGACTCTAACAGGCTTCGGCCTATTCACTCTCCTCAGGACTATGCTAGCTTTGGCCCACTGACTCTAACAGGCTTCGGCCTACTCACTCTCCTCAGGACAACTAGCTTTGGCCCACTGACTCTGGCAGGCTTCGGCCTACTCACTCTCTTCAGGTTGACGCTAGCTTTGGCCCACTGACTATGACAGGCTTTGGCCTACTCATTCTCCTCACGACTAACTCTTGCAGTGTTTGACTCACATTTTTTGTAATTAACAATTCCAATTAGGAATTGTGGGAGTTGAAGTCCTAAATGTTGGAGCATGAAACAAATCAGTTAATATGTGTCAGCTGCAAAATAAGACGCATGAAGCTCCTTGATCGAGCAACGCCCGAGGAACAGGCTGAGCCTGGGACTTTTGGATACTGTTCAAGCTTTGTTCAGGCTTGAACTATGCAGGCGCAGAGAGAGATGAAGGGAGAAGCAGAGAGAGAGAGACTGATTTGCTTCTTGGCTGCTGAAGGGAGGTCTCTCACATGGACAAAAAAATACCATGTTGAATCTCTCTGAAAGGACATTTAGTGAGTTGATGCAACTGATCATATTGTACATAAGTTGTTCTGAATTCATAAGAGTAAACTACTAGTGTGAAAAAGATCTTGGAGTCCTCGTGGACAAGAAGTTAAACATGAGCCAACAATGTTATGTGGCAGCAAAAAAAAAGCCAATGGGATTTTGGCCTGCATCAATAGGAGCCTAGTGTCTAGATCTAGGGAAGTCATGCTCCCCATGCTCTATTCTGCTTTGGTTAGACCACACCTGGAACATTGTGTCCAATTCTGGGCACCACAATTGAAGAGAGATATTGACAAGCTGGAATGTGTCCAGAGGAGGGCGACTAAAATGATCAAGGGTCTGGAGAACAAGCCCTATGAGGAGCGCTTAAGGAGCTGGGCATGTTTAACCTGAAGAAGAGAAGGCTTAGAGGAGATATGATAGCCATGCATAAATGTGTGAGAGGAAACCACAGGGAGGAGGGAGCAAGCTTATTTTCTGCTTCTTTGGAGACTAGGACGCGGAACAATGGCTTCAAACTACAAGAGAGGAAATTCCATCTGAACATGAGGAAGAACTTCCTGACTGTGAGAGCCGTTCAGCAGTGGAACTCTCTGCCCCGGAGTGTGGTGGAGGCTCCTTCTTTGGAAGCTTTGAAACAGAGGCTGGATGGCCATCTGTCAGGGGTGATTTGAATGCAATATTCCTGCTTCTTGGCAGAATGGGGTTGGACTGGATGATGGCCCATGAGGTCTCTTCCAACTCTTTGAATCTATGATTCTATGTTCTTTACTGTTCACCTGTGTGGCATATTTTGTTTCTTTGGCAAGGTAGTGTGTGGGCTGATGAACCGTGAACTACACGTGGTTTATTTTACAGTCCGCCACACAAAACTCCAGAAGGGCAAAGTTTGCCCATGCCTGATCCAAGAGCTCACCATGAGTGCATTTACCCTGTAGCATTAATACAGTTCAACAGCACTTTAGCTGTCATGTCTCTATGCTATGGAATCCTGGCAGTTGTAGTTTGGCGCAGCACAATCACACTTTGGCAGTTCTTTGGAGGTTCTTGTAACACTACAACTCTAAATATTCCACAGCATCGAGCCATGTCAGTTGAAGTGGTGTGGAAATGCAGTAATTCTGCAAGTTTTGGGAAGGGGGCTGAAGCCAGAGGCACTGATGTAACCTTTAACTTATTGAAATATTGCTTTTTCTTTCTGTTCCAGGCAAAGATGGGCGGGAGAGTGAGAAGAAGGAGAAAACGTATAAAGGACCGAACGCAGGAGAGAAACCATATAAATGTCAGGATTGTGGAAAGACCTTCGCTGTGAGTGCAAGCCTTAGAGCGCACAGAGTAATGCACACAATCAAAAAAATATGTAAATGTGTGGAGTGTGGGAAGAGCTTCAGTGTGAGAGGAAACCTTGATGTACATACAAAAATCCACACGGGAGAGATACCATTTAAATGTGTGGAGTGTGCAAAGAGCCTCAGTGCGAAAGGGGAACTTAGTGTGCGGAGAAGAACCCACACAGGAGACAGACCATTTAAATGTGGCGAATGTGAAAAGAGCTACACTACGAACTGGAAACTTAATGAGCACAAGAAAACCCACATGGCAGAAAAACCGCACAAATGTGTGGATTGTGGAAAGGCCTTCCCTCTGAGTGCAAGCCTTAAAGTGCACAGAAGAATCCACACAGGGGAGAAACCATATAAATGCTTGGAGTGTGGGAAGAGCTACAGTGTGAGAGGACACCTTATTGTGCATGCAAGAACCCACACAGGAGAGACACCATACAAATGTGTGTATTGTGGAAAGGGATGCAGTACGAAATGGAGACTTGACGTGCACAAAAGAACCCACACGGGAGAAAAACCATATAAATGTTTGGATTGTGGAAAGACCTTCACTGTGAGTGCAAGCCTTAAAGTGCACAGAAGGATCCACACAGGAGAGAAACCATATAAATGTGTGGAATGTGGAAAGAGCTTCAGTGGGAGGACGAATTTTATTATGCATGAAAGGACCCACATGAAAGAGAAACCATATAAATGCCTGGTGTGCGGAAAGAGCTTCCATTCGAAAGGGTACCTTACTAAGCATAACAGAATCCACACAGGAGAGAAACCATACAAATGTGAGGAGTGTGGAATGCGCTTCAGTTTTAGAGGAAGCCTCAGTCTGCATACAAGAAACCACACGGGAGAGAAACCACATAAATGTGTGGAGTGTGGAATGTGCTTCAGTGTGAGAGGAAGCCTTACTGAGCATACACGAACCCACACAGAAGGGAGACCATATAAATGTATGGAATGTGGAAAGAGCTTCCATGTGAAAGAGTACCTTACTAAGCATATTAGAACCCACACAGGGGAGAAACCATACAAATGTTTGGAGTGTGGAAGGTGCTTCAGTGTGAAAGAAAGCCTTACTGCGCATACAAGAATCCACACAGGAGAGAAACCCTATAAATGTGCAGAGTGTGGAAAGAGCTTCCATGTGAAATACTACCTTACTAAGCATATTAGAACCCACACAGGAGAGAAACCATACAAATGTATGCAGTGTGGAAAGTGCTTCAGTGTTAGAGAAAGCCTTTATGTGCATAGAAAAACCCACACAGGAGTGAAACCATATAAATGTCTGCAATGCGGAAAGAGCTTCAGTTTGAATTGGAGACTTACTGTGCATAAAAGGATCCACATGAAAGAGAAACCATATAAATGCCTGGAGTGCGGAAAGAGCTTTACCCAGAAAACAAGTCTTTGCTTGCACCAAAGAAACCACAGGAGGAAACAAACCTAAATGCTTAGAGCACGGAAGGAACTTCGCCCGAAGGCTTCCAGACACCAGATGTAGTTTTGGAATCAAGAAAGATACCCTATGTAGACAGAAATGTTTGTTAAAAACTCAACCCTGAAACCCTGAGTAGGCTTATTCATAGAGCAATGTGAGTACTGTACCTTAAAATCTTGTAAAAATGGAATCATTCCCCTTCTTTGAACAGATCGGTGAATGGCATGAGATTTGTCCATCTTGGAAGAACTTAAAAGAGGCATTGAGCCCTTCTACTTTGTTTGCCATGGCACTGCTTCTGGCTTTTTTGTATGTCACGATGGGAAAATGGTGGGGGGCACTGACGCTTTTGCTCTCCATGGAACAGCCCTCAACTTATACATGGGTCATATCAAAGTCCATAACTTTGGCCTCAATAGCTGCCCCTGACTTATACAACAAGACGACTTATCCATGGGTATATAGGGTAAATATGGCAAAGAAGAAATACCATGTTTCATCACATAATAGTCGCACTTTTTCCCATGAAAAAGAGATGCGACTATTATGTGAAGAAAAAAATCTGGTGTTTTTTTTGTGTGTGTTGTAAAATAAAATATATATAACGCTTTAGCTCCAAATTGGAAGGAAGGGGAGGGATGATCCTGAGAAAACCCCTACAAATGCTTGACGTGCCACAAGAACTTCAGATCTGGCTTCCCATCTGAGGATCCACACGGGGGAGAAACTGTATAAATGCTGGGAGTGTGGAAAGCACATCAGCAATTGAAGCACCGTGTGTTGCCATCAGAGAACCCACACGGGCCAAAAGCCATTCAAATGCTTAGGAAGTGGCAAGACCTGTAGGAATAGCACAGAGCTTCCTTTACAGAGTACAAGTCAATGAGGTGAAAATTATCCTATATCTTGTCTGTAATCAGATAATAAAGATTTCTGAGCTTGATCCCTGAGTTTGATCTTGGCTGGTTGTCCAAGGATGAGTTAGATTTCAAATATAACAAATAATCATCAGGCTGCTGTATTTTGGACCAGCTGGAGTTTCCGAACTTGGTACAAAAGTTGGTATGAACTTGGTACACAAAGTCCAGCCTTGTGGTTACAAACGTTTGCCCCACCATCTTCAGGTCCTGAGGAAAAGGTGCAACTTGCATATCAGCCAAAGCTGGCAGTAAGCACTCCTGACTGTGGCATCTACCTGGGCTGACATTTGGAAAGACGGATCTAGGAACACCCCAAGCTGTGAGCACAGAACTAATACTTTTGAATAGTGATGATTTTTATCTCACGTTTCTTTGGATGTAATATGCTCCGGCACAGGGAGTAATGCAGTAAACGTGATTCATCCATTTCCTTTGTGATTCTAGATACAGAGATACAGCTATTCCTGGGTCTGGTTGCTGATTCTTTCCACTAACGTTGCTCTTTATCTGGGGGTGCATCTACATTGTAGGATTAATGCAGTTTGGCATCTGTTTCACTACCATGGGTCAATGGTATGGGATCGCGTATGCCATCTAATAAACTGGACACTTCCCTTCTTCTCAACATGTTTTCTCTCTCTCTCTCTCTCTGCCCTTTAAAACAAATTTCTTTTGTATTTTATTTACATCCTTATTTATTTTCAGTCCCACCTTTCTCCACATGTAGAATGTAGAATCATAGAGTCCAACCCCCTGCCAAGAAGCAGGAACATTGCACTCAAATCACCCCTGACAGATGGCCATCCAGCCCCTGTTTAAAAGCTTCCAAAGAAGGAGCCTCCACCACACTCCGGGGCAGAGAGTTCCACTGCTGAACGGCTCTCACAGTCAGGAAGTTCTTCCTCATGTTCAGGTGGAATCTCCTCTCTTGTAGTTTGAAGCCATTGTTCCATGTCCTGGTCTCCAAGGAAGCAGAAAACAATTTTGCTCCCTCCTCCCAGTTTAAAAAGAGCTATATCCTCTCGTTCGAATCTTAATCCGTTTCATCGTCTTGGCCGTTCCTGGGTCATTCTTCATCTCAAGCTTGACTATTTATTCCGGGGTTCTGAATGCTTGCTCGAACAGCCAAGTTTTTACTCTCTTCCGAAAAGTTAGGAGGGAGGGGGCTGATCTAATATCCCTAGGCAGGGAGTTCCACAGCCGAGGGGCCACCACAGAGAAGGCCCTGTCTCTTGTCCCTGCCAAGCGTGCTTGCGAAGCAGATGGGATCGAGAGCAGGGCCTCCTCAGACGATCTTAACTTCCTGGAGGGTTCGTAGGAAGAGATGCGTTTGGATAGGTAGGCTGGGTAATGTTCCTTTGTGGGATTAACATTACTCAAAAACTACTACACGTATTGCCACCAAATTTGGCCACAAGACACCTACTAACCCAAGGAGCGACCATCACTCAAAAAATGATTTTGTCACTTGGGAGTTGTAGTTGCTGGGATTTATAGTTAACCTACAATCAAAGAGTTCTGAACTCCACCAACACAGATGGAGTTAACCAAACATAGTACACAGGACTCTCATGACCAACAGAAAACACTAGAAGGGTTTGGTGGGCATTGACCTTGAGTTTGGGAGTTGTAGTTCACCTACATCCAGAGAGCACTGTGGACTCAAACAATGATGGATCTGGACCAAACTTGGTATGAATATTCCATATGCCCAAATATGAACACAGATGGAGTTTGGGGGAAATAGACCTTGACATTTGGG
This sequence comes from Anolis sagrei ordinatus, assembly GCF_025583915.1. Classification (NCBI taxonomy): domain Eukaryota; kingdom Metazoa; phylum Chordata; class Lepidosauria; order Squamata; family Anolidae; genus Anolis; species Anolis sagrei. The sequence continues at coordinate 305,616,543 of NW_026845477.1, forward strand.
AGTTACGGGGATTTATAGTTCACCTACAACCAAAGAGCATTCTGAACTCCACCAACGACAGAATTGGGGCAGACTTCCCACACTGAACTCCCATAACCAACAGAAAATACTTAAGGCCATCCAGTCCAACTCCCTTCATCAGGCAAGAATAATCAAAGCCCTCCTGAACAAGAGCCATAGAGATAGATAGATTGATATGATTTACACACACAGAGAGATAGTATCATAGATTTGAAAGGGACCCCTAAAGAAGGACAATGATATGTTATGTTCCAGAGGAGGCAAACCAGACAATCTCCGTATCAACACTGACAAAGAAACAGCAAGAAATACTGTTTACCCTCAAACTTAAAACGACAGAGTGCGCAGCCCTAGACAAGCCCTGAAGAAGAATGGAGGCAATCTCCAACGTTCTTCCGGCAACAAATGACGCAAGACTAGGAGGGCGCCGCTGATTGGTCAAAGGGGGAGAGGGGGCGTGGCCAGCAAAGAGAAGGAAGCAGTTCTTTTCCAAACTGGGGGAAGAGGAGAGCTGGAAGGAAGGAAGGTAACGCGTTGCCTGCACTGTCGTTACTAGGAACTCGTTCCTTTTGGTAAGTAAGGGTGCAGTTTGGCCCCACTTTGGCATGCCATGGCTGAGTGGTATGGAGTCCTGGGAGATGTAGTTTGGGGAGAAGGAGGAGGAGGTTCAAGACCTTGTAGACACCACAACTCCCAGGACTCCCTAGCACTCAACCAGAGTAGTGGAAGTGGTATCAAACAGCTTTAATTCTGCCATTTAGATGGACTCCCAAGTTGCCTTTCCCAAGCCTGCTTGGTCATCATTAAGACAAGAATTCATCATGCTCAAACTGCATATAAAATTAGATAAAATAGTTGGTCTAGGACTTGTTATATCATGTAAGAAATCAGTTAGTGTGTGTGTAAAATAAGATGCACAAAGCTGATTGGCCGGGCTATGCCTGGGGAGCTGGCCGAGCCTGGGACTTTTGGATACTGTTATATTTTTCAGACTTATAGAATCATAGAGTTGGAAGAGACCTCATGGGCCATCCAGTCCAACCCCATTCTGCCAAGAAGCAGGAATATTGCATTCAAAGCACCCCTGACAGATGGCCATCCAGCCTCTGTTTAAAAGCTTCCAAAGAAGGAGCCTCCACCACACTCAGGGCAGAGAGTTCCACTGCTGAACATCTCTCACAGTCAAGAAATTCTTCCTCATGTTCAGGTGGAATCTCCTTTCCATAGAATCATAGAATCAAAGAGTTGGAAGAGACCTCATGGGCCATCCAGTCCAACCCCATTCTGCCAAGAAGCAGGAATATTGCATTCAAATCACCCCTGACAGATGGCCATCCAGCCTCTGTTTAAAAGCTTCCAAAGACGGAGCCTCCACCACACTCCGGGGCAGAGAGTTCCACTGCTGAACGGCTCTCACAGTCAGGAAGTTCTTCCTCATGTTCAGATGGAATCTCCTTTCTTGTAGTTTGAAGCCATTGTTCGCGTCCTAGTCTCCAGGGAAGCAGAAAATAATAATAATAATAATTAATAATAATTATTAATAATAATAATTATTATTATTATTATTTCGAGCGCTTCTACTCCACCCTTCTCAACCCCCTAGGGGGGACTCAGGGCGGCTTACAAAAGGCATAATTCGATGCCTAACAATTACAACATACAATACACAAAATACAATATAACAACAATTATAACTAGTTAAAACAATCAAATTAATACAATAGCAGCAATAAAATCATCTTGTGGTCAACATTCACCAATTCATAAATCCATAGTCCATCCAGCATTATCATAGTCCTTTCCTACTCTGGCTTACTCCCTCCTTGCTTGCTTGCTTGCTCCCTCCCCCCTGTGGCTTCCTCTCACATATTTATACATGGCTATCATATCTCCTCTCATCCTTCTCTTCTTCAGGCTAAACATGCCCAGCTCCTTAAGCCGCTCCTCATAGGGCTTGTTCTCCAGACCTTTTATCATTTTAGTTGCCCTCCTCTGGACACATTCCAGCTTGTCAATATCTCTCTTGAATTGTGGTGCCCAGAATTGGACACAATATTCCAGGTGTGGTCTAACCAAAGCAGAATAGAGGGGTAGCATTACTTCCCTAGATCTAGACACTATGCTTCTGTTGATGCTGGCCAAAATCCCATTGGCTTTTTTTGTCACCACATCACATTGTTTAACTTGTTGTCCACGAGGACTCCAAGATCTTTTTCGCACGTACTGCTCTCAAGCCAGGCATTGTCCCCCATTTTGTATCTTTGCATTTTGTTTTTCCTGCTAAAGTGGAGTATCTTGCATTTGTCCCTGTTGAACTTCATTTTGTCAGTTTTGGCCCATCTCTCCAATTTGTCAAGATAGTTTTGAATCTTGCTTGAGCTGTGCAGGAGCTTGTACAGAAGCGTAGTAAAGCAGCAGAGAGAAACAGTTTGGAGCAGGAGGTGATGGTATCCGCGCATCCGGAGGGACGACTGTAGTCAGAGTGCCTTCTCTTTTGGCCTATCCTGTATAATGGATGCTGCTTGACCCTGCTTTAACTGCCAGAATATATTGTGTTCTCATTTGTCTCGTTTCCCACCAGGGAGAAGATCCAGATAGAATAATAAGCCTCTGCTCATCCCAGCCTCGAAGAAGGACAATCGTTGGCTTTGTGTGCTGTTGAATTCCTCCTCCAACATGTTGGCAATCAAAGAGGAACCAGGAGAAGACCTTGACATCACCCCGGCTGGGAGTAGCAATGGCGGACCCTGGGGAATTGCTGGGGAGAAGACCCCCGAGGAGGATGCTCTTGGTCCTGATGTACAACCACGGCAATGCAAAATAGACCCAGAAGGAGAGGCCACTGAGGTTGAGCCGGACACCAAGCAGGGAGCACCCCTCCGGTGGGTGGTGAAGGAGGAAGGCAGTGGAAGTGCAATGGTGCTGAGCGAAAACGAATGGGGCCGACATCCTCTTCATCTCTCTTTCTCAGGTATTCCTAAGTCTGTCATTTCCACCTCCTCTTCCCTAAGTTAAGGAGGGAATATGGCTGAGTATGGTTTAGTGTGGAGACGGGAAAGCTTTTGTTGAATTTGATTCAGATATAGGTTCAAGAGCTCCTCTTTTAATCATTTAGCTTAATTTAGATTTGTGCCCCTTATAGTAGAACTGCATATTACACAAGGGATCAATTCCAGTATAACAACAACAACAACAGCAACACTTTATTTAAATTCCGCCCTATCTCCCCAAGGGGACTTAGGTCAGATCACAGTTTGATAAACTTTAATCAAAAACTGAACATATCTTTGTTAAGCTTAATAGTAACGATGAATTAAGAGTACTAAAAAACATTTTAATTAAATTCGGTTTGCTGCCAAGGACACAATTACAATATATAATATAAAAAACATCAACAACAATAAAATCAAACATTATAATGAAACATACTTCAATCGATAATCATTAAAACAATGTCCAGTTCCGCCATATAGTTATTCCATTATTATATCTGTTACTCAGTATTTTCAAATGCCCGCTCAAATAGCCATGTCTTAAGATTCTTCCGGAATGATATGAGCGAGGAAGCCGATCTAGTCTCCCTAGGAAGGGCATTCCATAGCCAAGGGGCCACCACTGAGAAGGCCCTGTCTCTCGTTCCCACCAACTGTAGTTGTGATGGTGGTGGGACCAAGAGCAGGGCATCTCCAGATGATCTTAAAGTCCTTGCAGGTTCATAAGGGGAGATTAATTCGGACAGGTAAGTTGGTTTCCTTTTAAAGTTTATGGATTATCTTGGATTTTTACTTTTACTGTTTTCCTTTTTTTTACTGCTTTGCCTACATATATTTTACAATAAACTGCTTGCTGATTTTACCAAGCTCATGTGGTGTTTCAAGTCAGAGGTGTTCCTGCTCTGGAATCCTTTGGGCAGGTTTATTTTATATATTATATTCTTAGGCTGAGTGGATATATGTTGCTGGGGGTATTGCCCCAAGACAACCAAACTTTATAACACCAACCAATCGTAACATTTGCTCTGTCTGGAAGAGCCAATAATGAAACTGAAATGGGTGGCATATAATAAGTAGCCAGCGTGTTGTACTGGTTTGATCATTAGTCTATGACTATGGAAACCAGGATGCATCAAGAACATCAAGAAGGATCTAATACAGGCATGGGCAACTTTTGGCCCTCCAGGTGTTGTGGACTTTGACTCCCACATTTCCTAACAGCCTACTGAATTGTGGGAGTTAAAGTCCAAAACACCTGGAATTACAAAGTTTGCCCAAGCCTCATGTAATAGCCCACCAGGGTGCATCTACCCTGTAGCATTAAAGCAGTTTGACACCAGTTTAGCTGCCGTGGCTCAATGCTATGGAATCCTGGCCGTTGTAGTTTGGTGTAGCACAATCATACTTTGGCAGATTTATTTATTTATTTATTTACAGTGTGCTTATATTCTGCCCTTCTCACCCCAAAGGGGACTCAGAGCGGATCACAGAACACATATACGGCGAGCATTCAATGCCGATTATACAATGACAAGATAGACAACAGATAGAGGTATATTTAGGCTTTTTCTCATCATTCGGCATCTTTGGAGGCTGTGCTCGTTTCTGGCACAGGGGGGTGCTGTAGCTCCATCTCCTTACCGAAGAGCTTTCTTTGTTCGTAAACTTTTCTCTGAAATGCCATGCCTAAAATACCTCCCCACTTAATTCAATTCCTATTCATCTACTCACATTGCTGTTTTCAATCCACTAGATGGGTGGGGAGCTGGGCTGAAGGTCAGGAGCTCCCCCAGATCTGGCTTAAAACTGTCAACCTTTCGGATGGCAAGATTTGCTACAGCTGGCGATTAACCGGCTGTGCTAAAGTCAGTCCCAGCAGAGTTCTACTGCTGTTGCTCTTACAGTCAGGAAGTTTTCCCTAATGTTCAGGTGGAATCTTTTTTCCTGTAATATGAACCCATTGCTCTGAGTTGTCATTGTAAGATGAGGTTTTTGTAACACTACAACTCCCAAGAGTCCACGGCATTGAGCCATGGCAGTTGAAGCAGTGTCAGAAAGCAGTCATTCTGCAAGTTTTAGGAAGGGGGCTGAAGCCAGAGGCAGTGATGTAACCTTTCACTAATTAAATACTCCTTTTACTTTATGTTCCAGGCAAAGATGGGCACCTTGATATGCAGAAAGGAACCTACACAGGAGAGAAACCGTATAAATGCCTGGAATGTGGAAAAACCTTCACTGAGAGGGCGAGCCTTCGAGCGCACAGAGGAATACACACAATCAAAAAAATATGTAAATGTGTGGCATGTGGGAAGAGCTTCAATGTGAGAGGAAACATTGATATACATACAAAATTCCACACAGGAGAGATACCATTTAAATGTGTGGAGTGTGCAAAGAGCCTTGGTGAGAAAGGGGAATTTAATGAGCAGAAAAAAACCCACATGGGAGAAAAACCGCATAAATGCTTGGAGTGTGGAAAGTCCTTCACTGAGAATTCGAGCCTTACAGTGCACAAAAGAATCCACACAGGAGAGAAACCATATGAATGCCTGGAGTGTGGAAAGCGCTTCCGTACGAAATGGAATCTTAATGAACACGAAAGAACCCACACGGGAGAAAAACCATATAAATGCTCTGAGTGTGGAAAGACCTTCACAGGGAGTGCATACCTCAAAGTGCACAGAAGGATCCACACAGGAGAGAAACCATATAAATGTGTGGAATGTGGAAAGAGCTTTGTTGATCGGGGGAGACTTATTGCGCATGAAAGAACCCACATGAAAGAGAAACCATATAAATGCCTGGAGTGCGGAAAGCGCTTCCGTGAGAGAGGAAACCTTGATGAACATACAAAGACCCACACAGGAAAGGAACCATATAAATGTGTGGAGTGTGGAATGTGCTTCAGTGTGAGAGAAAGCCTTCATGTGCATGCAAGAACCCACACTGGGGAGACATCATACACATGTGTGGAGTGTGAAAAGAGCTTCAGTACGAGATGGAAACTTAACGTGCACAAAAGAACCCACACAGGAGAAGAACCGTACAAATGTGTGGATTGTGGCAAGGCCTTCACTGCAAGGGCAAGCCTTAAAATGCACAGAAGAATCCACACAGGAGAGAAACCATATAAATGCCAGGAGTGTGGAAAGAGCTTCCGTATGAAAGACTTTCTGACTAAGCATAATAGAATACACACAGGAGAGAAACCATACAAATGTGTGGAATGTGGAAAGGGCTTCAGTGTGAGGTGGAGACTTACTGTGCATGAAAGGAGACACAGGAAGGAGAAACCCTATAAATGCCTGGAGTGCGGAAAGAGCTTTTGCCAGAAATCAGATCTTTCGTCCCACCAAAGAATCCACATGAAGAAACAAACCTAAATGTTTGGTGCGTGGAAGGAATTTCTCCCGAAGGCTTCCAGGCACCAGATGTAGTTTGGGAATCAAGAAAGATCCCCTGTGTATACAGATATGTTTGTTAACAAAATTAACCCTGAAACCCTGGGTAGACTTACTCATTGAACAATGTGAGTACTGTACCTTAACCCTTGTAAAAATGGAATCATTCCCCTTTAGGCCTGTTTGATTAAAAAAAATGGTTTTAAACTTGTTTCGGATATTGTGGTTTGATTCTGAAGTCAATTCTGATTTTTACCCCCCAAAAATGTTCAAAACTTTTCAAAACTTCCAAGTCCTTTCGTTAATGGTTTGAAAGTGTTATTTCCTATTTCATTGGGTGGTCTTTACTTTGAAAGTAGTTGTTTTACTCCAGGAGTGGGGAAAAGCAAGCGGAGGAAAATCATTCCTTCTCCGGTTTAAAACTGGCTTCTCTGGCTTGTGCCAGAAGAGGGAAAAGCAAAGGGAGGAAATTCACCCTCCTCCGGTTTAAAACTGTCTTCTCTAGCTTGAGCCAGATGGGGAGAAAGCAAAGGGAGGAAATTCACCCTTCTCTGGTTTAAAACTGTCTTCTCTGGCTTGTGCCAGAAGAGGGAAAAGCAAAGGGAGGAAATTCACACATCTCTGGTTGAAAACTGGTTTCTCTAGCTTGAGCCAGACGAGGGAAAAGCAAAGGGAGGAAATTCACCCTTCTCCGATTTTAAACTGGCTTCTCTAGCTTGAGCCAGAAGAAGGAAAAGCAAGCAGAGGAAATTCCTTCCTTCTCTGGTTTAAAACTGACTTCTCTGACTTTAAAACTGGGTTCCCTGGCTTGAACCGAGGCCAGGGACCAGAGGCCTCGTCCAGAAGCAGGGAAAAGCTGAATCATTTCCAACTCATTTCATGAATCGTAACAAAAATTGCGGAAAAAGCTTCGGAAGAGCAAAGGGACTTCCAGTTTTCTTTAAAAGTTCAAAATCATTTCCAAAAGATAATTTTTCTAACTTTATTCTGAATAATTAGGATTTTGTCTGGACCTAACCATGCCTATTCCCCTTCTTTGAATGATGGGTGAAAGGCATGAGATTTGTCCATCTCAGAGGAACCTAAAAGAGGCATCCAGTCCTTCTACTTTCTTTGCCAATAATAATAATAATAACAACAACAACAATATTTATATACTGCTCTATCTCTCCGAGGGGGACTCAGGGTGGTTTCCAAGTAACATCACCAAAACATACAGCGTAAACAGCATAATATAAAATTAGCAAAACAACATAAGCATAAAATTCCCACAATAACACATATATTAAAAATAATCCTGCCTGTTCAGAGCAATTAAAAGGCTGGGCCGAGGCTAGTGCAAACTCAACATATGAGGGGACCAGGAATTAAGTACAGTCCATAACTTCGGCCTCAAAATCTGCCCTTAAATAATTCAATAAGTCAATTTATCCATGAGTATATAGGGGAAACATGGCAAGGAAGAAAATACCATATTTCATTGCATAATAGTCACACTTTTTCCCACGAAAAAAGAAGGTGCGACTATTATGTGAAGAAAAAAATCTGGGGGGTTTTGTGTGTGTGTGTGTGAGTGTGTTTTAAATGACATACCTTAGCTCCAAATTGGGAGGAAGAGAAGGGATGATTCAGAGAAACGCTCACACGGGTCAAAAGCCATTCAGATGCTTGGAAAGTGGCACGGCCGGTAGGAATAGCACAGGGCTTCCTTTACATCGCATAAGTCAATGCGGTGAAAATGATCCTATATCTGTACAAACTATATAAGGAGCACACAACTCCCATGTTACATCTGTTTGCTGCCTGTTTGCTACAGAGCACAGAGCAAGATACGGAGTTGAGACTGCTCTGGTCACCTTCATGGATGATCATGGATGATCTTCTTGACACTGACATGGGATTTGTGTCCCTGTTGGGGCTTCTGGATATCTTAGCAGCATTCAGTACCATCAACCATGGTATCCTCGTGGGATTTGGGAATTGGAATCTTTCTGGGGTTGGGGATGAAGTTCCATGGAGAAATGAAGTTCAACGGGGACAAATGCAAGATACTCCACTTAGGCAGGAAAAACGAAATGCAAAGATACAGAATGGGGGACAATGCCTGGCTCGAGAGCAGTACGTGTGAAAAAGATCTTGGAGTCCTCGTGGACAACAAGTTAAACATGAGCCAACAATGTGATGTGGCGGCAAAAAAAGCCAATGGGATTTTGGCCTGCATCAATAGAGCATAGTGTCTAGATCTAGGGAAGTAATGCTACCCTCTATTCTGCTTTGGTTAGACCACACCTGGAATATTGTGTCCAATTCTGGGCACCACAATTGAAGAGAGATATTGACAAGCTGGAATGTGTCCAGAGGAGGGTGACTAAATGATCAAGGGTCTGGAGAACAAGCCCTATGAGGAGCGGCTTAAGGAGCTGGGCATGTTTAGCCTGAAGAAGAGAAGGCTGAGAGGAGATATGATATCCATGTATAAATATGTGAGAGGAAGCCACAGGGAGGAGGGAGCAAGCTTTCTGCTTCCCTGGAGACTAGGACACGAAACAATGGCTTCAAACTACACGAAAGGAGATTCCATCTGAACATGAGGAAGAACTTCCTGACTGTGAGGGCCATTCAGCAGTGGAACTCTCTACCCCGGAGTGTGGTGGAGGCTCCTTCTTTGGAAGCTTTTAAACAGAGGCTGGATGGCCATCTGTCAGGGGTGATTTGAATGCGATTTCCCTGCTTCTTGGCAGGGGGTTGGACTGGATGGCCCATGAGGTCTCTTCCAACTCTTTGATTCTATGATTCTCTGCTCTGGAGTGTGGTGGAGGCTCCTTCCTTGGAGGATTTTTAGCAGAGGCTGGATGGCCATCTGTTGGGAGTGTTTTGAATGCGATTTCCCTGCTTCTTGTCAGAATGGGGTTGGACTGGATGGCCCATGAGGTCTCTTCCAGCTCTAGGATTCTATAAGAAGCAGAATGGGGAGAGAAAGGCTGGCTGGGCTTGCCCTCTTGAGTGCCCTCTTTGATTGCTGTCAAAGTGTTAGTGTGTTCTCTTTTTGCTGGCCCAGAAAGGGTTAAAATGACAGAGTGGGCAGCCCTAGAGAAGAGGGGAGGGAACCCTAAACGTCACTTCCGGGGATGCCCCACTCAATCAGAAGCTGGAGAGAAAGAAGCACATTGGCAGGAGTTCTTCCGTCAACAAATGACGCAAGACTAGGAGGGCGCCGCTGATTGGTCAAAGGGGGAGAGGGGGCGTGGCCAGCAAAGACAAGGAAGCAGTTCTTTTCCAAACTGGGGGAAGAGGAGAGCTGGAAGGAAGGAAGGTGATGGGTTGCTTGCAGTGTCGTTACTAGGAACGAGTTCCTTTTGGTAAGTAAGGGTGCAGATTGGCCCCACTTTGGAATGCCATGGCTGAGTGCTGTGGAGCCCTGGGAGATGTAGTTTGGGGAGAAGGAGGAGGCTCAAGACCTTGTAGACACCACAGCTCCCAAGACTCCATAGCACTCAGCCAGGGCAGTGGAAGTGTTATCAAACCGGTTTAATTCTGCCATGTAGATGCACTCTCAAGTTGCATTTCTCAAGCCTTCTTGATCATCATGTAAGCATCATTAAGACAGGAATGGATCATGCTCATACTGTATATAACATTAGATAAAATAGTTGGTCTAGGACTTGGAGCATGTAAGAAATCAGTTAGTCTCTCTGTGTGTGTCAACTGTAAAATAAGAGGCACGAAGCTGATTGGTTGGGCTATGCCTGTGAGAGCTAGCTGAGCCTGGGACTTTTGCATACTGTTACATTTTTCAAGCTTGAGCTGTGTAGGTGCTTGCAGAGAAGCCTAGTGAAGCAGCAGAGAGGTCACAGTCCCTCAAACTCTTGGAGGGCCAGAATATAATTTGGAAAAAGCACGAATGTATTCCTATGCCCACTGAATATATCTTATTTGCAGTGCAAAGCAAACACTTTAAAACAATACAATAATTAAAATGAAGAACAATTTTAACAGATATAAACTTATTCATATTTCAATGGGAAATGTGGGCCTGCTTTTGGCTAATGAGATAGGATTGTTGTTGTTGTGTGCTTTCAAGTCGTTTCAGACTTAGGTTGACCCTGAGCGAGGGCCGAGTAAATGACCTTGGGGGGGCGTATCTAGCCCCCGGGCCTTAGTTTGAAGACCCCTGGTTTAGAGTGTTCTCTTGCTTCGTGAGCTGCTGGAGGATGATTTTCCAAATGGATTGGTTGGACTATGCCCAGGGAGCTGGCTGAGTCTGGGACTTTTGGATACTGTTACATTTTTCAGGCTTGAGCTGTGTGGGTGAAGCAGCAGAGAAAGACAGTTTAGAGTGTGCTCTTGTTTCATGAGCTGCTGGAGGAAGGCTTTCCAAATGGATTGGTCGGACTATGCCCAGGGAGCTGGCTGAGCCTGGGACTGCAACTGATCATATGATTGTAAATATATTGTTCTGAATGAAGAGTAAACTATTTGTTCTTTATTGAGCATCTGTGTGGCATATTTTCCTTCTGTGGCAAGGCAGCATGTGGGCTGATCAAATGTGAACTATGCATGATTTTCATTTAGCCACAGGACTCAAAGGAGGTGATGGCGTCTGCGAATCCAGAGGTTTGAGTGTAGTCAGAGTGCCTTCCCTTTTGGCCTTGGGTGTCTCTCTATCCTGTAGAATGGATGCAGCTTGACCCTGCTTTAACTGCCAGAATATATTTTGTTCTCATTTGTCACATTTCCCACCAGAGAGAAGATCCAGAGAGAACAATAAGTCTCTGCTCATCCCAGCTTCAAAAGAGGACAATCCGTTGGCTTTGTGTGCTGTTGAATTCCTCCTCCAACATGTTGGCAATCAAAGAGGAAGCAGGAGAAGACCTTGACGTCACCCCAGCTGGGAGTAGCAATGGCGGACCCTGGGGAATTGCTGTGGAGAAGACCCCCGAGGAGGACGCTCTTGGTCCTGATGTAAAGCCAGAGCAATGCAAAAAAGAACCAGGAGAAGACCTTGATGTCACCCCGGCTGGGAGAAGCGATGGCGGACCCTGGGGAATTGCTGGGGAGAAGACCCCCGAGGAGTATGCTCTTGGTCCTGATGTAAAGCCAGAGCAATGCAAAATACCCCCGGCAGGAGAGACCAATGAGGTTGTGCCGGGCACCAAGCAGGGAGCACCCCTCCGGTGGGTGGTGAAGGAGGAGGGCAACGGAAGCGCAACGGTGCTGAGCGAAAACGAATTGAGCCTACATCCTCTTCATCCTTCTTTCTCAGGTATCCCTAAGCCTGTCATTTTCATCTCCTTTTCCCTAGATTAAGGAGGGAGTATGGCTGAGTATGGTTTAGATTGGAGACAGAAAAGCATTTGTCGAAGTTGATACAGATATAGGTTCAAGAGCTCCTCCTTTAATCATTTAGCTTAATTTTGATTGTTATCCCTTACAGTAGTACTGCATATTACAGAAGGGCTCTATTCCAGTAGAATAACAATAATAGTAATAACAATAATAATAACAACAATAACAACACTTTATGTATATTCCACCCTATCTCCCTAAGGGGACTCAGGGCGGATCACAGTACACATACATGACAACCATTCAATGCTGTTTTGGACAGACAGGACAGAGACAGACAGAACAGAAAGGAGGTATGTTGTGACGACATCCAGCTTTTTGGCACCTTGGAGGTTGTGCTCGAATCCAGACACCGGGGGGGGGGGGGGGGGGGGGGGGGGGGGGGGGGGGGGGCAGGGTGCTGTCGCTCCATTCTCCATGATGAAAAGCCATCAGGACTTCATGGAATATAATTTTTGCATATACAGGCAATCCCCAAGTTATGAAAAATATTCATAAAATATATTCTTAAGTATGTAAGTCAGAACAGGTAATTTCTAATGTACCTCCAACCTATCTATCTATCTATCTATCTATCTATCTATCTATCTATTAATATATCATCTATCTATCTATATAAGTGGCTCCCTTTTTATCACCAGGGACCACTTTGATTTTTTGTTGTTGTTGTTAGCAGGGACCACAAGGTTCAAGAATAGTAAACTATGTTAATCTAAAAAAAACAAAAACCTTTAATCAAAAATTTAACATATATTTGTTAAACTTAATAGTAACATGAATTAAGAATACTATTATAATATTAGAAAGGACATTTTAAATAGAAAATTAAATTTGGTTTGCATCCATGTGAGCTTTGAGGTTGCGTCTTCTTTACAAGTTGGGTAATACTGGGGCTAATATTATTGCTGAAAGAAGCAGGAAGGAAAGAGAACGGAAAGGGAAGCGAGGGAAGGAAGAAAGGAACAAGGAAGGAGGGAGGGAAGCAAGAAGGGATGGAGGGCTGGAGAGAGGGAAGGAAGGAAGGAAGCGAGGAAGGAGGGAGAGGAGGAAGGAAGAAAAGAAGGAGGGAAGCAAGGAGGGAGGCAAGGAAGAAAGGGAAGTGACTGAGGGAGGGAAAGAGGAAGGGAAGGAAAGAAGGAAGAGAGCAAGGAAGGAATGAGGGAGAAGAGGAAAAAAGGAAGGAAGCAAGGAAAGCAAGGAGGGAGGCAAGGAAGAAAGGGAGGAAGGCATGGGACCGATGGAGGGAGAGAGTAAGGGAAAGAGAAGGGAAGGGAACAAAGAAGAAGGAGGGAGGCAAGGAAGAAAGGAGTTGTAGTTTGGCACAGAACAACTCTGGGAGTTGTAGTTTGGCACAGAACAATCACACTTCAATAGAGGAGGTTCTTGTAACACTACAACTCCCAAGAGTCCACGACATTGCACCATGGCAGTTGAAGTGGTGTCGAAGAAGGAGGGAAGTAAGGAGGGAGGCAAGGAAGAAAGGAAAGAGACTGAGGGAGGGAAAGAGGAAGAGAAGGAAGGAAGGAAGGAAGAAAAGATCAAGGAAGGAATGAGGGAGAGGAGGAAAAAAGGAAGCAAGGAAAGCAAGGAGGGAGGCAAGGAAGAAATGGGACTGATGGAGGGAGAGAGTAAGGGAAAGAGAACGGAAAGAAGGGAACAAAGAAGAAGGAGGGAGGCAAAGAAGAAAGTGAGGAAGGGAGCAAGGAGGGAGAGAAGGGAGAAAAGAAGGGGGAGAGAGAGGAAGGGAAAGAAGGAAACGAGGACGAGTGGGACTAAGGGAGCAAATTGAACTACCCTGGCTCGGTGCGATGGCATCAATGCTGTGTAATTCTGGGAGTTGTAGTTTGGCACGGAACAATCACACTTCAACAGAGGAGGTCCTTGTAACACTACAACTCCCAAGAGTCCACGACATCGAACCATGGCAGTTGAAGTGGTGTCGAAGAGCAGTCATTCTGCAAGTTTTAGGAAGGGGGCTGAAGCCAGAGGCAGTGATGTAACCATTCACTATTGAAATACTCCTTTTGCTTTATGTTCCAGGCAAAGATGGGAGCCTTGATATGCAAAAAGGAACCAACGCAGGAGAGAAACCATATAAATGTCTGGAATGTGGAAAAACCTTCACTGAGAGGGCAAGCCTTAGAGCGCACAGAGTAATGCACACAATCAAAAAAATATGTAAGTGTGTGGAGTGTGGAAAAAGCTTCAGTGTGAGAGGAAACCGTGATGTACATACAAAACTCCACACAGGAGAGATAGCATTTAAATGTGTGGAGTGTGGAAAGAGCCTCGGTGCGAAAGGGGAACTTAATGTGCAGAGAAGAACCCACACAGGAGACAGACCATTCAAATGTCTGGAGTGTGAAAAGAGCTACAGTACACAATGGAAACTTAATGAGCACAAAAAAACACACATGGGAGAAAAACCGCATAAGTGTGTGGACTGTGGAAAGTCCTTCACTGAAAGTTCAAGCCTTAAAGTGCACAGAAGAATCCACACAGGAGAGAAGCCATATAAATGCCAGGAGTGTGGAAAGAGTTTCACGGTGAGAGGACACCTTACTGAGCATATAAGAACCCACACAGGAGAGAAACCATATAAATGCCAGGAGTGCGGAAAGGGCTGCGCTACAAGATGGAAACTTAATGAGCACAAAAGAACCCACACGGGAGAAAAACCGTATAAATGTTTGGATTGTGGAAAGACCTTCACTGGGAGTTCATACCTCAAAGTGCACAGAAGACTCCACACAGGAGAGAAACCATATAAATGTGTGAAATGTGGAAAGAGCTTCAGTGCAAGGACAAATTTTATTGTGCATGAAAGGACCCACATGAAAGAGAAATGATATAAATGCCTGGAGTGCGGAAAGAGCTTCCGTGAAAGAGGAAGCCTTAATGTCCATACAAGGACCCACATGGGAGGGAAACCACATAAATATGTGGAAGAGTTTCAGTGCAAGGGGGGGGGGGGCAAAAGCAATTCAGGTAAAAGCAATTAAGGGTGGAGGTATGCAGGGGATAGGTTGCAGCTGGGTGTTACTGGATTTAAGGAGCTAACCTTGAGACTGATCTTTGGGAGAAAAGTATCTGTTGCATTTTGGTGGTGGATGCTGCTGGTCTTTCCCCCAGGTCTTTTGGATTTTCGGTATCCTGACCTGTCTCCTGTAATTTTGGAACCCTTGAACCTTTGGACTGGCTTTTGACTATGGTATAGACCAGGGGTCCTCAAACTTTTTAAACAGAGGGCCAGGTAACAGTCCCTCAAAGTGTTGGAGGGCCGGATTATAATTTGAAAAAAGAATGAATTCCTATGCACACTCAACATATCTTATTTGTAGTGCAAAAACACTTTAAAACAATAAAATAATTAAAATGAAGAACAACTTTAAAAATATAAATTTATTAGTATTTCAATGGGAAGTGTGGGCCTGCTTTTGTCTGATGAGATAGGATTGTTGTTGTTGTTGTTGTTGTTGTTGTTGTGTGCTTTCAAGTCGTTACAGACTTAGGTTGACCCTAAGCGAGGGCCGGGTAAATGACCTTGGAGGGCCGCATTCGGCCCCCGGGCCTTAGTTTGAGGACCCCTGGTATAGACTCTTGATCCCTGGACTCTGTTATTGAACTCTCAGCGTTTGACCACTGGAATGGAACCTTTTGACTACAAAATTATTTTTGCTATCAGTTTTTATTTATTCTGTAGCTGAGTGCTATCTTTGTTTTATATTTTGGACTATTAAAACAGCCAGCAAGTAAGTGCTGTTTTAATTAAACTGTTTGATAAAACCGGGAGTTTGATTCATCTCTACCTAAATAAGGCAGAGCCCTGGCAACGTGACACCCTCGACTTATACTTGGGTCATATCAAAATCCATAACTTTGGCCTCAAAGCTGCCCCTGGCTTATACAATAACTCAAATTATCCATGATTATATAGGGGAAATATGGCAAAGAAGAAGAAATACAGTGTTTTGTCGCATAATAGTCACACTTTTTCCCATAAAATAGAGATGCGACTATTATGTGAAGAAAAAACCTGGTGGTTTTTGTGTGTGGTTTGTAAAATAAAAATTATGTTCCTGAGAGAAATCCTACAAATGCTTGAAATGCCACAAGAGCTTCAGACCTGGCTTCCCATCTGAGAAATTGTATGAATGCCTGAAGTGTGGAAAGCATGTCAGCTATTGAAGCACCTTCTGTTGCCTTCTGGCTTTTTTGCATGTCCTGGTGGGAAAATGGTGGTAGGCAGTGGTGTAATGTAAAATAAACCATGTGTAGTTCACGTTTCATCAGTCCACACACTGTCTTGTCAGAGGAAGAAAATATGCCACACAGATGATCAATAAAGAACAAGTAGTTTACTCTTCGTAATTCAGAACCACCTATTTACAATCATGAGAACAATTGCATCGACTCCCATAATGTCCTTTTAGACAGATTTCAAATGGTTTTTCTTTGTCCATGTGGAAAATATTCCCTCAGCAGCTCATGAAGCAAGAGCACACTCCAAACTGTCTCTCTCTGTCTCTCTGCAAGCACTTGCATAGCTCAAGCCTGAAAAATGTAACAGTAACCAAAAGTCCGAGGCTCAGCTAGCTCCCTGGCCAATCAGTTTCGTGCTTCTTATTTTACAGTTGATACACACACACACACATGAACTGATTTTTTACATGCTCCAACATTGGTATTGGAACGCATCTTCCCCTATGAACCATTGTGGAGATTAAGATCCTCCGGGGAGGCCCTGCTTTCCGTCCCGCCATTGTCGCAGGTACGATTAGTGAGGACGAGAGACAGGGCCTTCTCAGTGATTGCTCTCCGGCTATGGAACTCCCTTCCTGGTGAGACTAGGTCAGCCTCCTCCCTCCTGTCCTTTAGAAGGATGGTAAAAACTTGGCTGTGGGACCAAGCTTTTGGGACAGGGCAATAAAGCAGCGATAGGAATGATGACCAGGCCAGTTAAATTTGTTGTACCAGCTCCACTGTTGTACCAGCTCCACTGGCTGCCGATTTGCTACTGGGCTCAATTCAAGGTGCTGGCGTTGGCCTATAAAGCCTTAAACGGTTCCGGCCCAAGATACCGCATCTCGACCTACGAGCCCACCAGGACTTTGAGATCTTCCGGGGAGGCCCTGCTCTCGATCCCGCCTGCTTCACAAGCACGGCTGGCGGGGACGAGAGATAGGGCCTTCTCGGTGGTGGCTCCTCGGCTGTGGAACACCCTTCCCATGGACATTAGACTGGCTCCTTCCCTGATGATATTCCGCAGGAAATTAAAGACTTGGTTGTTCAAGAAGGCGTTCGAACAAGAAGTGCAATGATTGGTAATGACTATAGGAATGGAACAACAGAAATGATACTGGATTGTGGTTTGGACGATGAGACGACGCTGAATGGTTTTCGTAGTAATGACGATGTTTTTGTATAATGTGTATAATGGATTGTGAATTGTTTTTATACTGTGTTTTGAATTTTGTTCTTCCTATGTTGTACACCGCTGTGAGTCGCCCCTGGGCTGAGAACAGCGGTATATAAGCAAAGTAAATAAATAAATAAATTTGATGTGGATGACTAGGACGGTTTTAAATTGTGTATTTTAATATTTTGATAAATGTTTTTAATGTTTATGTATGTATATAAGAATTTGTGTCCCTTCGGGGTGAGAAGCTCAGAATATAAATGTTTTAAATAATTAAAATAAAATAAATTATTTATTTATTTATTTACCTTACTTATATACCGGTTTTCTCAGCCCGAAGGCGACTCACAGCGGTTCACAACAAATATGAACAGCAAAAATTCAGTGCTACAGTATAGAAACAGTAACAACCTAACACATTACACAATTAATAAACAGTTACTACAATACCCATTCACTGTCGTCTCGTCATCAAAAACATGTTCCAGATTCGTCATCCATTGTTCCATTCCAGTGTTCATTAACCAATCATTGCACTAATTATTGGAACGCCTGCTCAAACAGCCAGGTCTTCACCTTTTTGCGGAATACCATTAGAGATGGTGCTAGTCTAATGTCCGTAGGAAGGGCGTTCCACAGCCGAGGAGCCACCACCGAGAAGGCCCTATCTCTCGTCCCCGCCAGCCGAGCTTGAGAAGCAGGCGGGATCGAGAGCAGGGTCTCCCCGGAAGACCTCAAACTCCTGGTGGGTTCATAGGCAGAGATGCGGTCGTAATATTACATATAATATAATATTACATATAATATAAAAGTAATATTACATATAATATAAAATATATAATTATCATATCATGTTATGATTAGTATTAGTATTATATTGTATTACATTATATATACAATATTATATGTATATACAATATATTATATTGTATTATTAGCATTATATATTATTTATATGTGTGTGTAGTATGTGTATATATATATATGTGTGTGTGTATGTATTTATATTTATATATATAGAGAGAGCCCTCAAACATGTTAATATATTCTAGTATTATTGTTGGTCCAGAAAGGGTTAAAATCACAGAGTGCACAGCCCTAGAGAAGAGGGGAGGGAATCCCCAACGTCACTTCCGGGGATGCCCCACTGAATCAGAAGGTGGAGAGAAAGAAGCACATTGGTAGGAGCTCTCCCCTCACGCGCTGCTGATTGGCCAGACGGGGAGCGGGGCGTGGCCAGCAAAGAAAAGCAAGAAAGGAGTTCTTTTTCCAAACTGGGGGAAGAGGAGAGAAGGAAGGAAGGAAGGTAACGCGTTGCCTGCAGTGTCGTTACTAGGAACTCGTTACTTTTGGTAAGTAAGGGTGCAGATTGGCCCCACTTTGGAATGCCATGGCTGGGTGGTATGGAGCCCTGGGAGATGTAGTTTGGGGAGAAGGAGGAGGAGGCTCAAGACCTTGCAGACACCACAACTCCCAGGACTCCCTAGTACTCAGCCAGGGCAGTGGAAAGTGGCATCAAACCGCGTTAATTCTGCTGTGTAGATGCACCCTCAAGTTGCATTTCTGAAGCCTGCTTGGTCATCATTTCAGCATCATGAGACAGGGAGGGATCAGGTTCATACTGTATAGAAATGGAGATAAAATAGTTTCCCAAGGCCTCAAAGGAGGCGTGCTTTTAAAAAAGAGGTCAAAGAGTTATTGGAAGATAGAACAAATCTATATAGAATATTTCAGCATGGGGAGAGGCAAGGTGTGTGCTGTGACTTTGTTGGATAGATAGATAGATAGATACTAGGTAGGTCTTGTGTTTACTTTCCTATCTCTTTCCAAAGCCATAGAAGATGGCTTTGAAAGGCAGCAGATCACAGGAGCTGTCTTTATAGACCTTTCAGAGGCTTATGATACTGTGAACCACTGCCGCCTCCTGTGAAAAATGTATAATATCACAAAGGACTACCACCTCACCCGCCTCATAGGAAACCTGCTACAAAACAGGAGCTTTTTTGTTGAGTTCCAGGGCCAGAGAAGCAGATGGCGGAAACAGAAGAACGGCCTGCCTCAGGGGAGCGTGCTTGCTCCATAGATGTTTCAACATTTACACAAATGACCAGCCACTGCCAGAAGCAATGGAGAGCTTCATCTATGCTGATGATCGTGCCATCAACGCTCAAACAGAGAGCTTTGATGTGGTTGAACAGAAGCTCTCTGAAGCTTGAAGTGCTCTTACTGCCTAATACAGGGAAAACCATCAATGTTTAACATTTACACAAATGATCAGCCACTGTCAGAAGGGACAGAGAGTTTCATCTATGCTGATGATCGTGCCATTACTGCTCAAGCAGGGAGCTTTGAAATGGTAGAACAGAAGCTCTCCGAAGCTGTAGGTGCTCCTACTGCCTATTACAGGGAAAACCAGCTGATCCCCAATCCATCTAAAACACAGACATGTGCCTTTCATCTCAGGAACAGAGAAGCATCCCGAGCTCTGAAGATCACCTGGGAAGGAATCCCACTGGAGCATTGCAGCACACCCAAATACCTGGGAGTCACTCTGGACCGTGCTCTTACCTACAAGAAGCACTGCCTGAACATCAAGCAAAAAGTGGGTGCTAGAAACAATATCATATGAAATCTGACTGGCACAACCTGGGGATCACAAGCAAATACAGTGAAGACATCTGCCCTTGCGCCATGCTACTCTGCTGCTGAGTATGCATGCCCAGTGTGGAACACATCTCAGCACGCTAAAACAGTGGATATGGCTCTGTAATGAGACATGCCGCATTATCACGGGGTGTCTGCGCCCTATACCACTGGAAAAATTACACTGTTAGCCGGTATTGCACCACCTGACATCCGCCGGGAAGTAGCAGCCAATAGTGAAAGGACCAAGGCAGAGACATCTCCAGCTCATCCCCTGTTTGGGTATCAGCCAGCACGTCAACGACTTAAATCAAGAAATAGTTTTCTTAGATCTACAGAGACACTCGCTGGAACACCTCAGCAAGCGAGAGGTCCAAAAGTGGCAGGCTCAAACCCAGAACCTCAACCAATGGCTGATACCAAATGAGAGACTCCCCCTGGGCACACAGAAGACTGGGCGACTTGGAAGGCGCTGAACAGACTGCGCTCTGGCACCACGAGATGCAGAGCCAACCTTCAGAAATGGGGCCACAAAGTGGAATCCACGACGTGCGAGTGTGGAGAAGAGCAAACCACTCTTCTCCACTCTTCTACGTTGGACATAAAAGCAACACACGCTACACTAAATATTTTACGACACCATTTCTATGTTTCCGATTTTCCGATCCATTTACGATTTCCAAATTCCCAATTCTACGATTATATTTCAATGTTTCCAAATGCATTGTTAAATCGAATTTTCCTAGATTTCGATTTATTTTCATGTTTTGCAATTTTATATCTTTCTGTTATAACTTCCTTTCTTCTTTTTTCCAGGGCAGTCAATCTGCTTTAGTTCACCCAAATAATGCCTCGCCGAAAAACAAACTTAGGTCGCTATAGTCGCTGTATGCAACTGAAGCGAAAAAGAGCTGCAAATCAAACCGAGGAAGAAAAGGCATCAGAATTGAAGCGAAGGAGACAACAATTGGCGAAAATACGTGCCAAGGAAACGCCAGAACGACGTGAAGCCAGGCTCGAGGAGGCACGGGTGCGAGCGCGGCAATATCGTGTTGCAGCTGCAGCGAAGCTTCGAAGTGAACAGAGAAAACTGGAGAGGCTGGAGAGGCAGAGACTGGCTGAACAACTTGAACGAGAAAAAGTGGCTCGGCGCCAAACCAGACTCCGTCCTCGGCGATCAAGGCCACCCCTACGGTGGGTGGTGAAGGAGGGGGAAAACGGAAGTGAGGTGGTGTTGAGCGAAAGCGAGTGGAGCCTCCCTTCTCTTCGTCCTTCTCTCTCAGGTATCCCAAAGTCTTGTCACCTGCATCACCCTTTCCTTAACTTAAGGAGGAAGTGCAAGATAGGTTCTGTAGATTGGGTCTTAAGTTGAATTTGTATCTAAGTCAAAACAAGGACATTTTTAATGTACCTCCAGCCTAGCTATCTGTCCGTCTATTTATCTATCTATGTATACTTCATTTACTTAGGCCAGTGGTTCTCAACCTGGGGGTCGGGACCCCTGTGGGGGTCGCCAGGGGGTGCCAGAGGGGTCACCAAAGACCATCAGGAACCACAATATTTTCTGTTGGTCATAGGGGTTCTGTGTGGGAAGTTTGGCCCAATTCTGTCATTAGTGGGGTTCAGAATGCTCTGTGATTGTAGGTGAACTATAAATCCTAGCAACTACAACTCCCAAATGTCAAGATTCTATTTTTCCCAAACTCCGTCAGTGTTCACATTTGGGCATATTGAGTATTCATGTAGAGTTTGGTCCAGATCCATCATTGTTTGAGTCCACAGTGCTCTCTGGATGTAGGTGAACTACAACTCCCAAACTCAAGGTCAGTGGCCACCAACCCCTTCCAGTATTTTCTGTTGGCAATGGGAGTTCTGTGTGCCAGGTTGGGTCCAGTTCCATTGTTCAGAATGCTCTCTGATTGTAGGTGAACTATAAATCTTAGGAACTACAACTCCCAGATGACAAAATCAATCCCTCTCCCAACCCCACCAGTATTCAAACTTGGGCATATTGGGTATTTGTGCCAAATTTGGTCCAGTGAATGAAAATACATCCTACATATCAGATATTTACATTACAATTCATAACAGCAGCAAAATTAGAGTTATGAATTTTGTGGTTAGGGACCACCACAACATGAGGAACTGTATTAAGGGGTCGCGTCATTAGGAATGTTGAGAACCACTGCTCCAGCCTATCTATCTGTCTATCTGTCCGTATATTTATCTATCTATGTATACTTCATTTACTGAGGATGGTGGCCCTCCAAGTGTAGTGTCTTGATGGTGTAAACATAAGTGACTGTGGAGATATATTCTTGATCTGCTGTTCTTCCGCAGTGAGGGCATTGGTTTCCAGGTGGAAGGCGGTCCCGGTCAGGGTTGGCTTGATGCGCCTTCCTCTTGGCATGTTTCTCTCTTTCACCCTCCATTTGTGCCTCTTCAAATTCTACAGCACTGCTGGTCACAGCTGACCTCCAGCTAGAGCGCTCAAGGGCCAGGGCTTCCCAGTTCTCAGTGCCTATGCCACAGTTTTTAAGGTTGGCTTTGAGCCCATCTTTAAATCTCTTTTCCTGTCCACCAACATTATGTTTTCCATTCTTGATTTGGGAGTATAGTAACTGCTTTGGGAGATAGTGATCAGGCATTCAGACAACATGACCAGTCCTCACTAATAGCATAGGAGCATCACTTCAGTGCTAGTGGTCTTTGCTTCTTCAGCACGCTGACATTTGTCCGCCTATTTTTTATTTATCATGTCAGGAGCAAACCAAACAGTTGTATTGCATTTTTTAACAAACAAACAAACAAAGCACAAAGTTTGCAAGCTTGGTATTCTATTAAATGTCATTTAACCAGTATCTTGCCACTTGGAGTGCCTCTGGGGTTGTAAGAAGGTCCTCCATTGTGCATGTGGCAGGGCTCAGGTTGCATTGCAGCAGGTGGTCAGTGGTTTGCTCCTCCCCACACTCGCATGTCGTGGATTCCACTTTGTAGCCCCATTTCTGAAGGTTGGCTCTGCATCTCGTGGTGCCAGAGCGCAGTCTGTTCAGCGCCTTCCAAGTCGCCCAGTCTTCTGTGTGCCCAGGGGGAGTCTCTCATTTGGTATCAGCCATTGATTGAGGTTCTGGGTTTGAGCCTGCCACTTTTGGACTCTTGCTTGCTGAGGTGTTCCAGCGAGTGTCTCTGTAGATCTTAGAAAACTATTTCTTGATTTAAGTCGTTGACGTGCTGGCTGATACCCAAACGGGATGAGCTGGAGATGTCTCTGCCTTGGTCCTTTCACTATTAGCTGCCACTTCCCATCGTGGTTCTGGGTTTGAGCCTGCCACTTTTGGCACAACATCAAGAAGGGTCTCATACAGGCATGGGCAAACTTTGGCAGCTAAAGTGAGGTTGAACTGCATTAATTGTAGTGTTACAAGAACCCCCTCTGCCAAAGTGTGATTGTGCCTCACCAAACTACAACTCCCAGAATTACATAGCATTGAGCCATGGCAGCTAAAGTGAGGTCGAACTGCATTAATGCTACAGGGTAGATACAAACTTTGGCCCTCCAGGATTCACTGTATGACTTCAACACCCACAATTCCTAACAGCATACCAAATTGTGGGAGTTAAAGTCCAAAACACCTGAAGGACCAAAGTTTGCATCTAACCTGTAGCATTAATGCAGTTCGACCTCACTTTAGCTGCCATGGCTCAATGCTATGTAATGCTGGGAGTTGTAGTTTGGTGAGGCACAATCACACTTTGGCAGAGGGGAATCTTGTAACACTACAATTCCCAAGATTCCA
The DNA here is from genome assembly GCF_025583915.1 of Anolis sagrei ordinatus. Taxonomy (NCBI): domain Eukaryota; kingdom Metazoa; phylum Chordata; class Lepidosauria; order Squamata; family Anolidae; genus Anolis; species Anolis sagrei. Next base: position 305,640,163 of record NW_026845477.1, read on the forward strand.
CACATCGAGCCATGGCAGTTGAAGTGGTGTTGAACAGCAGTAGATGCAAACTTTGGTCCTTCAGGTGTTTTGGACTTTAACTCCCCGAAATCCCAGCTAGTTTACCAGTTTAGGAAGGGGCTGAAGCCGGAGGCGATGATGAAACCTTTCACTGTTTCACTATTGAAAGATTACTTTTTTTTTCTGTTCCAGGCAAAGATGGGAGGGTGAGTGTGAAGAAGGAAGAAATGTCAGATGCACCGGTTGACAACGTTCAGCATGGACACGAGGAGGGGAAAGCAGGGAAGAGGAAAGGCGCAGGGAGGAGAGGCCAAGCCAAGAAACACTTGCTTTGACAATCAATCCTTTCCCGGTTAGATGAAGAGAAAGCTCAGGGATCTGCCGAGTGTGAACAGACCTACTGCATGAATGCGCAGGAATCTCAAATACTTTGCACAGTAGAGAAGCTATATCAGTATTATATAGGGTGTGGAAAGCAGTTCGGTTCCTACGGTTGTGTGGTTTCACGTAAAAATAACCGCAAAGGGGAGAAACCGTATCAATGCCAGGAGTGTGGTCAGAGTTTCCGGCTGAAAGGTGAACTCATATCACGTCAAGGAACGCACCCGGGGGACAAACCGTACAAATGCTGTGAGTGTGGAAAGAGTTTTCCTGGGAAGACAGAGCTTATTAAAACTAATACTGTTTTGCCTTTGTGTTTATGTTCTGTTATTTCAAACAGGTATAATATACTTGCAGTGTTTTAATAGAAGGTCCCCCATGACCATCTGGCAAACAAACTAGTCAAATATGGGCTAGAAAAAATTATGGTTAGGTGGCTCTGTAATTGGTTAAGCCAGTGTTTCTCAACCTGGGGGTCGGGACCCCTAGAGGGGTCGCGAGGGGGTGTCAGAGGGGTCGCCAAAGACCATCGGAAAACACAGTATTTTCTGTTGGTCATGAGGGTTCTGTGTGGAAAGTTTGACTCAATTCTATGATTGGTGAAGTTCAGAATGCTCTTTGATTGTAGGTGAACTATAAATCCCAGCAACTACAACTCCCAAATGTCAAGGTCTGTTCTCCCCCAAACTCCACCAGTGTTCACATTTGGGCATATTGGGTATTTGTGCCAAGTTTGGTCCAGATCCATCATTGTTGTGTATTCAAAGCTTCATTTTGTTGTTGTTGTTGTTCAATCGTTCAGTCGTCTCCGACTCTTCGTGACCTCATGGACCAGCCCACGCCAGAGCTCCCTGTCGGCCGTCACCACCCCCAGCTCCTTCAAGGTCAGTCCAGTCACTTCAAGGATGCCATCCATCCATCTTTCCCTTGGTCGGCCCCTCTTCCTTTTACCTTCCACTTTCCCCAGCATAATTGTCTTCTCTAGGCAACTCATTGTTTGAGTCCATAGTGCTTTCTGTAGGTGAACTACAACTCCCAAACTCAAGGTCAATGCCCACCAAACCCTTCCAGTATTTCCTGTTGGTCATGGGAATTCTGTGTGCCAACTTTGGTTCAATTCCATCATTGGTGAAGTTCAGAATGCTCTTTGATTGTAGGTGAACTAAAATCCCAGCAACTACAACTCCCAAATGACAAAATCAATCCCCCACCCAATCCCACCAGTATTCAAATGTGGGTATATCGGGTATTTGTGCCAAATTTGGTCCAGTGAATGAAGATATCCTGCATATCAGATATTTACATTGCGATTCATAACAGTAGCAAAATTCCAGTTATGAGGTAGCAGCAAAAATAATATTATGGTTGGGGGTCACCACAACAGGAGGACCTGTACTAAGGGGTCTCGGCATTAGGAAGGTTGAGAACTACTGGGTTAAGCGAACGAATCAAGGGGGTGATTCTCCCCAAGGCTTCCTCTTCATCCTGGAAAGAAGTCACGAGTGGCGTCCCTCCTGGGCCCGGTCCTGTTGAGGGTCTTGATTCATGACTTACACCAGGGGTCCTCAAACTAAGGCCCGAGGGACAGATACGGCCCTCCAAGGTCACTACCCGGCCCTCACTCAGGGTCAACCTAAGTCATAGGTAAAGGTAAAGGTTTTCCCTTGACATGAAGTCCAGTCATGTCTGACTCTGGGGTGTGGTGCTCATCTCTATTTCTAAGCCGAAGAGCCAGCGTTGTCCGTAGACACCTCCAAGGTCATGTGGCCGGCATGACTGCATGGAGCGCCGTTACCTTCCCGCCGGAGCGGTACCTATTCATCTACTCACATTTGCATGTTTTTGAACTGCTAGGTTGGCAGAAGCTGGGGCTGACAGCGGAAGCTCACGCCACTCCCCGGATTCGAACCTGTGACCTTTTCATCAACAAGCTCAGCAGCTCAGTGCTTTAACCCACTGCGCCACAGCGGGCTCCAACCTAAGTCTTAAACAACTTGAAAGCACACAATTACCTTGGGAAGTCTGACTTGGCCACGGTGGTCCATGCTTTGGTTACATCCCGTTTAGATTACTGCAACACTCTCTACGTGGGGTTGCCTCTGAAGACTGCCCGGAAGCTGCAGCTAGTCCAACGCTCGGCAGCCAGACTACTAACGGGTGCTGGGTACAGGGAGCACACCACTCCGCTGTTACAACAGCTCCACTGGCTGCCAATTAGCTTCCGAGCACAATTCAAAGTGCTGGTGTTAACCTATAAAGCCCTAAACGACTCCGGCCCTGTTTACCTCTCCGAACGTATTCTCCCCTATGAACCATCAAGATTATTAAGATCGTCTGAAGAGGCCCTGCTCTCGGTCCCACCGGCCTCGCAAGCGCGTCTGGTGGGGACGAGGGACAGGGCCTTCTCGGTGGTGGCCCCTCGACTCTGGAACTCTCTCCCACTGGAGATCAGAACCGCCCCCTATCCTGACATTCAGGAAACAGGTGAAGACGTGGTTATGGAGACAGGCATTCGACGAGTGAGCCAACACCCTGAGATATGGATGGAGGATGATGAACAACGATTTTAGTGTGACGACTGACCATTGTAGTTATTGAATGTAATTGCTGTTTTAATGTTTTATTGTAATATGAATTATGATGTTTTATTGACTGTATGTGATATTATGGTTGGAAACCGGTCTGAGTCCCTCAAGAGAGGTGAGAAGGTCGGTATATAAAACTTTTAAATAAATAAATAAATACATAAACGACAACAATCCTATTGTCGAAGGCTTTCATGGCCGGAATCACTAGTTTGTTGTAGGTTTTTTCGGGCTATATGGCCATGGTCTAGAGGCATTCTCTCCTGACATTTTGCCTGCATCTATGGCAAGCATCCTCAGAGGTAGGGAGGTCTGTTGGAAGTAGGAAAAAGGGTTTATATATCTGTGGAATGACCAGGGTGAGACAAAGGACTCTTGTCTGCTGGAGCTAGGTGTGAATGTTTCAACTGACCACCTTGATTAGCATATAATGGCTTGACAGTGCCTAGAGCAAACTTTTCATGTCACCTGGGTTGTTTATTTATTTATTTATTTATTTATTTACTGCATTTGTTGACCGCCGTTCTCAGCCCTAGGGCGACTCACGGCGGTGTACAACATATAAAAACAGTTTACAATAAAGCAATAACACAACAAAATATCAACATAACTATCAATGTATAACAATAATATAACTACACTAAATCATCCGCGCCGTCTCATCATAGAATCGTAAACCAATCTCGTAATCCGTATTCCGTTCCAGTCGTCATTGCCAATTGTCGTAGCACTTAGTTAAACGCCTTCTCAAATAACCATGTCTTTAGGCTCTTGCGGAATGACATAAGGGAGGGCGCCTGTCTGATGTCTACAGGGAGGGTGTTCCACAGCCGGGGGGCCACCACCGAGAAGGCCCTATCTCTCGTCCCCGCCAGACGTGCCTGTGAGGCAGGCGGGATCGAGAGAAGGGCCTCCCCAGACGATCTCAAGGTCCTCGTGGGCTCATAGGCCAAGATGCGGTCTGAAAGGTATTTTGGGCCGGAACCGTTTAGGGCTTTGTAGGCCAACACCAGCACCTTAAATTGGGCCCGGTAGCAGATCGGCAGCCAGTGGAGCTGGAACAACAAGGGCGTTGTGTGCTCCCTGCGTCCCGCTCCTGTTAGTAACATGGCTGCCGCGCGCTGGACTAGCTGAAGCTTCCGGGCCGTCTTCAAGGGCAGCCCCACGTAGAGAGCGTTGCAGTAGTCAAGGCGGGATGTGACCAGAGCGTGTACCACCATGGCCAAGTCAGACTTCCCGAGGTACGGGCGCAGCTGGCGCACGAGCCTAAGCTGTGCAAATGCTCCCCTGGTCACCGCTGAAACCTGGGGATCCAGGCTCAACGATGAATCCAGGATCACACCCAAGCTGCGAACCTGCGCCTTCAAGGGGAGTGCGACCCCATCCAGCACAGGCTGTAACCCTATACCCTGTTCGGCCTTGCGACTGACCAGGAGTACCTCTGTCTTGTCTGGATTTAGTTTCAGTTTGTTCGCCCTCATCCAGACCGTCACAGCGGCCAGGCACCGGTTCAGGACCTCGACAGCCTCCTTAGTAGCAGGTGGAAAGGAGTGACAGGTTGGACATCATCTGCGTACAGATGACACCGCACCCCGAAACTCCGGATGATCTCACCCAGCGGCTTCATGTAGATATTAAACAGCATGGGGGACAGTATAGAGCCCTGTGGAACCCCACAGGTCAAAGGCTGTGGTGTTGAACAGGAGTCCCCCAATAACACCTTCTGGGTACGACCCTCCAGAAATGACTGGAGCCACTGCAAAACAGTGCCTCCGAGACCCATTTCCGCAAGGCGCCCCAGAAGGATACCGTGGTCGACGGTATCGAAGGCCGCTGAGAAGTCCAGAAGCACCAACAGGGACACACTCCCCCTGTCGAGCTCCCGGCGCAGATCATCCACTAAGGCGACCAAGACCGTCTCGGTTCCATGTCCCGGTCTGAAACCAGACTGTGCCGAATCCAGATAATCCGTGTCTCTCAAGAATACCTGGAGTTGTGAGGCCACCACGCTTTCCATGACTTTGCCCAAAAAGGGGAGATTGGAAACAGGCCGAAAGTTGTCAAATTTAGTGGGGTCCAATGATAGTTTCTTCAACAGCGGTTTTATAACTGCTTGTTTTAAGCACGCTGGAATCTTGCCTTCCCGAAGGGAGGCATTAACCACCACCGTTACCCACTCAGCCAATCCCCCTCTGGCCTCCTTCAGAAGCCAGGATGGGCAGGGGTCTAGGATGGAAGTGGGCCTCTTGATTAGCATATCTGTGGAATGGCCAGGGTGGGACAAAGAACTCTTGTCTGTCCAAATTTGGTGTCAATTCCCCCAGGGTTTTTTGAGTTCTGTGAATAGCACAAACGAACGTTACATTTTTATTTATGCTAGCCGTTCCCTGCCACGCGTTGCTGTGGCCCTCTCTGTTGGTCATGGGGGTTCTGTGTGGGAGGTCTGGCTCAATTCTATCATTGGTGGGGTTCAGAATGCTCTTGGATTGTAGGTGAACTATAAATCCCAGCAACTACAACTCCCAAATGTCAAGATTCTATTTTCCCCAAACTCCACCAGTGTTCACATTTGGGCATATGAGTATTTGCGTAGAGTTTGGTCCAGATCCATCGTTGTTTGAGCCCACAGTGCTCTCTGGATGTGGGTGAACTACAACTCCAAAACCAAAGGACACTGCCCATTAAACCCTTCCAGGATTTTTTGTTGGTCATGGGAGAACTGTGTGCCAAGTTTGGTTCAGTTCCATCGTTGATGGGGTTCAGAATGCTCTTTGATTGTAGGTGAACTACAAATCCCAGCAACTACAACTCCCAAATGTCAAGATTCTATTTTCCCCAAACTCCACCAGTGTTCACATTTGGGCATATTGAGTATTTGTGTAGAGTTTGGTCCAGATCCATCATTGTTTGAGTCCACAGTGCTCTCTGGATGTAGGTGAACTACAACTCCAAAACCAAAGGACACTGCCCACCAAACCCTTCCAGTATTTTCTGTTGGTCATGGGAGAACTGTGGTTCAATTCCATCGTTGTTGGGATTCAGAATGCTCTTTGATTGTAGGTGAACTATAAATCCCAGCAACTACAACTCCCAAATGATAATGAAGGTAGTTGGTTCTGCAGCCTCTGGGCCCTAGAGAAGGAAGAGGGGGAATCCCCAACGTCACTTCCGGGGATGCCCCCCTGCATCAGGAGGAAAGGAGCACATTGGTAGGAGTTCTCCCGCCAGCAAGTGACGCAACACTAGGAGGGCGCTGCTGATTGGTCAAAGGGGGAGCCTCCTTTTTTCCAAACTGGGGGAAGAGGAGAGCAGAGCTAGGTGGAAGGAAGGAAGGAAGGTAACGCGTTGCCTGCACTGTCGTTACTAGGAACTCGTTACTTTTGGTAAGTAAAGTTGCAGTTTGGCCCCACTTTTAAATGCCATGGAGTCCTGGGAGATGTAGTTTGGGGAGGAGGAGGAGGCTCAAGACCTTGCAGACACCACCACTCCCAGGACTCCATAGCACTGACAAAGGATTAAAAAAAAACTCTAAAATTAAAACAGCAGAGGGAAAACAATTAGGGACATCTAATCACCTCTCAAAAAAAGATTCCCCCCAGGCACTTCCAAGCCATTAAATGCTAATCAAGGTGGTCAGTTGAAACATTCACACCTAGAGATGTTCAATGTATTGTCGAAGCTTTCATGGCCGGAATCACTGGGTTGTTGTAGGTTTTTCCGGGCTATATGGCCATGTTCTGGAGGCAATTTTTCTCCTGACGTTTCGCCTGCATTTATGGCAAGCATCCTCAGAGGTAGTGAGGTCTGTTGGAAGTAGGAAAAATGGTTTATATAGCCCCCGGTGGCGCAGTGGGTTAAAGCACTGAGCTGCTGAGCTTGTTGATCGAAAGGTCGCAGGTTCGATTCCGGGGAGCGGCGTGAGCTTCCGCTGTCAGCCCTAGCTTCTGCCAACCTAGCAGTTCGAAAACATGCAAATGTGAGTAGATCAATAGGTACCGCTCCGGCGGGAAGGTAACGGTGCTCCATGCAGTCATGCTGGCCACATGACCTTGGAGGTGTCTACGGACAGCGCTGGCTCTTCGGCTTAGAAATGGAGATGAGCACCACACCCCAGAGTCAGACATGACTGGACTTAATGTCAGGGGACTACCTTTACCTTTTTATATCTGTGGAATGACCAGGGTGAGACAAAGGGCTTTGTAAGCTTGGGCTAGGTGTGAATGTTTCAGCTGATCACCTTGATTAGCATTCAATGGCGTGAAAGATTCCCCCCAGGCACTTCCAAGCCATTGAATGCAAATCAAGGTGATCAGCTGAAACATTCACACCTAACCCCAGCAGACAAGAGTCCTTTGTCTCACCCTGGTCATTCCACAGATATATAAACCCATTTTTCCTACTTCCAACAGACCTCACTACCTCTGAGGATGCTTGCCATAGATGCAGGCGAAACGTCAGGAGAAAAATTGCCTCCAGAACATGGCCATATAGCCCGGAAAAACCTACAACAACCCATTCACACCTAGCTCCAGCAGACAAGAGTCCTTTGTCCCACCCTGGTCATTCCACAGATATATAAACCCATTTTCCTAGTTCCAACAGACCTCACTACCTCTGAGGATGATTGCCATAGATGCAGGCGAAATGTCAGGAGAGAATGCCTCTAGAACATGGCCATATAGCCTGAAAAAACCTACAACAACCCATTTCAAAAATTGCAACATATTAAACAGAGATATTAGAGGCAAAGATGAAGTCCTTTGGCCACATCATGAGAAGACAGGAAAGCTTAGAGAAGGGAATAATGCTGGGGGAAATGGAAGGAAAAAGGAAGAGGGGCTGACGAAGGGCATGGTGGATGGATGGCATACTTGAAGGGACTGGCTTGAGCTTGAAGGAGCTGGGGGTGGTGACGGCCGACAGGGAGCTCTGGCCTGGGCTGATCCAGGAGGTCACGAAGAGTCAGAAGCAACTGAACGGTTAAACAACAATAAACAAACATAAATAAACATGCAAATGTTTGTTCAAAATCTTAAATCTCTCAAAAATTTTCACCGATTGCTTTGAAATTTTGGCACAACATGGCATTCGAATACGCTCATGTTTTTATATCCCTGTTATGTTTTTAGATACCCACTATTATATAGATGTCGCACCAATGAAGGGTAAAAATATGTATTGTCGAAGGCTTTCATGTCTGGAATCACTGGGTTGTTGTAGGCTTTTTCAGGCTATATGGCCATGGTCTAGAGCAGGGGTCCTCAAACTACGGCCCACGTTCCAGAAGCATTCTCTCCTAACAACCTCTGAATATGCCTGCCACAGATGCAGGCGAAATGTCAGGAGAGAATGCTTTTAGAACATGGCCATACAACCCGAAAAACCTACAACAACCCAGTATTTATTTATCGTGTATTGCATTAAAAAAGAGACAAACAAGCAAGCAAAACACAAAGTTTGCAGACTTGGTATTTTATTAAATGTCCTTTGACCAGTAGCTGGCCACTTGGAGTGCCTCTGGTGTTGCGGCAAGAAGGTCCTCCATTGAGCATGTAGCAGGGCTCAGGTTGCATTGCAGCAGGTGGTCAGTGGTTTGCTCTTCTCCACACTCGCATGTCGAGGATTCCACTTTGTGGCCCCATTTCTTGAGGTTGGCTCTGCATTTCGCAGTCTGTTCAGCGCCTTCCAAGTCGCCCAGTATTCTGTGTGCCCAGGGGGGAGTGTCTCATTGGGTATCAGCCATTGGTTGAGGTTCTAGGTTTGAGCCTGCCACTTTTGGACTCTTGCTTTCTGAGGTGTTCTAGCGAGTGTCACTGTAGATCTTAGAAAACTATTTCTTGATTTAAGTCGTTGGCGTGCTGGCTGATGCCCAAACAATTGATGGGCCGTAGATGTCACAACCCGGTAAAAATATGTGTGTGTGTGTTTTTTTAAAAAAGAACAACATCAGTTTGATGTAAAAGTAACATACACTATACTAAATATTTTACTGATACCCAAACCGAGGATGGGCCGGAGATGTCACAACCCGGTAAAAATAATTGTTGGGGTTTTTTTAAAAAAAAGAACAACATCCATTTGACGTAAAAGCAACACAAGCTATACTAAATATTTCACGACACCATTTCTATGTTTCCGATTTCCGATCCATTTACGATTTCCGAATTCCCAGTTCTACGATTATATTTCAACGTTTCCAAATGCACTGTTAAATCGAATTTTCCTACATTTCGATTTATTTTCATGTTTTGTAATTTTATATCTTTCTGTTTTAACTTCCCTTCCTCTTTTTTCCAGGGCAGTCAATCTGCTTTAGTTCACCCAAATAATGCCTCGCCGAAAATCAAACTTAGGTCCCCGTACTCGCAGAGCGCGAGCAAAGCGACGAGCAGTTGCAAATCAAACTGAGGAAGAAAAGGCATCAGCATTGAAGCGAAGGAGACGACAACTGGCGAAATTACGTGCCAAGGAAACACCAGAGCAACGTGAAGCCAGGCTCGAGGAGGCACGGGTGCGAGCGCGGCAATATCGTGTTGCAGCTGCAGCTCAGCTTCGAACCCGACAGAGAAAACTGGAGAGGCTGGAGAGGCAGAGGCTGGCTGAACAACTTGAACGAGAAAAAGCGGCTCAGCACCAAACCAGACTCCGTCCTCGGCGATCAAGGCCACCCCTGCGGTGGGTGGTGAAGGAGGGGGAAAACGGAAGCGAGGTGGTGTTGAGCGAAAGCGAGTGGAGCCTCCCTTCTCTTCGTCCTTCTTTCTCAGGTATCCCAAAGTCTTGTCACCTGCATCACCCTTTCCTTAACTTAAGGAGGAAGTGCAAGATAGGTTCTGTAGATTGGGTCTTAAGTTGAATTTGTATGTAAGTCAGAACAAGTATAGCCTATCTATCTGTCTGTCTGTTTATCTATCTATGTATATCTATCTATGTCCATCTATCTATGGACAAGGAAACTAGTCCAATGTGGGCTAGGCAAAACTACAGTGAGGTGGATCTGTAATTGGTTAAATGGACGAACCCAGAGGGGTGCTCACCAATGCTTCCTCTTCATCCTGGAAAGAAGTGACGAGCAGAGTGCCATCCGCAGGGTTCTGTCCTGGGCCCGGTCCTGTTCAACATCTTTATTAATGACTTAGATGAAGGGCTAGAAGGCATGATCATCAAGTTTGCAGACGACACCAAATTGGGAGGGATAGCTAATACTCCAGAGGACAGGAGCAGGATTCAAAATGATCTTGACAGATTAGAGAGATGGGCCAAAACTAACAAAATGAAGTTCAACAGTGACAAATGCAACATACTCCACTTTGGCAGGAAAAACGAAATGCAAAGATACAGAATGGGGGACAATGCCTGGCTCGAGAGCAGTACGTGTGAAAAAGATCTTGGAGTCCTCGTGGACAACAAGTGAAACATGAGCCAACAATGTGATGTGGCGGCAAAAAAAGCCAATGGGATTTTGGCCTGCATCAATAGGAGCATAGTGTCTAGATCTAGGAAGTAATGCTACCCCTCTATTCTGCTTTGGTTAGACCACACCTGGAATATTGTGCTCCAATTCTGGGCACCACAATTCAAGAGAGATATTGACAAGCTGGAATGTGTCCAGAGGAGGGCGACTAAAATGATCAAGGGTCTGGAGAACAAGCCCTATGAGGAGCGGCTTAAGGAGCTGGGCATGTTTAGCCTGAAGAAGAGAAGGCTGAGAGGGGATATGATAGCCATGTATAAATATGTGAGAGGAAGCCACAGGGAGGAGGGAGCAAGCTTGTTTTCTGCTTCCCTGGAGACTAGGACGCGGAACGATGGCTTCAAACTACAAGAGAGGAGATTCCATCTGAACATGAGGAAGAACTTCCTGACTGTGAGAGCCGTTCAGCAGTGGAACTCTCTGCCCCGGAGTGTGGTGGAGGCTCCTTCTTTGGAAGCTTTTAAACAGAGGCTGGATGGCCATCTGTCAGGGGGTGATTTGAATGCGATATTCCTGCTTCTTGGCAGGGGGTTGGACTAGATGGCCCATGAGGTCTCTTCCAACTCTTTGATTCTATGATTCTATGATTCATTTACTTAGGCGATCCTCAAAGTGTAGTGTCTTGACGGTGGATACTTAGGCGACTGTGGAGATATATTCTTGGTCTGCATGTTCTTACGCAGTGAAGACATTCGTTTCCAGGTGGAAGGCGGTCAGAGTGAGAATTGAGGTTACCAGATCACACAGACGCAAAACAGCACACACTGCAGTTTTCAATTCCAAAAATAACAAAGTTTACTTAGCACATCTTAAGACAGGTCTACTTCCAAGAGGACTACATCATGAACACTACAAAGCACAGCACACAACAGTTTCCAGAACATCTGCTTATCTCATTTCTCTCTGGCTGGATCCTCCCTTTTTCTTCCCAGGCAGGAAAATTTGTTATCTAACTTCTGTCAAGGTCTTTACTCTCTCTGCCTCTAGCAACAACAATTCTAGCATACAATTGAACATAACTGAATCCATTTTGAATACATATGAACACCATTGTTAAACATATTGAAACACATTGAAAAACATACATGCATACTTTCAATAATCCTGACAGGTCAGGGTTGGCTTGATGCGCCTTCCACTTGGCATGTTCCTCTCTTTTATTTATTTATTTATTTATTTATTTTATACGCTTGTATACCGCTAATATCTCAGCCTAGGTCGGCGACTCATTGCGGTTTACAACAATTAAAAACAGTATTCAATTTAAAACATAAAACACATATACAATACAATTATTGGGCCACCAATAATAATCCCATGCATCTCGTAACTAAAATCACAATCCAATATTCGTCGTCTATGATTACCAATCCTTTAGTCATCAAGATTCGATTGCAACGGATTAACCGAATGCTTGTTTAAACAACCATGTTTTCAATCTCTTCCGAAACACCATCAGCGAGGAGGCTGATCGTACCTCTATAGGGAGGGTGTTCCAAAGCCGAGGGGCCACCACAGAAAAGGCCCTGTCTCTCGTTCCCGCCAGCCGCACTTGTGAAGCCGGCGGGATAGAGAGCAGGGACTCTCCAGAAGATCTTAGGGTCCTGGTGGGCTGATAGGCTGAGATACGTTCGGATAGATAAGTTGGGCCAGAACCGTTTAGGGTTGATCAACATTTCTTTCACCCTCCATTCGTGCCTCTTCAAATTCTGCAGCACTGCTGGTCACAGCTGACCTCCAGCTGGAGTGCTCAAGGGCCAGGGCTCCCCAGTTCTCAGACAGAGTTATTAAGGTTGGCTTTGAGTCTCTTTTCTTCTCTTTTCTTTCAATCTCTTTTCTTCTCTACCAACATTCCGCTTTCCATTCTCGAGTTCGGAATATAGTAACTGCTTTGGGAATATTTACTTACTTAGGCAATCCCTCGTTGACCGAGATAGCCTTCAGGATCAGTATTCTGGTGGGTCCATAGGTGACTGTGGAGCCCTATTCTTGACCTGCATCGTCTCTCGCAGTGAGGGCATTGGTTTCCAGGTGGAAGGCGGTCCCGGTCGGGGTTGGCTTGACGTGCTTTCCTCCTGGCACGTTTCTCTCTTTCACCCTCCATTCGTGCCTCTTCAAATTCTCCAGCACTGCTGGTCACAGCTGACCTCCAGCTGGAGCGCTCAAGGGCCAGGGCTTCCCAGTTCTCAGTGTCTATGCCAGAGTTTTTAAGGTTGGCTTTGAGCCCATCTTTCAATCTCTTTTCCTGTCCCCCAACATTCCGTTTTCCGTTCTTGAGTTTGGAGTAGAGCAACTGCTTTGGGAGACGGTGGTCGGGCATCCGGACAACGTGGCTGGTCCAGCGGAGTTGATGGCGGAGGACCATTGCTTCAGTGCTGGTGGTCTTACTTCGTCCAGCACGCTGACATTTGTCTACTTGTCTTCCCAAGAGATTTGCAAGATTTTCTGGAGGCAACGCTGATGGAATCGTTCCAGGAGTTGCATGTGACATCTGTAGACAGTCCATGTTTCACAGGCGTATAGCAGAGTTGGGAGGACAATAGCTTTATAAACAAGCACCTTGGTCTCCCTTCGGATGTCCCAGTCCTCCAACACTCTGTGCTTCATTCGGAAGAATGCTGTACTCACAGAGCTCAGGCGGTGTTGTATTTCAGTGTCAATGTTGACTTTTGTGGCGAGGTGGCTACCAAGGGAGCAAAAAGGATCAACATTTTCTAATGTTACACCATTAAGCTGTGTTTCTGGTATTGGAGAGGGATTGGCTGGTGACTGCTGGAAGAGCACTTTGGTTTCCTCAATGTTTAATGACATTGTATGCTTCTCATATGCTTCTTCAAACGTGCTTAGCGTGGCTTGTAGGTCTTCTTCTGAATGCGCACCGACGTTGTTATCAGCATGTTGGAGTTCTATATCACGTTATTGTGACCTTGGTTTTGGCTTTCAGTCTTGCCATCTGTCCGATAGATGATTTCCACTCCGGTGGGAAGCTTCCCATCAACAAGGTGAAGTATCATAGCGATGAAGATGGAGAATAGAGTTGGGGCAATAACACATCCCTGTTTGACACCCGATTCCACCTTAAATGGGTCACTTTGGGAGCCATTGCTGTCCAAGACTGTTGCCATCATGTCATCATGGAGGAGCCGCAGGATGTTCACAAATTTGCTTGGGCACTCAATTTTTTGGAGGATGGTCCAGAGAGCGCTACAATTCACTGTCGAATGCCTTTGCCAGGTCAATGAATGCCATGTACAGAGGTTGGTTTTGTTCCCTGCGTTTTTCTTGGAGCTGTCGTGCAGTGAAGATCATGTCCACGGTTCCTCTGGAGGGGCGGAAGCCGTTCTGGGATTCTGGGAGGGTGTCTTCTGAGAGGGGCAGAAGGCGGTTTGCAAGGATTCTTGCGAGGATTTTCCCAGCGGAGGTTAGAAGGGAGACACCTCGATAGTTTCCTCCCCTTTTTTGAAGAGGGTGATGATGGTGGCCTCCTTGAAATCTGCTGGGATTTTCTCGGTCACCCACACTTTTTCTATGATCCGGTTGAGTTTTTGCGTCAGCTCAGGTCCTCCCTCTTTAAAGATTTCAGCAGGGATCCCATCAGGTCCGTTGGCTTTGTTATTTTTTTTGTTGGCTGATGGCATTGCTGACTTCTTCCAAACTAGGCAGTGCTGCAAGCTCATCCCTGGTTTGTTGTTGCGGAATTTGTGAGAGAACCTCTTCGGCCACATGCGATTCACTGTATGACTTCAACACCCACAATTCCTAACAGCATACCAAATTGTGGGAGTTAAAGTCCAAAACACCTGAAGGACCAAAGTTTGCATCTAACCTGTAGCATTAATGCAGTTCGACCTCACTTTAGCTGCCATGGCTCAATGCTATGTAATGCTGGGAGTTGCAGTTTGGTGAGGCACAATCACACGTTGGCAGAGGAGGTTCTTGTAACACTACAACTCCTAAGCCATGGCAGCTGAAGTGGTGTTGAACAGCAGTAATTCTGTTAGGTTTAGGAAGGGGACTGAAGCCAGAGGTGATGATGAAACCTTTCACTGTTTCACTATTGAAAGATTACTTTTTTTTTCTGTTCCAGGCAAAGATGGGAGGGTGAGTGTGAAGAAGGAAGAAATGTCAGATGCACCGGTTGACAACGTTCAGCATCGACACGAGGAGGGGAAAGCAGGGAAGACGAAAGGAACGGGGAGGAGAGGCCAAGCCAAGAAACACTTGCTTTGACAATCAATCCTTTCCCGGTTAGATGAAGAGAAAGCTCAGGGATCTGCCGAGTGTGAACAGACCTACTGCATGAATGCGCAGGAATCTCAAATACTTTGCACAGTAGAGAACCTATATCAGTATTATATAGGGTGTGGAAAGCAGTTCGGTTCCTATGGTTGTGTGGTTTCACGTAAAAATAACCTCAAAGGGGAGAAACCGTATCAATGCCGGGAGTGTGACCAGAGTTTCCAGCTGAAAGGTGAACTCCTATCACATCAAGAAACGCACCCAAGGGACAAACCCTACAAATGCTGTGAGTGTGGAAAGAGTTTTCCTGGGAGTACAGAGCTTATTCAGAGTTTATTAAAACTACTACTGTTTTGCCTTTGTGTTTATGTTCTGTTATTTCTAACCGTGTTTTAGTAGAAGGTCCCCCATGACCGTCTGGCAAACAAACTAGTCAAATATGGGCTAGACAAAACTATGGTTAAGTGGCTCTGTAATTGGTTAAGCGAACGAACCCAGGGGGTGATTCTCCCCAAGGCTTCCTCTTCATCCTGGAAAGAAGTCATGAGTGGCGTCCCTCCTGGGCCCGGTCCTGTTGAGGATCTTGATTCATGACTTACATCAGGGGTCCTCAAACTAAGGCCCGAGGGGTGGACACGGCCCTCCAAGGTCATTTACCCGGCCCTCACTCAGGGTCAACCTAAGTCTTAGGTAAAGGTTTTCCCCTGACATTAAGTCCAGTTGTGTCCGACTCTGGGATGTGGTGCTCATCTCTATTTCTAAGCTGAAGAGCCGGCGTTGTCTGTAGACACCTCCAAGGTCATGTGGCCGGCATGACTGCACGGAGCATCGTTACCTTCCAGCCGGAGTGGTACCTATTGATCTACTCACATTTGCATGTTTTTGAACTGCTAGGTTGGCAGA
>NW_026845477.1:305669938-305727474 GCF_025583915.1 Anolis sagrei ordinatus
AGTACCTAATGATCTACTCACATTTGCATGTTTATGAACTGCTAGGTTGGCAGAAGCTGGGGCTAACAGTGGGAGCTCAGCCCGCTCCCCAGATTCGAATCCTTTCAATCAGCAAGTTCAGCAACTCAGCAGTTTAACCCGCTGCACCACCGGGGGCTCCTTTTTCTATATACTGTATATACTCGAGTATAAGCCTAATTTTTCAGCCCTTTTTTAAGGCTGAGAAAGTCCCCCTCGGCTTATACTCGAGTCAAAGTTATTTATTATTATTTTATTACATTTATTATTTTACTATATTATTATTATTATTTGAAACACAACAAGATAAGTACAGAGCAAACAGGATCCTTATAGGGTTGTTGTAGGTTTTTTTGGGCTATATGGCCATGTTCTAGAGGCATTCTCTCCTGACGTTTCGCCTGCATCTGTGGCAAGCATCCTCAGAGGTAGTGAGGTCTGTTGGAACTAGGAAAAGGGTTTATATATCTGTGGAATGACCAGGGTGGGACAAAGGACTCTTGTCTGCTGGAGCTAGGTGTGAATGTTTCAGCTGACCACCTTGATTAGCCTTTGATGGCCTGGCAGTGCCTGGGGCAATCTTTTGTTGAGAGGGGATTAGATGTCCCTGATTGTTCTTCCCTCTGCTGCTTTGCTGTTAATTTTAGAGTTTTTTAATACTGGTAGCCAGATTTTGTTCATTTTCATGGTTTCCTCCTTTCTGTTGAAATTGTCCACATATTATTTACAGTGTTTATATTCCGCCCTTCTCACCCAGCCAGGGGAACTCAGGGCAGATTACAATGCACATATACATGGCAAACATTCAATGCCAGTTAGACATACAACATATATAGACAGATGCAGAGGCAATTTAACATTCCAGCTGTGCTCAAGCTTTTCTGGCTTCATGAGCTTATGTGGATTCCGGCTCAATTCCAGCCACAGGGGTAGCTGCCACTCGACCACTTGTGACACCGAGTCCTTAGATTGAGTACTTCCTCATTCTTCTGCATGCTGCTGGAAAGTTTTATGGCATCCTAAATTAGTTAAATTAGCCTCCCCGCATAAACGGTGCCAGAATTTCCTACTTGACAGATACAAGTGTCTTTCGGGCTGCATAGGTCAACAGCAAGCTAGATTTTTAATGGTCGGAAGCTTACTCCGACCTGGGCTGGCTTCGAACTCATGACATCTCAGTCAGTAGTGATTTAATAATAATAATAATAATAATAATAATAATAATAATAATAATAATAATTTTATTGCCCGACTTACTGGGCAAGGCCTGTTGTGGCGGAGGCGCCCTCCAACCAGCAATGGTTGCAGGGGGCTTCTCCTTTCCAGAAGCGCTCTGCGTGGCGGGAAGTTTCCCGCCGCATGGTCAGCTGTCCAGACAGCGGCTGGCCCCACCCAGCACCTGGCATTGGCCAGGGGCCGGCCACTCCCTTCGCCCAGCAGCCTTAAATAGGCGGCAGAAAGGCCTAGCAGGCATCAAGGCTGCTTCAGGTTGGGAGGAGATGGAGGAGAACTTGGCAGCAGTAGCAGTGGTAGTGGTAGCAGCGGCAGCAGCAACAGTAGTTGGGTGTGTGGCCCTGCTTCTCTTTTTCTTTGGGGGGGGGGTTCTCGTGAGTGCCAGCTGGGTTCCTCACCCTTGCGAATTCCCTTGCTGTGGCAGTTTCCCTCCTGCAGTGGGAGTCCTGCAGCAGTCGCCCTCCTGCCGTTGGCGCCCGGCGAGAGTGGGGCCTGGCCTTCCACCCGCGCTGCCGTGGGGGACTGTGGCCTCCTTGGCGGCCTTCTCGGGGAGGGGGGGAAGTCGGGAGTTGCCCTCTCTGCCGCCGGCGCACGGCAGGGGCAGGCCTTGCCTCCCCCCCCTTGCCGACGCGCCGGCAGCCTACATGGCCCAGCTGGATTTCGGGGCCTGCAGCTACCTCGGCAGCCTTCCCAGGGCAGAGGCCCCGTGGGAGTCGCCCTCCCCACCGCCAGTGGGGCTGGGCCTTAGCCCCTTGCTGCCGCAAAGGCGCCCACGGTGGCCTAGATGGCCCAGCTGGGGCAAGAGTTACCCTCCCCACCGCTGGGGCGAGCCTTGCCTTCCCCCTTGCCGCTGCTGCCGCTTCAGCGGCAGCCTAGATAGCCCAGCCAGTTTTCGGGCTTACGGCCTCCTTGGCAACCTTTCTGGGGCAGGGGCCCCATGGGAGTTGCCCTCCCTGCCACCGGCGCACGGCAGAGGCAGGGCCTGGTTTTTTCCTTTTGCCGCTGCCGAATCTCCGGCGGCAGCCTAGATGGTCCAGCTGGTTTCCGGAGCCTGCGGCTTCCTTGGCTGCCCTCTTGGGGGGACATGGGAGTTGCCTGCCCCACCGCTGGCGGATGGCGGGGCCAGGCCTGGCCTTTCCCAGAGCGAGCTTGCATGGAGCTCTCGGCCTTCCTCAGGGCCCACAGCCTTTCTGGTTGGGTGGGGTAGGCTCCCTCATTCTGGTTTGGGGCTGCGCCATGGTGGCATCCTCAGTTGGCCATGTGGGCCTGCGGCCTGTTCTCCAGGCCCCACCTTTTTGCCAGGGGTCTCGTTGGAGGATCTTTGCCCTTTTTGCCGCTGTGCTGGCCACGTGGCCCTGCGGCATCTCCCCTTTGTGTAAGCCCCTCCCTGCACAGAGCGGGGGGGGGGGCTGGCATTTCAGTGACAGCAAGAGTAGGCTGTAGGGTCACCCCCCCCCCCTTTATGACTTCTTCTCCCCCTCCGGGGGGTGGCTGAGATTGCATGCAGGGTATTCCCGGGCTGTTTTTTCCAGCTGCAGTTGGGGGGTTCCCCCTCCCACCTAGCCCCTAGCAAGCCGCCTCTGCTGTTCACCTCAAGCACAGTCTTACAGGTTTGAGGTCCCCCTTCCTGGGCCAAACCCTCATTAAGTTCCCGCCTTCTTTTCTGTAGTTCTGTCTTCCCAGCACTCTATTAGAATGGCTCCACGCACAAGGGCGCATAAGAAGGCAGCTAGACGAGAGGCGGCTTCAAAAACACGGGCCCGGCCCACTAGGGGAAGAGGAGATGCGGCGCACGAAGGATCCCAGCAGTCGGTGGCCAACCCAGCAACAAACAGGGCCCCCAGCAGGCGCTCTACCGAGCCAGATGGCAACATTCTGGAGGGGATCTCCGAGAACATCGCTAAACTGGTGGACAGGATGGTTAAGTTAGAGTCCAAAGTTTTCTCCGAGACAGGACCAGCAACCCCTTCACCCCAGGGGGGCGAACAGCACCACAAGAAACACAGAAGGCGCAGGGAGTCACCAGAACCCACTTCCAGGAAGACCGGGCACAGTGGATCTGCTTCCCGTGAGGACAAGGCTGAGGCTCAGTGCTATCACCGTACGAGCAGCGCCCGTAAGAAGAAGAAGCACCGGTCTTCCAGGCATTGCCAGCAATACACCTCAGAGAGTGACTCCTCAGAGAGTGAGTATGCCCTTGATCTGGTAGACAGGGATAACTACTGGAGGATGGCAGCCCTAGTGCCCGGGCTACCTGAGTGGGCCATCAGGTGCAGAGCCGATTCGGGCAGTACCTACACCTCCAGTGGGACGAGAAGAGGAGGTAAGTCTCCCACTCAGGTACTTCCACCCCTCTTTTTAGACAATGAGGATCCCCCAGGGACACATCTTTCCCGCCGCCTCAGGAATAAGATCTTAAGAGGCTATTACGTGGACATCTTCTCCCTCCTGGAACCTGAAGGAGAAGAGGGCTGGGAACCCCCCACGAAAAGAAGGCACAGGAAAAGGGATACTGTCAGGCCCGTGGAGCGTTCCTTTGTCAATTGGATTGCCGGTTACTCTGTCTACATGGGGGTGGTGGCGGCAGCTTTCCCTGAGCGCGGATGGCACCTGGTTAATCATCAGATTCACGTCCTGAGGGCCAGGAAGCTAGCTGGGGAGATAGCGGCTATAGCATATGATACCGCCTTTCGCAAGCGGGCATCCCAAAGCGCTCGAACCAGGTGGGACCTCATCAACCATGACATCTGGCTCACCGAGGTAATGCCCAGCATCAGGGGCAAGCATGAGACAGGGAGGTATGATCGAAGTTGGGGCAAAAAAGACGCCAGGCGGGCTGTCTGTTGGGAGTTTAACATGGGCAAGTGTCAAAAGGCCCATTGCCGTTTTGACCATGTATGTGAGTAGCTGGCAGCAGCTACATCTCAGCAGGGAGCCACCCATAACCAGCAACATCTGTGCAGGGAGCCCCCATGGCCCCCACTGCCTTGCCTCCTTGCTGCCCGGCAGGAGCTACATCTGAGCAGGGAGCCACCCACCACCAGCAACATCTGTGCAGGGAGATGCTCTGTACCAGCAACATCTGTGCAGAGAGATGCCCAGCACCAGCAACATCTGTGCAGGGAGATGCCCAGCACCAGCAACATCTGTGCAGAGAGATGCCCAGCACCAGCAACATCTGTGCAGGGAGATGCCCAGCACCAGCAACATCTGTGCAGGGAGCCGCCCAGCACCAGCAACATCTGTTCAGGGAGCTGCCCAGCACCAGCAACATCTGTGCAGGGAGCCGCCCAGCACCAGCAACATCTGTGCAGGGAGATGCCCAGCACCGGCAACATCTGTTCAGGGAGATGCCCAGCACCAGCAACATCTGAGCAGGGAGATGCCCAGCACCAGCAACATCTGTACAGGGAGATGCCCAGCACCAGCAACATCTGTGCAGGGAGCCGCCCAGCACCAGCAACATCTGTTCAGGGAGATGCCCAGCACCAGCAACATCTGTGCAGGGAGCCGCCCAGCACCAGCAACATCTGTACAGGGAGATGCCCAGCACCAGCAACATCTGAGCAGGGAGATGCCCAGCACCAGCAACATCGGTGCAGGGAGCCGCCCAGCACCAGCAACATCTGTTCAGGGAGATGCCCAGCACCAGCAACATCTGAGCAGGGAGCCGCCCAGCACCAGCAACATCTGTACAGGGAGATGCCCAGCACCAGCAACATCTGAGCAGGGAGATGCCCAGCACCAGCAACATCTGAGCAGGGAGCCGCCCAGCACCAGCAACATCTGTACAGGGAGATGCCCAGCACCAGCAACATCTGAGCAGGGAGATGCCCAGCACCAGCAACATCTGAGCAGGGAGCCGCCCAGCACCAGCAACATCTGTACAGGGAGATGCCCAGCACCAGCAACATCTGAGCAGGGAGATGCCCAGCACCAGCAACATCGGTGCAGGGAGCCGCCCAGCACCAGCAACATCTGTTCAGGGAGATGCCCAGCACCAGCAACATCTGAGCAGGGAGCCGCCCAGCACCAGCAACATCTGTACAGGGAGATGCCCAGCACCAGCAACATCTGAGCAGGGAGATGCCCAGCACCAGCAACATCGGTGCAGGGAGCCGCCCAGCACCAGCAACATCTGTTCAGGGAGATGCCCAGCACCAGCAACATCTGAGCAGGGAGCCGCCCAGCACCAGCAACATCTGTACAGGGAGATGCCCAGCACCAGCAACATCTGTGCAGGGAGCCGCCCAGCACCAGCAACATCTGTTCAGGGAGATGCCCAGCACCAGCAACATCTGAGCAGGGAGATGCCCAGCACCAGCAACATCTGTTCAGGGAGATGCCCAGCACCAGCAACATCTGTTCAGGGGAGCCGCCCAGCACCAGCAACATCTGTTCAGGGAGATGCCCAGCACCAGCAACATCTGAGCAGGGAGATGCCCAGCACCAGCAACATCTGTTCAGGGAGATGCCCAGCACCAGCAACATCTGTTCAGGGAGATGCCCAGCACCAGCAACATCTGTTCAGGGAGATGCCCAGCACCAGCAACATCTGTTCAGGGAGCCGCCCACCCCCACTGCCTTGCCTCCTTGCTGCCCAGCACCTGTAACATCTGTTGATGTGTGAGGACTACTTACCTGGATTAGCTAAACCGAGGCTTTTCCATAAACTCCTTACTGATTGTTTTGGGTTTTGTATACACAAATGGTTAAAATATCCTATCCATAACTATTCCTTGATATTGGTTTTTTTGTACAGTGAAAGTTGGAGAATATCATTAAAAGATAATATAAAGATTAGAAAGAAAAAAGAAGAGAGAAGAGAAAAAATAATAAAAAATAAGAAATAGACTGTTTGCTATTATTTGATCTAGTAGTAAACATGCTCTAAATGGTTGATTTATATATTTAAACTAGCTTGGGGACCCGGCGTTGCCCGGGTTATTAGGGAAAGTGGGTAATGGCGGTTCTGTATGCCAAGTTTGGTCTTTCTTTGGATAACGGCTGCATTATTTTCAGGAAGTGAGTGAAGGTACTTGAAGTCCCATCATCCATGGGCCATCCTCCTACAAACAGCAGCAGGATATAGAGTGGGTCATGGGGGCTCTGTGTGCCAAGTTTGGCCTTTATCAGTCATTAGATGAGGGTGGCAGTGGTGTCAGTAAGTGAGTGAAGGTAGTGCAAGTCCCATCATCCAAAGTCCATCCCCTTTCAAACTGCAGCAGGATGTAGAGTGGATCATGGGGGCTCTGTGTGCCAAGTGTGGTCTTGATTGGTCATTAGAAGAGGGTTGCAGCAATCTTTGGAAGGGAGTGGAGGTACTTGAAGTCCCATCATCCATGGTCTGTCCTCCTCCAAACTGCAGCAGGATGTAGAGTGGGTCATTGGAGCTCCATGTGCAAGTTTAGTCTTGATTAGTCATTGGCGAGGGTCTCAGTGGTCTCAGGAAGTGAGCAAAGGTACTGCAAGTCCCATCATCCATCTCCAATTTTTCCAAACAACACCAGGACGTAAAGTGGGTCATGAGAGGTCTATGTGCCAAGTTTGGTCTTGATCAGTCATTGGATGAGGTTTGCAGAGGTCTCAGAATGTGAGTGAAGGGACTTCAAGTCCCATCATCCATGGTATGCCTTACTCCAAACCGCAGTGGGATGTAGAGTGGGTCATGGGGGCTCTGTGTGCCAACTTTGGTCTTGATTGGTCATTAGATGAGTTTTGCAGCAGTCTTGGGTGGTGGAGGTACTTGAAGTCCCATCATCCATGGTCTGTCGTCCTCCAAACTGCTCCAGGATGTAGAGTGGGTCATTGAAGCTCCATGTGCCAAGTTTAGGCTTGATGAGTCATTGGCGAGGGTCTCAGTGGTCTCAGGAAGTGAGTGAAGTGACTGCAAGTCCCATCATCCATTGTCAAATTCTTCCAAACCGCACCAGGATGTAGAGTGAGTTATGCGGGCTCTCTGTGTAAATTGTGGTCCTGATCCATCATTGTTGGCAGTTGTAATTGTCTTAGGAAGTGAGTGCAGGTATTTAAAGTCCCATCGTCCATGGTGCATCCTCCTCCAAACTTCACCAGGATGTAGAGTGCATCATGGAGACTCAGTGTGCCAAGTTTGGCTTTTATCGGTAATTGGATGAGGGTTGCAGTGGTCTCAAGAATTGCGCAAAGGTACTGCAAGTCCCATAATCCATGGTCCATCCCCGGCCAAACCACACCAGGACGTAAAGTGGGTCATGAGAGGTCTCTGTGCGAAGTTTGGTCCTGATCAGTCATTGGATAAGGTTGAGAGCGGTCTCAGAATGTGAGTGGTGGTACTGCAAGTCCCATCATCCATGGTTCATAGTCCTCCAAACTGCAGTAGGATGTAGAGTGGGTGATGGGGGCTCTGTGTGCCTATTTCGATCTGTATTGGGAGTGTTCTGACCCAGGCCCCGGCCTTTCCTTTCCTCTCTTTGTCATCTCGGAATGTTGGATTTGAGGCTGGCCAATCAGAGACCATATGCAAATTTCCTTCTGTCATGCCCCGTTTCTGCCATGAACCCTCTTCTCCACCAGGGGCTCCTATTGAAGCTGGCCAATCAGAGACCATATGCAAATAGCACCACAGCGGCAGCCAATCAGAACGCTGCCACATACACCGCCCTCCCTCCACAATTCTGTCCGATACAAACACTCTTCTTTATTATATATATAGATATAGATGTCTAAGTTTGTTATTTTTGAGTTGTTCTATAAGTACACCTGATGTTGTTTATTTTATTGTTTATGATTTGATTTGTTTGTTGTGTTATGCCAGCATTAAGTTGTGGCCAATCTCCATCCATGTGTCCGTGTTATCTGGTTCTACGGGCAGGAGGAGTGTCGCCCATCCACACTCAAATTCATTGCCAAACTTACTGGGCAAGGACTGTTGCAGCGGGGGGCACCCTCCCACCAGCCATGTTGGTAGCAGGGGGCTTCTTCCCAGAAGCCCCCTGTGCAGCGGGAAGTTTCCCGCCACATGGTCAGCTGTCCAGTCAGCAACTGGCCCGACCCAGCACCTGGCATTGGCCAGGGGCCAGCCGCTTCCTTCGCTCAGCAGCCTTATACTGGCCGGGGAGGGAACATCCAGTGGTTCCCAGGGGTGCCGTGTTTTGTTGCCCAGTATTGTGCCGGTGGGCCCCTTGTTAGACTCATTAGGTATCGATCAGCAGCGGGCTGATCGATCTTGATCCAGAACCCATGCCTGGCAGCCAACCCTTTGTTCCTATAATCAATAAATTAAATTGTGGCCAATTTTTACTCCATCCATGTGTCCGTGTCATCTCTGGTTCTACAGGTTATACCCCTTCACCATCTCCCCAGAGGGGACTCGGAGCGGCTTACATGAGGCCAAGCCTGGTGATACCAAACAGCAAAATAAATACAGAAGAGCAAAAATAACATCACAATAAAATAAATAAAACATATAGGTAAAATAAAACAGTGCAAAATAACAAAGTGAGAAATAAAACACAGTGGGCGAGCCAAATGTACGACATAAAATGATAAAACTCTGGATGAGATAACAATGAAAAAGGTGTATTTGTAAGGGAGGAGCTCGTAGGGGACTGAACAGTGGAGTCAGGCCTTCAATAAGGTGGGGGGAAGTGTATGGTGAATCTTACCTGGTAGGCCGGAAAGGGAGCCTGGATAACAGTAAGGCAGGCCTCCATTTTAGGAGGGAATGCCAGGGAGGCAGCCATCTTGAGTGAGGATGGTTGGAAGAGGGGAGGAGTTTAGAGACTCCTAGGATTGGCCAGAGCAGTTGGGAGGAGCCAAGTCTGAGGAGGGAAATAATGTAGCTTCAGTAGGAGTTGAGAGGGGTGTGAAGGTGTAGAGTTTGAAACTGGGTATTCCGGGAGAGAACTAGGAGAGAGAGTATCTGTGTTAGACAGTGCTGTGAGCTGACAGGAAAAAGGTCAGACAGCAGTCTGATCTCTTGTGAGAGTTAGCACAAGAGGTTGGCTCTCCAGGCTGGGTTAGTTAACAGGAAGAACTCTAGGGTAGAGTTAGTTAATAACCCAGAGGCTACCTACATAGGCTAGTCAGACTAATCATAGATTCAAAGAGTTGGAAGAGACCTCATGAGCCATCCAGTCCAACCCCATTCTGCCAAGAAGCAGGAAAATACATTCAAATCACCCCTGACAGATGGCCATCCAGCCTCTGTTTAAAAGCTTCCAAAGAAGGAGCCTTCACCACACTCCGGGGTAGAGAGTTCCACTGCTGAATGGCTCTCACAGTCAGGAAGTTCTTCCTCATGTTCAGGTGGAATCTCCTTTCTTGTAGTTTGAAGCCATTGTTCCGCGTCCTAGTCTCCAGGGAAGCAGAAAACAAGCTTGGTCCCTCCTCCCCGTGGCTTCCTCTCACATATTTACACATGGCTATCATATCTCCTCTCAGCCTTCTCTTCTTCAGGCTAAACATGCCCAGCTCCTTAAGCCGCTCCTCATAGGGCTTGTTCTCCAGACCTTGATCATTTTAGTCACTCTCCTCTGGACACATTCCAGCTTGTCAATATCTCTCTTGAATTGTGGTGCCCAGAATTGGACACAATATTCCAGGTGTGGTCTAACCAAAGCAGAATAGAGGGGTAGCATTACTTCCCTAGATCTAGACACTATGCTCCTATTGATGCAGGATAAAATCCCATTGGCTTTTTTGCCACCAAATCACACTGTTGGCTCATGTTTAACTTGTTGTCCACGAGGACTCCAAGATCTTCTTCACATGTACTGCTCTCGAGCCAGGCATTGTCCCCCATTCTGTATCTTTGCATTTCGTTTTTTCTGCCTAAGTGGAGTATCTTTCATTTGTCACTGTTGAACTTCATTTTGTTAGTTTTGGTCCATCTATTCTCTGAAAAAGAGCGAGGGTTTTGTTACCAACAGTTAGCTCTGTCTGGAACAAAGTGAAGAGAACTGTTCAAGCAACCAATCAAGCTGAAGTCATGCTTTTTGTACCTCTCAGGAGTGGTTAGTTGTCTGTTTTTTAAAAATCTTATTCTATTTGAGTTTCAACCCAGTCTCTACTGTACATCATTCCATTGTCAAGCCTTTGTGATATTTCCAGCATTTTTAACACCCTGTTGCTACAGAAAAGCCTCTCAACAAACAGTTCTTTGGGAGCCTGGGATAAAAGCAGTGTTGTCAGGAGTGAGAAAAGTTCACCTCAAATATTTTTTCACTTTAAAAATAATAATAATCCTGAAACGCCTTAGGTTGGTGGCAGCTTTAATTCAAAAGAAAGTTTAAAGATGAGCAGTGTTCACTTCAACATAACACATATCCATCATCGTCTCGCTATCATATTGGAGGCACAGGGGTTGGACTTTTTTTTTTTTTTTTAGGAAAGGAAAACCTCTGGGAAGATCCATCCTGCCCAGGCATAATATTAATAAGCCTCCAGCCTCACGTCCTTTGTTATAAAGTGCAATATGAGGACCACATTAATGCAGCTAGCTCTCAGCTAACTGCACCACAGCTGAGTCCTAACACTGAAGCCTTCTCATGCAGACACACTGAGGCCCGTCTTCCACAGAGACCTCTCACAGACTGAGGCTACTAACCTACAGACACTCCTGCTTATAATGAACTAGCTGTCCCCTGCCACGCGTTGCTGTGGCCCAGTCTGTTGATCTGGAAAATAAAGTAATGCCTGGCTCGAGAGCAGTACGTGTGAAAAAGATATTGAAGTCCTCGTGGACAACAAGTTAAACACGAGCCAACAATGTGAAGTGGTGGCAAAAAAAGTCAATGGGATTTTGGCCTGCATCAATAGGAGCATAGTGTCTAGATCTAGGGAAGTCATACTCCCCCTCTATTCTGCTTTGGTTAGACCACACCTGGAATATTGTGTCCAATTCTGGGCACCACAATTCAAGAGAGATATCGACAAGCTGGAATGTGTCCAGAGGAGGGTGACTAAAATGATCAAGGGTCTGGAGAACAAGCCCTATGAGGAGCGGCTTAAGGAGCTGGGCATGTTTAGCCTGAAGAAGAGAAGGCTGAGAGGAGATATGATAGCCATGTATAAATATGTGAGAGGAAGCCACAGGGAGGAGGGAGCAAGCTTGTTTTCTGCTTCCTTGGAGACTAGGACGCAGAACAATGGCTTCAAACTACAAGAGAGGAGATTCCATCTGAACACGAGGAAGAACTTCTGACTGTGAGAGCCGTTCAGCAGTGGAACTCTCTGCCCCGGAGTGTGGTGGAGGCTCCTTCTTTGGAAGCTTTTAAACAGAGGCTGGATGGCCATCTGTCAGGGGTGATTTGAATGCAATATTCCTGCTTCTTGGCAGAATGGGGTTGGACTGGATGGCCCACGAGGTCTCTTCCAACTCTTTGATTCTATGATTCTATAGTTCGAAATGCTTGTGGGGAAACAGTATTTCTTGCTGTTTCTTTGTCAGTGTTGATGTGGAGATTGTCTGGTTTGCCTACTCTGGAACATGCAACATATAATTGTCCTTCTTTAAGGGTCCCTTTCAAATCTATAATACTTTATCTCTCTGTGTTTGAATCATATCTATCTATCTATATCTATGGCTAGATGGCTCTCTGTAAGGAGGGCTTTGATTACGTTTTCTTGCTCTGGTGAAGGGAGTGGGACTGGATGGCCTTAAGTATTTTCTGTTGGTCATGGGGGTTCTGTGTGGGAAGTTTGCCCCAATTCTATTCGTGGGGTTCAGAATGCTCTTTGATTGTAGGTGAACTGTGAATCCCAGTGACTACAACTCCCAAAAGTCAAGGTCTATTTTCCCCAAACTCCATCTGTGTTCATATTTGGGCATATTGAGTGCTTGTGCCAAGTTTGGTCCAGATCCATCATTGTTTGAGTCCACAGTGCTCTCTGGATGTAGGTGAACTACAACTCCAAAACTCAAGATCAATGCCCACCAAACCCTTCCAGGATATTTTCTGTTGGTCAAGGGAGTTCTGTGTGCCAAGTTTGGTTCAATTCCATCGTTGGTGGAGTTCAGAATGCTCTTTGATTGTAGGTGAACTATAAATCCCAGCAACTACAACTCCCAAATGACAAAATCATAATTTTTGAGTGATGGTCACTCCTTGTGTTGTGAGACGTTTTGTTGCCAAATTTGGTGTGATTTCCTTCATTGGTTCTTTTGTTTTTAAGGTACTCATTATGCACAGAGCATTTTTATTTATTTATATATATATACACACACACACATATATATACATACATACATACATACATACACTGCAGCTTTTGCTGAGTCATTGCATCCATTTAACCCTTTCAGTGCTTGGCTCACATTTTTGTAATTAAAAATACCTAGTTAATTTTTAATATTTCTGACAAGTGGTATCGAACAGCAGTAATTCTGCAAGGTTCAGGAAGGGGGCTGAAGCCAGAGGGACTGATGTAACATTTCACTGTTGAAATATTGGTTTTTCTTTCTGTTCCAGGCAAAGATGGGAGGGAGAGTGAGAAGGAGGAGAAAACGCCTGATGCACAATTTGACAACACTCAGCATCGACACGAGGAGGGGAACACAGAGGAGACGAAAGGTGCAGGGATGAGAGAACAAGCAGAGAAAAATGAGCTTTCGCCATCAATCCTTTCCCAGTCAGATGAAGAGAAAGCGCAGGGATGTGCTGAGTGTGAAAAGACCTACTGCATGAATGCGCAGGAATCTCAAATAATTTTCACAGTAGAGAAGCTATATCAGTGTTTAGGGTGTGGAAAGCAGTTCAATTCCCACAGTTGTGTGGTTTCACACAAAAATAGCCAGAAAGGGGAGCAACCATACAAATGCCGGGAGTGTGGCCAGAGTTTCCGCCTGAAAGATGAACTCCTGTCACATCAAGGAACGCATCCGGGGGAGAACCCGTACAAGTGCTGTGAGTGTGGAAAGAGTTTTCCCGGGAGTACAGAGCTTATTCGACATGAAATACATCACGGATGTGAGAAATTTTACAAATGTTTTGAATGCGGAAAGCACTTCCGTTCTGTCGGTCTCCTTAACACACATGGAAAAACCCACGCGGAGAAGCAATCAGGCCTAGGTTCGGAGTGTGGTAAGAGCGCCTATACAAGTCATGAATTGACCCACACGGAGGAAAAGCCACATATGTGCCCTGAGTGTGGGGAAAGCTTCAGTGAGAGAGTGCGCCTGGATAGGCATCAAATAATCCACACAGGAGAGGAACCGTATACGTGTCTGGATTGTGGAAAGACCTTCGCTGAGAGTGCAAACCTTAAAGTGCACAGAAGAACCCACACAAGAAAAAAAATACATAAATGCATGGAGTGTGGGAAGAGCTTCAGTGGGAGAGGAAACCTTGATGCGCATACGAGAATCCACACGGGAGAGAGACCATTCAAATGTGTGGAGTGTGGGAAGAGCTTCTGCCAGAAAGGGAAATTCAACGTGCACAAAAGAACTCACACGGGAGAAAAACCGTACAAATGCTTCGAGTGTGGGAAGAGCTTCCATGCGAAGGAATACCTTACTAGGCATAGTAGAACCTACACAGGAGAAAATCCGCATAAATGCCTGTTGTGCGGAAATATCTTTTGCCAGAAAGCAGACCTTTTGTCCCACCAAAGAACCCACATGACGCAACAAACCGGCTTCCAGACACCATATGTAATGTTGCTTCCAGACACCATATGTAGTTTTGGAGTAAAGAAAGATACCCTAAATACACAATTTCCGTTTCAAAGTCAGCCCTCAAACCCTGAGTACACTTATTCATTGAGCAATGGAAGTACTGTACTTCAACTCTTATGAAGAAAGGAATTGTTCCCCTTCTTTGACTAGATGGGTGAAAGGCATGAGACTTGTCCATCTTGGAAGGACCTCAAAGAAGCATCAAACCCTTCTTTCTTTGCCAAGGAACTGCTTGTGGATTTTTAATTTATTATATGTATTTGTCAAAAGAATTTCAATGTGCAGATTTGACAAATATGAATTTTATATGATGTGTGGGAATGAATGGAAGAATGTATGAATGGAGTTAATAATTTTGGAGACACCAGTATAATATTAAGGACTGCAATGACTAACTACCTGCTTGCTGGACTTGCTAATGAGAAGCTGTGATAAGAACTGGGACAGTGAAAACAGAAATGTTTGCAGCATTCCTTATGTTAAGAAGGAAGTCAACATAAGATCAACACCAAGAAGATCAACATCTGGCCAGGAAACTGAGATGGAGCCAGGATGGAAGACGTCTATCATTAATTTACAACTTTGGGACTACATCAGCAGAATATTCCTATAAAAGACTCAGTCTAATAATGCACAAAGTGTGGCAGACCTGAGGAGTCTGGTTCACCCGCATGCTCTGCTCCATGGGAAGGAGAGAGATGGTGTACTTACGGAGAGTGGTGGATTTGCACGGGAGCAGTCTGGTCACTTTGGGGCTTCTTTCTCAAGGGAAGAGGAAGAAGTGCTCTTTTGGAGTCTTAGATTTGTGCAGGGAGTCAGGTTCTGCTGTATGGAAAACAGAGATCTGGTCCTTGGCATTGTTCTTAGGGAAAGAAGTTTTGGCATTTCGGCATTTTGAAGTTATGGCATGGCAGGCTGCAGGAAATCAGGGTCTGGCCTAACAGGTGTTTCTCCAAGGAGGGAGAAAATGATATGGTAATATTTGAATGCACGTGGATGAATGTGTGTACATGTGGTGTGAATGTTGAGTGAAAATGTATTTCCCCTTTGTTTGTTTGTTAACCAATGTAATTGTAAATCCATTGTAGTTGCATAGAATCTGTATGTCTGTATGTCCAATGTCATTCTTTGTCTAAATGTTTTCTGAAATCTGATATACCTCCTCACACTGGAAATTGCAATAAAAAGAACCTGTGCTTCAAAGTCATTGAAAAGTCATTCATGACATAATTGATAAATTGGGGGAAAAGGGAAAAAAGGGAGAGGGGGAATAAATAATAATAATAATAATAATAATAATAATAATGAACTGTATTAAGGGGTTGCAGCATTAGGAAGGTTGAGAAACACTGTACTAAGGGAACGTGCAAGGACATATCTGGTGTTATTATTATCAGAACATCTAGCTCAGGCTTGGGCAAACTTCAGCCCTCCAGGTGTTTTGGACTTCAACTCCCACAATTCCTAACAGCCAGTAGCTATTTGTATCCATATGATACCATTCTTAATATGTTTATTATTATGTATCTACCCCCACTTTGTTCCTTGTTTAGGACTCAAGGCAGCTTACAAACGGCAAAAAGAGACATAGCTAAAAATTACACACCAAATACAAAAGTTACAAATATAATTAAAACAAAAATATGGTATGGCCATGGCCTCACCATTACTACACCGTTGCCTTGAAACCACACAGCAGTGAGAGTGACTAGTCTCGCGAAATCCTCTTATATTGCCGAGGCAACAGGGATGTCAGGAGGGGAAAAAATGACTACCCATGAAAGATTGCTATAACCACATCAACTTTAGATGATTAAATATGGTTTTCTGTGAGTAACCAGATGGCGACTACTGAATGACATATGTTCTGTATCAGAAACTAGAGTTGATGTGGTCTGTCCAATGCAATGTTCTGTATCAGAAACTAGAGCTGATGTGGTCTGTCCAATGCAATGTTCTGTATCAGAGACTAGAACTGATGTGGTCTATCCAATGCAATGTTCTGTATTAGAGACTTGAGCTGATGTGGTCTATCCAATGCAATGTTCTGTATCAGAAACTAGAGCTGATGTGGTCTATCCAGTACAATGTTCTGTATCAGAAACTAGAGCTGACGTGGTCTTTCCAGTGCAATGTTCTGTATCAGAAACTAGAGCTGACGTGGTCTTTCCAGTGCAATGTTCTGTATCAGAAACTAGAGCTGATGTGGTCTATACAATGCAATGTTCTGTATCAGAAACTAGAGCTGATGTGGTCTATCCAGTGCAATGTTCTGTATCAGAGACTAGAGCTGATGTGGTCTATCCAATGCAATGTTCTGTATCAGAAACTAGAGCTGACGTGGTCTACCCAGTGCAATGTTCTGTATCAGAAACTAGAGCTTCGGGGCTTTGAGAAGAGGTTTTTCCCAAGTCAACACTATGTAAGTAGTACCTGGAACTTCATGCCATGGTGGTGGGGGAGGGAATAATAATAAAAATTAAATTAAAATAAAAAAATAAATATATGAATAATAATCTATATAATAATCTTTATAATCTGTATCAGAGACTAGAGCTGATGTGGTCTATCCCAATGCAATGTTCTGTATCAGAAACTAGAGCTGATGTGGTCTATCCAGTGCAATGTTCTGTATCAGAAACTAGAGCTGATGTGATCTAGCTAGTGTAATTTTCTGAATCGTCACGCCAAATAACCAAATCAAATCTAAAGTTTACGATCATCTGGAGTTTACAATCTTTGGGGGAAGCCCTGCTCTTGATCCCACCACCCTCGCAAGCGCGATTGGCAGGGACGAGAGACAGGACCTATTCGGTGGTGGCCCCCTGTGAAATTCACTCCCCGGTGAAATCAGGCCCGACTCCTTCTCCTTCGGGAAGAAACTCAAGTCTTGGCTTTGGGACCAAGCATTCGGGTAGCTAGCTGAGCAACGACTGTAATGACTCGTGAGAATTCTCAATCAAGAGACCTTGGACTGGAACTCTGGACTACGATTTGGATTTGCGGACTCAGACTTGGTTGTGTTTTATTTATAAATTTGTCCAACAAAATGTATAAGCATACATTCTTCTCTCTTTTTACAGTATCTTAGACAAAAGAGTAGGTCATATTATATACAATCTGACAGCAAATAAACATCAAAAACATTTTTAATCATATTTCTTATCATTATTTTTAAATTTCCATTACAACTTGCGCTACATATAACTCTGTCACACACCTTTTATCCACTTATACATATTGTATTTCTTTATAATTATTATTATACCATTTTCCCCCTCTTCCCCTTACCCTTAGTTTGTGCCCCCTTCACCAGGACCAACCAACTCATGTTGTTTCACCATTCCAAAATATCATTGTTTCTCTTGCTGGCTTATACCCCTTTCCCTCATTAAGCGTGTGTGTTTCCTCCACCACAGGCACCCCAGTGTTCCTTGCTCTCTCCATTGGCACCATGAACATGTCCAAGAGCTCTGCTAATGTCCTCCACCAACACCACACTGCCCACCACCCAGGGAAAGGCTTTCATACAGGGACAATTCCCTCCTAGATTGTATGTGTTTCCTCCACCATAGGCACCCCAGTGTTCCTTACTCTCCATTGGTACCATTATCATGTCCAAGAGCTCTGCTAATGTCCTCCACAAGCACCGCACTGCCCACCACTCAAGGAATGCTTCCATATGGGAACAATTCCATCCTAGATTGTATGTGTTTCCTCCACCATAGGCACCCCAGTGTTCCTTACTCTCCACTGGTACCATTATCATGTCCAAGAGCTCTGCTAATGTCCTCCACAAGCACCGCACTGCCCACCACCCAGGGAAAGGCTTTCATACGGGGACAATTCCATCCTAGGTTGTATGTGTTTCCTCCACCATAGGCATCCCAGTTTTCCTTACTCTCCATTGGTACCATTATCATGTCCAAGAGCTCTGCTAATGTCCTCCACAAGCACCGCACTGCCCACCACTCAAGGAATGCTTCCATATGGGAACAATTCCATCCTAGATTGTATGTGTTTCCTCCACCATAGGCACCCCAGTGTTCCTTACTCTCCACTGGTACCATTATCATGTCCAAGAGCTCTGCTAATGTCCTCCACAAGCACCGCACTGCCCACCACCCAGGGAAAGGCTTTCATACGGGGACAATTCCATCCTAGGTTGTATGTGTTTCCTCCACCATAGGCATCCCAGTTTTCCTTACTCTCCATTGGTACCATTATCATGTCCAAGAGCTCTGCTAATGTCCTCCACAAGCACCGCACTGCCCACCACTCAAGGAATGCTTCCATATGGGAACAATTCCATCCTAGATTGTGTGTTTCCTCCACCACAGGCCTCCCAGTGTTCCTGACTCTCTCCATTGGTGTGGAATTTGCATAACCCCCACCCACTGCTTCTCCCTTAACCTTTTCCTATTCTTTTCTGTGGCACACACAAAACAGATGAATTGATCAGCAACTAAACATACTACTCGACAGGTTTGGGGAGAATTCAGCATGGTTGTAGGTCCTGGGATGAATAGTTCACCTGCAATCTAAGAACATCCTCAATATATTTTCCCCATATTTCCAAAAGTCAAAGGTTTTTGAGTTCTATTAATCCCACAAACGAACATTACATTTATATAGATTACATGACCACCACATATGAAGGTATGTCCCTATTTCCTGACAACCTCTCCAGCACTAATTTGAGTATTTTTTTTATCAATCTGATTTAATCTAATGGGAGTTAAATACCACCTCCATATCATTTTGTAGTAATTTTCCTCAATTCTTATAGACATATTTTTTAGTATTCTCATATTCTTGATTATTCATTTCCCCCCCCCCAAGTCTGTTTCCCATACTTCCTTCAAATAATCTTGTTGAATTTTTTTTGAAGTGCTCTGAACATCTCCGCTTGTTTGTTTGTTTGTTTGAATGAGAAGTGAGGCCTGTCCTATTCCTGAAACTCTTTCCACAACCTAACTACCGGAACGTCTCCTCCCACATGCGTTGGGGAGCAGAGGAGGAGATTCCATCTGAACATGAGGAAGAACTTCCTGACTGTGAGAGCCGTTCAGCAGTGGAACTCTCTGCCCTGGAGTGTTCTTCTTTGGAAGCTTTTAAACAGAGGCTGGATGGCCATCTGTCAGGGGTGCTTTGGATGCAATATTCCTGTTTCTTGGCAGGGGGTTGGACTGGATGTCCCTGAGGTCTCTTCCAACTCTATGATTCTATGATTCTAGCGCCCCAGGTAATTTTCGACGGTAAGCAAACCGTATTTTGTCGCCCCCCCCCCCAACCAATCATGTTCGTCGTGGAGTTCTGTGTGCCATATGTGGTTCAATTCTCATTGGTGGAGTTCAGAATGCTCTTGATTGTAGGTGAACTATACATCCCAGTAACTACAACTTCCCAAATGTCAAGGTCTATTTCCCCAAACTCCACAGTGTTCAATTTGGGCATCTTGAGTATTCGTGCCAAGTTTGGTCCGGAGTGCCAAGTTTGGTTCAATTCTATCATTGGTGGGGTTCAGAATGCTCTTTGACTGTAGGTAAACTATAAATCCCAGCAACTAAAATTCCCAAATGTCAAGGTTCTATTTTCCCCAAACTCCACCAGTGTTCACATTTGGGCATATTGAATATTCATGTAGAGTTTCGTCGTGGGAGTTCTGGTGCCATATTTGGTTCAATTCCATCATTGGTGGAGTTCAGAATGCTCTTTGATTGTAGGAGAACTATACATCCCAGCAACTACAATTCCCAAATGTCAAGGTCTATTTTCCCCAAACTCCACCAGTGTTCACATTTGGGCATATTGAATATCCGTGCCAAGTTTGGTCGTGGGAATTCTGCGTGCCATATTTGGTTCAATTCCATCATTGGTGGAGTTCAGAATGCTCTTTGATTGTAGGAGAACTATACATCCCAGTAACTACAACTCGCATATGTCAAGGTCTATTTTCCCCCAAGAGCGCCCTTGGCAAAATCAACTCTACCGCAAATGCTTACTTTGCGTAATGGTTGAGCCGCCCCTGTCGGAGCCTTTTTTCAACACTGGAAACAGATCGAGAGATCCTCCCCGGTGTGGGTCAACTGGTGGCAAAGGAGGCCCCTCTTCTGCTTGAACCTCTTCCCGCAAGCCACGCACCGGTAGGGCTTCTCCCCCGTGTGGGTGTCCAAGTGCCGCTTGAGTACAGTCTTCTTGCAGAACCCCTTCCCGCATTTCGGGCACTTGAAGGGCTTCTCCCCCGTGTGGGTCTTCGTGTGCTTCCTCAAGTACGACTCCCACTTGTAGCACTTCCCACAATGCAAGCACTTCAAGGGCTTCTCGTTCGAGTGAGTTACTTCATAAGTAGCGTTTTTGTACCCCTCACTCGGGAAAGGTTTCTCGCCAGCGTGAGTCCTCTGGTGAAGACTGAGGCTCGTTCTGGAACCGAAGCCGATCCCGCAGACACTCCTCTCGTTCCCTTTCTGTGTTACTTCTTGGAAGGACGATTCGCGCATATTGTCCGTTGGCAAAACAGGGGATGGGCTCCTCCTCTCCTTCTTTATGTCATGTTTTGTTTCACACTCTTCCATGTGTTCGTGTTGAGAGTTTTCACTCTCCCTTTTCACTTCTCCCTTCTCACTCTCTTCCCCATCAGCCCCTATAAAAGAAAAAAAAGGCTTTAGCACTCAAGAGAGAAAATGCTGTTGGAAAGAGCAACCTTCTACAAGCCTCCTGGGGGACATGAGAGAAGCCTCCTCACAGGATTGCAAGACATCCGGGCGTAATATCACAAAGGACGGCCACCTCACCCGCCTCATAGGAAACCTGCTACAAAACAGGAGCTTTTTTATTGAATTCCAGGGCCAGAAAAGCAGATGGCAGAAACAGAAGAACGACCTGCCTTAGGGGAGCATGCTTGCTCCTTCCATGTTCAACAACTACCCAAATGACCAGCCACTGCCAGAAGGGACAGAAAGATTCATCTATGCTGACGATCGTGCCATCACCGCTCAAGCAGGGAGCTTTGAGATGGTAGAACAGAAGCTTTCCGAAGCTCTAGGTGCTCTTACTGCCTATTACAGGGAAAACCAGCTGATCCCTAATCCATCTAAAACACAGACATGTGCTTTTCACCTTAAGAACAGACAAGCATCCCGAGCTCTGAGGATGACCTGGGAAGGAATCCCACTGGAGCATTCCCGCACACCCAAATACCTGGGTGTCACTCTGGACCATGCTCTGACCTACAAGAAGCACTGCCTGAATATCAAGCAAAAAAGTGGATGCTAGAAACAATATCATACGAAAGCTGACTGGCACAACCTGGGGATCACAACCAGACACAGTGAAGACATCTGCCCTTGCGCTATGCTACTCTGCTGCTGAGTATGCATGCCCAGTGTGGAACACATCTCACCACGCTAAAACAGTGGGTGTGGCTCTTAATAAGACATGCCGCATTATCACGGAGTGTCTGCGCCCTACACCACTGGAGAAATTACACTGCTTAGCCGGTATTGCACCACCTGACATCCGCCGGGAAGTAGCAGCCAATAGTGAAAGGACCAAGGCAGAGACATCTCCAGCTCATCCCCTGTTTGGGTATCAACCAGCACGTCAACGACTTAAATCCAGACATAGGTTTCTAAGATCTACAGAGACACTCGCTGGAACACCTCAGCAAGCGAGAGTCCAAAAGTGGCAGGCTCAAACCCAGAACATCAACCAATGGCTGATACCAAATGAGAGACTCCCCCCTGGGCACACAGAAGACTGGGCGACTTGGAAGGCGCTGAACAGACTGCGCTCTGGCACCACGAGATGCAGAGCCAACCTTCAGAAATGGGGCTACAAAGTGGAATCCTCGACATGCGAGTGTGGAGAAGAGCAAACCACTGACCACCTGCTGCAATGCACCCTGAGCCCTGCCACATGCACAATGGAGGACCTTCTTGTAGCAACACCAGAAGCACTCCAAGTGGCCAGATACTGGTCAAAGAACATTGAATCAACTACCAAACCTGCAAATTTTGTGTTTGTGTTTGTTTGTTTTGTTCTGTTAGAAATGTAATACAATTGACTGGTTGCCCTGACACGACAAATAAATAGCTGCATTAAGATCACTACTGACTGAAAAGTCATGAGTTCGAAGCCACCCCCAACCATAACATTATTTTCATTGCTACTTCATAACTGTAAGTTTGCTACTGTTATGAATCGTAATGTAAATATCTGATATGCAGGATGTATTGTCATTCACTGGACCAAATCTGGCACAAATACCCGATACACCCAAATTTGAATACTGGTAGGGTTGGTAGAGGATTGATTTTGTCATTTGGGCTGGGATTTATAGTTCACCTACAAACAGCATCCTGAACTCCACCAACAATGGAATTGAACCAAACTTGGTACACAGAACTCCCATGACCAACAGAATATACTGGAAGGGTTTGGTGGGCATTGACCTTGAGTTTTGGACTTGTAGTTCACCTACATCCAGAGAGGACTATGGACTCAAACAATGATGTATTGGGCCCAAACTTGGCACGGATGTTCAATATGCCCAAAGGTGAACACTGGTGGAGTTTGGGGAAAATAGACCTTGACATTTGAGAATTGTAGTTGCTGGGATTTATAGTTCACCATAAATCAAAGAGCATCCTGAACTCCACCAACAATGGAATTGAACCAAACTTGGCACACAGAACTCCCATGACCAACAGAATATACTGGAAGGGTTTGGTGGGCATTGACCTTGAGTTTTGGAGTTGTAGTTCACCTACATCCAGAGAGCACTGTGGACTCAAAATAATGATAGACCTGGACCAATTGGGCTGAACTTCGCACACAGAACTCCCATGATCAACAGAAAATACTGTGTTTTCTGGTGGTCTTTGGTGACCCTTCTGACACCCTTTCGCGACCCCCCAGGGGTCCCGACCCCCAGGTTGAGAAATGCTGATTTAAAAGGACTGTTTATTCCCTCTATCCTGTCAGAATTCAGAAAAGAGTGCTGTATATATTGTTGCCCTGTTTGACCTTTTGAACTGAAGTAAAGTTACTGTTATTTGTTACACAAAGTCTGAGTGACACATTATTATGCTGCAGGGTATATCTTGGTTCAGAAACTGTGGTAAAGCTTCCACTTATTTACATTTACAATCCACAACACAGCTTACTAAGGAAGAGCTCCAAATCGACTCCTCCGCACTTGTAATCCGGTCTCCAATCAACCCCAAGAAAAAAGGAGCCTCACCCAAAGCGGAAAAAATCCTCAAATTATCTTCCATGACTTCGCTGTAGAGGTCCCTTTGGTCTGGACCCAACAAGGCCCACTCCTCTGTGGAGAAATCCACCACCACCTCCCTGAAGGTCACCTGAAAGAAGACATGTCACACCTGAGTGAGAAGGGACGACCGCAATCAGAAAAGAAGAAATGTCGTACATTTTTGACACAACAGACCTGTTAGAAGGGCAACTTTGAAGGAAGAAACTTAGAATTTATGTAGGGTGAGAGACACCTAACATGTTCCTTGGCCTCGGAAGGGCTCTTCATCCCCATACCTGGTCCAGGTGAGCAGAAGGTGTCCTGGGAGCATCCTGATGGGGAGACGTCATTGTACACAGAGGTTCTGCCTTTATTCCATCTTCTGTGAGTCAAAGAAAAAAGGACCAGTTTTCTCTGTTTCCGATCCACATGCTGACACAAATGCAATGCACTCTACCTGGGGATGCTCTTGAAGATGACTCCAACACTGCCACTTGTACAAAATGTACCAGCTAGACTCTCAACAAAGGATTCCCCCAGGCACTAACAAGCCACACCTAAAAACTGTCAGGCCATCAAATGCTAATCAAGGTGGCCAACTGAAACATTCACACCTAGCTCCAGCAGACAAGAGTTTTTTCTCCCACCCTGGACATTACTCCACAGATATGTAAACCCAATTTTCCTAGTTTCCAAAAGACCTCAAATCCTTTGAGGATGCCTGCCCTAGATGCAGGCGAAACGTCAGGAGAGAATGCTTCTAGAACATGGCCATACAGCCCGAAAAAACTACAACAATACCAGCTAGACTGCTCACTGGTATCCCATTTGGATATTTTATGGCAGGGGTGTCAAACTCACATTCACCTAGGGCCACATCAGTCTTACAGTTGCCTTCAAAGGACTATTGAAATCCATGGACAGAGGAACTTGGAGTCCTCGTGGACAGCAAGTTAAACACGAGCCAACAATGTGATGCTGCAGCTAAAAAGGCCAATGGGATTTTGGTCTGCATCAAGAGGAGCCTAGTGTCTAGATCTAGGGAAGTCATGCTCCCCATGCTTTATTCTGCCTTGGTTGGACCACACCTGGGATCACACTGTGTCCAATTCTGGGCACCACAATTGAAGGGAGATGTTGACAAGCTGGAATGTCTCCAGAGGAGGGTGACTCAAATGATTAGGGGTCTGGACAACAAGCCCTATGAGGAGCGGCTTAAAGAGCTGGGTATGTTTAGCCTACAGAAGAGAAGGCTGAAAGGAGACATGACGAGGGACATGAATACATATGTGAGGGGAAGTCCTAGGGAGGAGGGAGCAATCTTGTTTTCTGCTGCCCTGGAGACTAGGATGCAAAACAATGGCTTCAAACTACAAGAAAAGAGATTCCATCTAAACTGTTTGCAATTTATAATGTAGATTTCAAAGTATGTATGTATGTATGTATGTATGTTTAAAATGCAGTAGCTATGTGCCGGGTGTAATGTATTCCTGTGTGGAAAGAGTTAACTGAACCATGGAGGGAACGGCATTCCTAGAGAGGTCATAAATCAAGTGTATAGAACAAATGGACTTAATGTCGTAAGTCATACATCACTTTG
Organism: Anolis sagrei ordinatus; assembly: GCF_025583915.1. NCBI lineage: Eukaryota > Metazoa > Chordata > Lepidosauria > Squamata > Anolidae > Anolis > Anolis sagrei. Next base: position 305,694,707 of record NW_026845477.1, read on the forward strand.
GAATGCAAGAGGTGTGGACTAGTACTGATAGAAGTTAGTAAAGAAGCAAGTTTACGATGTGCTGAGTGTTAAGTAGTTTCTAATGTATATATAGCTGTAAAATAAAGTAGTTTATAGCCTAAGACGGCTGTGATTGATCAATTTCTGCCTTGCTGTGCTGCCAATGCGACTGACATGAACATTAGGATAAAACTCCTGAATGTGAGAGCTGTTCAGCAGTGGAACTCTCTGCCCCAAAGTGTAGTGGAGGCTCCTTCTTTGGAGGCTTTTAAACAGAGGCTGGATGGCCATCTGTCGGGGTTGCTTCGAATGCGATTTTCCTGCTTCTTGGCAGAATGGGGTTGGACTGGATGGCCCATGAGGTCTCTTCCAACTCTATGATTCTATGATTCTTCTGATCCACTTTATAATAGCTAAAGAAAAGGCTGGGCTCTAATTCTTAACCATTTCCAGCTTCTTGTTCAACACACTGATCCCTAAATCACCAAATAAGCTGGGGATGCCTGTACAGATAATGATTGAAGAGCTGCAACCCACAGGAAGTCGAACAAAAAGCTACCGCTTTGATCCTTACCCTCAAAGGGGGATGCTCTGCCCCATTCCACCTTGATCCTCTTTGGGTGCAGCCTTTGATGGGATTCAGAAGGGGACGTCTCTATTGTGGCCGCTTCTTCTTTAAACGAGGTCTGCAGGGGTAATAAAGAAAACATTACTATTATTATTATTACTATTATTATTGTTGTTATTATTATTATTATAAACACAAAAAGATTAGTACACAGCAAACAAGGTCACTCTGCTAGCTGTTGTATTGGATCACACTTCGGACACTTACTAAGTGTCGAAGACTGTGTGATGTATTGGCAAATAAAGTGTGCAGATCCGAGTAGGGTGGCCTTTTGCAGCTGACAGATGGTAATTTTGTAAGCGCTGATTGTGTTTAAGTGCAGGCCAAGGTTTTTAAGCACTGCACCCAGTGTGCCGATCACCACTGGGACCCCCCAAGTTCGTGTCCTTATATCGTGTCCGTTTTTCCAGTTGTTTCTCTTCAATCTTGCTGTCACCTGGGACTGCAACATTGACAATCCATACTTGGTTTTTTACCACAATCATGAGGTCAGGAGTCTTGTGCTCCAAAACTCTGTCAGTCTGAATCCGGAAGTCCCAGAAGAGTTTGACGCATTCATTTTCTGTAACTTTTTTTCAGGCTTGTGATCCCACCAGTTCTTTGTTGCAGGCAGATAGTATTTGTGGTACAAGTTCCAATGACTCATCTGAGCAACGGTGTTGTGCCTCTGCTTGTAGTCTGTCTGTGCGATCTTCTTGCAGCAGCTGAGGATGGGATCTAGTGTTTCATCTGCTTCCTTGCAGAGTCTACATTTGAGATCCATCACCGACTTTTCAATTCTGGCTTTGATGGCATTGGTTCTAATGGCTTGTTCTTGGGCTGCGTTGTTGTTGTTGTTGTTGTTGTTGTTGTTATATAATAATAAGATAACCACCAAGTTAAGGCACTTGGAAGTTCTGAGATAGCTCACCTGACTCCAAATCCAAGGCTTCTATAACATTGAGTGGTGGCAGTTAAAGTGGTATCAGACTTTATTGATTCTATGGTGCGGAGCACATGGAGACTTCAAACTTGTGTCTTTGGGAAAATTTAGTCTAATGTGACAAACATGAAGACTTGACTCCATATCCTCTGCTCTGCCTTTCAATTGGATTAAGCTTCAACTTTTGAAGAGCTTTCATTATCTATGAAAATAAACTTTGAAATGCCAAAGTGACATATTTTTACCTGTGTCTCCTTCTCTTTCTCCTCTTGGTCCCGACTCAGGAGGAATCCTTCAGCCAAGGCCACGGCCTGGGAACTGGTCTCTGGCCCACATCCCCTCACCCAGCGCTCCATCTCCGCAGGAAGGACGGCCAGGAACTGCTCCAGGATCACCAGGTCCAGCATCTCCGCCTTGGAGTGTCGCTCGGGCTTCAGCCACAGGCGGCAGAGAGAGTGGAGGCGGCTGCACACCTCTCGCGGCCCCAAGGCCTCCTGGAAGAGGAAGCGCCGGAAGTGTCGGCCCTGAAGGTGTGGGCTGAAAGCCTTCTTATCCAGGGCATCCTTGCCCATTCTGATTGGGAACCCAACGCTTCTCCTGCCCCACATTTCATTGGGCTCTCTTCCTCCTTCTGGCAAAACGACTGGGCAGGCCAAGTCCTACAAGGACAAAACAAAATGTACGGTGAAGTTTATACTGGGCTAAGACTCAATAGAGAGATGCACAAGAAGTGGAAAAGGAGAGAAATCACCAAAGAAGAATTCAAACGAATAACCAACTCCTGAAGGGAAAAGGTTTGCAAGGCTGAAGTGCAAAACAAGCTCAAACCAAGGATATTAGAAACAATAAAAAGGGCTTTTTTGCTTACGTTGGTAGAAAAAGGAAGAACAAGGAGGCGATAGAACCTCTGCGAGGAGAAGATGAGGAAATGTTGACGGGAGAACTACTTAATGTCTTCTTTGCCTCAGTCTTCTCACAAAAAGAAAGTCGTCCTCAACCTCAGCAAGATGGATTGGACAAGGGATTAGGGGAAATCCAACCTCAAATTGGGAAACAAGTTGTCCAGGAATACCTGGCCACTCTAAACAAGTTCAAGTCCCCAGGGCCAGATCAACTACACCCATTAAGGATCAAACTTTTTAAACAGAGGGCCAGGTCACAGTCCCTCAAACTGTTGAAGGGCCGGATTATAATTTGAAAAAAAAAAAAAACACGAACGAATTCCTATATCTCATTTGTAGCGCAAAAAACACTCTAAAACAATACAATACTTAAAATGATGAACAATTTTAACAAATATAAACTTGTCGAAGGCTTTCATGGCTGGAATCACTCCGTTCTTGTGGGTTTTCGCCTGCATCTATGGAAAGCATCCTCAGAGGTTTCGCCTGCATCTATGGAAAGCATCCTCAGAGGTGAGGTCTCCTCTGAGGATGCTTGCCATAGATGCAGGCGAAATGTCAGAAGAAATTCCTCTAGAACATGGCCATATAGCCCGAAAAAACCCAGAAGAACTGAGAAATATAAACTTGTTAGTATTTAAGTGGGAAGTGTCGGCCTGCTTTTGGCTGATGAGATAGGACTGTTGTTGTGTGCTTTCAAGTCATTTCAGACTTAGGTTGACCCTGAGCGAGTGCCAGGTAAATGACCTTGGAGGGCCGTATCCGGCCCTCGGGTCTTAGTTTGAGGACCCCTGTCCTACAGTGTAGATGCACCCTTCAAGCCCATGAAACAAGTTGCTCATCCTGGAATGCAAGGCATGCCATCGCCCTTCAGCACTTGCCATTATTAAGAGGATATAACAAATAGAGATAAATCTGCCAGCTCGGGTTGGAGTGAGCTCCCGACTGTTAATAGTCTAGCTTGCTGTTGACCTATGCAGCCTGAAAGACAGTTGCATCTGTCAAGTAGGAAATTTTAGTACCACCTTATGCGGGAAGGCTAATTTAAATAATTTACAACACCATAAACATTTCCAGCAGCGTGCAGAAGAATGAGGAAGTACTCCATCAAGGACTCGGTGTCACAAGTGGACAGAGAAGTGATAGCTCACCCTGTGGCTGGAATCGAGCATACCCTCATGAAGCTGGAAAGCTGGAATGTTAAATTGCCTTTGTGTCTGTCTATATATGTTGTATGTCTAAATGGCATTGATTGTTTGCCGTGTATATGTGCATTGTAATCCACCCTGAGTCCCCTGAAGGGTGAGTAGCATGGAATATAAATGCTGTAAGTAAGTAAATAAGTAAATAAATAAATAAGTAAGTAAATAAGTAAATAAATAAGCAAGTAAGTTAATAAATAAGTAAGTAAGTAAGTAAGCAAGTAAGTAAATAATAATAATAATAATAATAATAATAATCTTTATTTAATACCCCGTCACCATCTCCCCAATGGGGACTCGGGGCAGCTTATTACAATAAAGTAAAAGCAAAACACAATAACAACGCAGTAAATACATACAACATATGAGTACAAAGACGAAAAAGCAAAATCATACACAGTAAAATAACATAACATAACAATGAGTGGGCCACATGTGCCAGATAAAAACTAAGATACCAAAAATACTAAAATCAGAATGAGATAGGGATGGAGTAGATTGTTTGTGCGGGAGAAACCCGTAAAGGAACAGGGTCATAAATATAGACCTTCATACAGGTGGGGAAATATACTCTGGGGACAAATAAGTAAGTAAATAAATAAATAAGTAAGTAAATAAATAAGTAAATAAATAAGTAAGCAAGTAAGAAAGTATATAAATAAGAAAGTATATAAATAAGTAAGCAAGTAAATAAGTAAATAAATAAGTGTAAATAAATAAGTAATTAAATAAATAAGTAATTAAATAAATAAGTAATTAAATAAATACATAAGTAAGTACCGTATATTCCGGCATATAAGACGACTGGGCGTATAAGACGACCCCCAACTTTTCCAGTTAAAATATAGAGTTAAGACGACTCCCATGCATAAGACTACACCCGCGTAAAAGACGACCCCTGACTTTTGAGAAGATTTTCTTGGGTTAAAAAGTAGTCTTATACGCCAGAATATACTGTAAGTAAATAAATAAGGAAGGAAGGGATGGGAATGCAGGGATGCATTGCACACAGGAAGCATGGCAGGGCACCTGGCCATTTCCCCTCCATCCATCCCCTTCCACTTACCTGCCTGGCCTCTCCTCTAACCCCAAAGGCTCCAAAGGGAAGGGGACTCAGCAAAGGGACCTCTCCTTCTGGGAAGCAGGAAGCAGCTCTCCTCCTAGCTGTCACTCTTGGCCTTTGTCCCGCCCCTTCCTTCCTGCCAGGCGCAGTACTGCAGGGGCAGCTGCGTTAAGCCTGCTTCTTGGACTTCAACTCCCAGAATTCCTTGCTATTAGCCAAGCTGGCTGGAGCTTCTGGGAAATGAAGTCCAAAACCCCTGGAGAAGCAGCCAGAGCATTTAAAGGGATCTCAGGCTGCTGTATTTCCCCATGCCACTCTAGGCTTAATAGCTCTCTCCCTTTAACCCTGAAATGGATTGTGTGCAGCACAGGGACACATCTGGGACCCTTCTTCCCTGGTTTTGTGTCCCTAAACCAAGCTAAGGGGGTAGATTATTCCCACCCTTGCCAGCAGGCAAAGTCATAAAAGCAAGCTCACCCACCTCCTCCCATCCTACTCTACAGCAGTGTTTAACTCAGCAGACTGGAAGCCAAAACCAAGGTTACAACAATATCTGATATAGAACTACAGTATGCTGATGACAATGTCGTCTGTGCGCATTCAGAAGAAGACCTCTAGGCCACTCTAAACACCTTTGTAGAAGCATACGAGAAGCTCGGCCTGTCATTGAACATGGAGAAAACCAAAGTGCTCTTCCAGCAGTCACCAGCCAATCCCTCTCCAATGCCAGAAATACAGTTTAAAAGTGTAACATTAGAAAATGTTGACCATTTCTGCTCCCTTGGCAGTCACCTCTCCACAAAAGTCAACATTGACACTGAAATTCAACACCGCCTGAGCTCTGCTAGTGCAGCATTTTTCCAAAGGAAGCAGAGAGTGTTTGAGGATTGGACATCCATAGGGAGACCAAGGGGCTTGTCTATAAAGCTATTGTCCTCCCAACCCTGCTATATGCCTGCGAGACGTGGACAGTCTACAGAAGTCACATGCAACTCCTGGAACGATTCCATCAGCGCTGCCTCCAAAAAATCCTGCAAATCTCTTGGGAAGACAGGCAGACAAATGTCAGGGTGCTGGAAGAAGCAAAGACCAACAGCATTGAAGCGATGGTCCTCCGCCATCAACTCCGCTGGACCGGCCACGTTGTCCGGATGCCCGACCACCGTCTTCCAAAGCAGTTGCTCTACTCCGAACTCAAGAACAGAAAACAGAATGTTGGTGGACAGGAAAAGAGATTGAAAGACGGGCTCAAAGCCAACCTCAAAAACTCTGGCATAGACACTGAGAACTGGGAAGCCCTGGCCCTTGAGAGCTCCAGCTGGAAGTCAGCTGTGACCAGCAGTGAATTTGAAGAGGCACGAATGGAAGGTAAAGAGAGAAATATGCCAAGAAGAAGGTGCGTTCAGCCAACCCCGACCGGGACTGCCTTCCACCTGGAAACCAATGCCCTCACTGTGGGAGAAGATGCAGCTCAAGAATAGGGCTCCACAGTCACCTATGGACCCACCACCAGTACAGCGAACTTGGAAGATAATCCTACTCGGACAACGAGGGATTGCCTAAGTAAGTAAGTTGTCCTTCCATCAGTTGCAGGGCCCAATCCCAACTGATGGTTATATAGATAGATAAATAGAGTGAGTGTTTAGTTTTGGATTTTTTGTGTCAGGAGCAACTTGAGAAACTGCAAGTCGCTTCTGGTGAATTGTCTGTCTGCAAGGACGTTGCCCAGGGGACGTTGCCCGGATGTTTTACCATCCTGTGGGAGGTTTCTCTCATGTCCCTCATGAGAAGCAGGAGCTGACAGAAGGGAGCTCACCCCGATCCCCGGATTCTAACTGCTGGCCTTTCAGTCAGCGGCCCTGCTGGCACAAGGGTTTAACCCAGGCACGGGCAAACTTTGGCCCTCCACGTGTTTGGGACTTCAACTCCCAAAATTCCTAATAGCCTACTGTTTGATCATATGGACGGCATGACTGCATGGAGTGCTGTTACCTTTGCACCGGAGCAGTATCAATTGATCTGCTCACATTTGCATGTTTTTGAATGGCTAGGTTGGCAGAAGCTGGGGCTAACAGCAGGAGCTCACGCCGCTTTCTGGATTTAAACTACTGACCTTGGTCAGCAAGTTCAGCAGCTCTGTGGTTTAACCTGCTGTGCCACGGGGGCTCCCTATATATATATATATATGTAGAGAGAGAGAGAGAGAGCATTTTTTTCCATGTCAGGAGCGACTTGAGAAACAGCAAGCCGCTTCTGGTGTGAGAGAATTGGCCATCTTTAAGGACGTTGCCCAGGGGACATCCGGGTGTTTTAATATCCTGTGGAAGGCTTCTCTCATGTACCTGAATGGGAGGCTGGACCTGACAGGCGGGAGCTCACCCCGTTCCCCGGATTCAAACTGCCGACCTTTCAGTCAGCAGTCCTGCCAGTACAAGGATTTAACCCATTATGCCACCGGGGGCTTATATAATGTGTGTGTGTGTGTGTGTGTGTATGTGGGTTGGTGGAAAAGTTACTTTTGAGAGGATTGTCATTCCCATTACATCTATTACATCTATTTGGAAAAAATTGGAGATGAGTGGAGTTGATGGTGGAGGACCATCGCTTCAATGTTGGTGGTCTTTGCTTCTTCCAGCACGCTGACATTTGTCCGCTTGTCTTCCCAAGAAATTTGCAGGATTTTTCTAGAGGCAGCGCTGATGGAATCGTTCCAGGAGTTGCATGTGACGTCTGTAGACAGTCCACGTTTCGCAGGCATATAGCAGGGTTGGGAGGACAATAGCTTTATAAACAAGCACCTTGGTATCCCTACGGATGTCCCGGTCCTCAAACACTCTCTGCTTCATTCGGAAAAACGCTGCACTCGCAGAGCTCAGGAGGTGTTGTATTTCAGTGTCAATGTTGACTTTTGTGGAGAGGTGGCTGCCAAGGGCTCTAACAGGATGGGATGAGGATAAGAAGTGTTACGACACAGACACAGCTGGAATGAAGCATTTGCTCCCTCTCTTTGCTCTTAGTGAGCTAAATACTAGGATTACAGACCTAGACAGAAAAGTTACTTTTTTTTTAACCATTCCCATTATCCTTAGCATCTGGTTCATGACATCCTGGGATGTGTATACATACATGTATAACATAGGAAGAGGCTGCCCCCTCGTGGGTTACCTAGGAATAGCAGGTCTGGGTAGAGAAGTTACTTTTGCAAAAACTACCCTTCCCAGGATCCTGAGCTTTTTGCTCTCACAAGCTGGGATATGGAAATTAATAAGGATTATATGTATACAGGGATGATCTGGGAGAAAGGAGGAGGCCTCTCTCGACCAAGGAGGACCCAACTCGGGTCAAAGAGAGGCTGACACGCGTCTGGGTCAGTGATCGTGTGAACGCGACGCCTCGTCCTTCGAGAAGGAGCTGAGGAAGGGAGGAGGAGGAAAAGAAGGGTTCTCCCCAATCCTGGAGGGAGAAATAGGGGCTCTGGAGGGGGGAAATGGAGCCCCTGGGTGTGAAAAAGGGGAAAAGAGATGTCTCTCATTGTTCCTCTGGGGGGGGGGGGGAATGGTCTCCCTGAGGGAAGAAATGGATAGGCCTCAGGATTCCTTAAGAGAGGAAATGGACTCTCTGAGGAGGAAAGTGGAGGAAATAAATGTCCCTCAGATTCCCTTGAGAGGAAAAATGGAACCTCTGAGGGGAAAAGTAGAGGAAAAAGATGTCTCTCAGAGTTTCTTAAGAGAGGAAGTGGAGTTTCTGAGGGGGAAAGTGGAGGAAATCGATGTCCTGAGGGGAAAAGTGGAAGAAATAGATGTCCCTCAGGTTCCCTTGAGAGGGAAAATGGAGAATCTAAGGGAAAAAGTGGGCATCCTTCAGTCTCTGAGGGGGCAAATGGGGACCCTGAAGGAAGAACTAGGTGACCCTCAGGTTGCTTTGAGAGAGGAAATAGAACCTCTGAGGGGAAAAGTGAAGGAAATTGATGTCCCTCAGGTTCCCTTGAGAGGGAAAATGGAGCTCCTGAGGGGAAAAGTGGAAGAAAGAGATGTCTCTCAGGGTTTCCTAAGAGAGGAAATGGAGTCTCTGAGGGGGAAAGTGGAGGAAATAAATGTCCCTCAGATTCCCTTGAGAGGAAAAATGAAGCCCTTGAATGGGAAATTGGAAGAAAGAGACGCCCCCCAGGGTTCCTTAGAAGGGAAAATGGAACCTCTGAGGGGAAAAGTGGAGGAAAGAGATGTCTCTCAGTGTTCCTTAAGAGAGGAAATGAAGTCTCTGAGGGGGAAAGTGGAGAAAATCAATGTCCCTCAGGTCCCCTTGAGAGGGAAAATGGAACTTCTGAGGGGAAACGTGAAGGAAAAAGATGTCTCTCAGGTTCCCTTGAGAGGAAAAATGAAGCTCCTGAAAGGGAAATTGGAAGAAAGAGACGCCCCTCAGGGTTCCTTAGAAGAGGAAATGGATCCCCTGAGGAGGAAAGTGAAGGAAAGAGATGTCTCTCAGGGTTCCTTAAGAGAGGAAGTGGAATCTCTGAGGAGGAAAGTGGAAGAAATTAATGTCCCTCAGGTCCCCTTTCCCTTAAGAGGAAAAATTAAACCTCTGAGGGGAAACGTGAAGGAAAGAGATGTCTCTCAAGGTTCCTTAAGAGAGGAAATGGACCCTCTGAAAGGAAAAGTGGGCATCCTTCAGTCTCTGAGGGGGAAAATGGGCACCCTGAAGGAAGAAATAGATGGCTCCCAGGTTACCTTGAGGGAGGAAATGGAGTATCTGAAGAGAAAAGTGGGCATCCTGAAGGAAGGAAGAGATGTCTCTCAGGGTTTCTTAAGAGATGAAATCGAGCCCTTGAGAGGAAAAAGGGAGCTTCTGAGGGGGAAAGTGGAGGAAATAAATGTCCCCCAGGATTCCTTGAGAGAGCAAATGGAGTCTCTGAGGGGAAAAGTGGAGGAAATAGGCATCTTGAAGGAAGAAACAGATGTCCCTCAGGCTGCCTTAAGAGAGGAAATACAGCCTCTGAGGGGGGAAATGAACACTCTGAAAGAAGAAATAGGTGACCCTCAGGGTACCTCAAGAGGGGAAATGGAGCCTCTGAGGGGGAAAGCGGAGGAAATAAATGTCTCTCAGATTCTCTTGAGAGGGAAAATGAACCCCCTGAGGGGGAAAGCAAGCACCCTGAAGGAAGAAAGAGATGTCTCTCAGGGTTCCTTAAGAGAGGAAATACAGCCTCTGAGGAGGAAAATGGGCACCCCGAGGGAAGAAATAGGTGGCCCTAAGGTTTTCCTGGGAGATAAAATGGAGCCTCTGAGGGGAGAAATGGAAGAAAGAGATGTCTCTCAGGATTCCTTAAGAGAGGAAATTGAGCTCCTGAGGGGGAAAGTGGAAGAAAGAGGCCCCTTAAGAGAGGAAATTGAGCTTTTGTTGGGGGAAATGGTCACCCTGGGGGAAGCAAGAGATGGCGCTCAGTGTTTCTTAAGAATTGAAACTCTGAGGGAAAAAGTGGAGGAAATAAATGTCCTTCAGGTTCCCCCGAGAGAGGAAATTGAGCCCCTGAGGAAGAAAGTGAAAGAAAGAGATATTTCTCGGGGTTCCCTAAGAGAAGAACGACAGTCTCAGAGGGGGAAAATAGGCACCCGTAAGGAAGAAATAGATGGACCTCAGGGGGCCTTGAGAAAGGAAATGGAGGCTGTGAGGCGAGAAGTGGACAACATGCAGGCCGCTCAGCAAGAAAAAATGGATTCCTTTAGTGAGAAGGCGGGCATCTCGCAGGACAGGATGGGTGACCCTCAAGTTGCCTTAAGAGAAGAAATGGAGCTCCTGCTGGGAAAAGATGGAAGCTTGCAGGAATGGGTGAAGAAGACCCCTCAGGGTGATTGGAGGACAGACAAAATGGAGCCCCTGAAGGGGAAAATGGGCACCCTACAGTTTGCGAAGCAAAATAAAATGGGTTCCCTTATGGGGAAGGTGGGCACCCCACAGGTTGTCTTGGGAGAGCGAATGGACCTCCTGAGGAAGAAGGTGGTCATGCTCAGGAGTGGTCTGCTTGGTTTTGGAGTAAAGCAAGAAGGTGGCCTTTCAGACATAGATGTCACCCTTTGTGATGCCCCTTTGCTGGAGGAAGAGGCTTCCCTCCTTCCAGTTGCTTTAGATAACAACATCCTTATGGAGAACACCTTGCAACAAGAGGTGGAGGACACCCAAAAGGATGACCTTTGGGGATCTCTGCGAGAAAAGATGGAGAAGAGACTGCAGGGGAAAGTGGTTGCCCCGCTGGAAATGGAGGACCTGCAATGGACGTTGAGGTCCATGGATAAATGGGAAGCCCTTCAGACCATCTTGTGGGGTCTCCTTAGAGATGCCCCACTGCAAGAGAAGATGCTGACCTTCCTAGAGAAGAATGTCCCAAGGACAGAAATGTGGGGGCTGCAGAAAGAGGTGAGTTTCTGCAGGTTTCCCGGTAGAAAAGAGTGAGGAGAAGGGCATCCTTGTGAGATTTCATCCTGTTGAATGCTGTCTTGGGAAAGTATGGTATTATTTATTTATTTACAGCACTTACATTCTGGCCTCTTACACCCAAAGGGGACTCGGGGTGGATCACAGAACACATATATAGCAAACATCCAATTCCGATGATATAATGACTAGACAGACAACAGATAGAGGGTGTTGTTTATTCATTCAGTTGCTTCTGACTCTTCGTGACCTCATGGACCAGCCCATGCCAGAGCTCCTTGTCGGTTGTGTCACCCCCAGCTCCTTCAAGGTCAAGGCAGTCACGTCAAGGAGATCATCTATCCATCTTGTCCTTGGCCAGCCCCTCTTCCTACAGATAGAGGCATATATAGCCTTTTTCTCATCATTCAGCAACTTTGGAGGCTGTGCTCGGTTCCGGCCACAGGGGGTGCAGTTGCTCCCTCACCTTGCCAAAGAGTTTTCTTTGTTTGTAAACTTTCCTCTGAAACATCGTGCCTAAACATCGTACCTCCCTCCTTAATGTGGTTCCTACATTGCTGATTTGATCCGCTAGATGTGCAGGGGAGCCAGGCTGAAGGTCAGGAGCTCACCCTGACCCGGCTTCAAACGGTCAACCTTTTGGTTGGCAAGATTTGCTGCAGCTGCAGCTGGTGATTAGCTGAAGCCAAAGTACAGTATATTTATTTATTACTAGCCATCCCCTGCCACGTGTTGCTGTGGCCCAGTGTTTTGTGTGTGTATATATTTGTGAATATATTTGTGTATATATTTGTGTATATATGTATATATGTGGTTTTACACATGCGCTGTAGCGTCTTTTTGCTATTTTGGCTTTTGAAGTCCCTTCCACTGTGTTTTTCAGTGTTTTTATGAGTGATGGTGTAAAAGACAACAAATAAATGACCATACCAGCTGGCCTGCATCTATCATATCCCAACATCTAAAAACATTTAAAATATACATTATAATTAGCTATTTCGTTACAGATGGTCACTCATTGGCCTGATAGGTGTATTGTGTCCAAATTTGGTCTCAATTCGTCCAGTGGTTTTTGAGTTATGCTAATCCCACAAACGGACTTTACATTTTTATTTATATAGATTTATTTATTTACAGTATTTATATTCATCCCTTCTCACCCCAAAGGGGACTCAGGGTGGATCACAATGCACACATGCACAGCAAACATTCAATGCTGTTTTTGACAAAACAACACAGACAGACAGACAGAGGTTATTCAGCAGTTTCTTCCACTTTGGATCCTGGAGGTTGCTCGATTCGGCCACAGGGAAAGCTGTTGCTTCAACCACTATACCACTGAGCCTTTTGATCGTAGTATTTTATCCTTGCTCTCTGGCATTTTTATGGTGTTATAAATTAACCTCCCTGCTTTAAGCGGTCCTAATTTCTCTACTCACAGCACAGCTGTTTTCAAACTGCTTAGGCGGACAGTAAGCAAGGCTATTTAAAGTTGGGAGTTCAACCCCGACTCGGGCTTCGAACTTGCCACCTTTCGGTTGGCAGTGATTTATTGCAGCTAGTGATTAACCCAGCTGTACTACCAAATAACACACAGCAGTGGTTTACTTTACATATGCTGCAGGCTTTGGGGAAATATGTTTCTCATTTGTAAGAAAAGAAAAGAGAGGGGAAAGTTTGGAGTTTCAGGGTACGGTGTCATCTGTAAGCAGATGATGTCCAACTCTGTCACTCCTTCCCACCTGCTACTAAGGAGGCTGTTCAGGTCCTGAACCGGTGCTTGGCCGCTGTCACAGTCTGGATGAGGGCGAACAAATTGAAATTGAATCCAGACAAGACAGAGGTACTCCTGGTCAGTCGCAAGGCCGAACAGGGCATAGGGTTACAGCCTGTGTTGGATGGGGTCGCACTTCCCCTGAAGATGCAGGTTCGCAGCTTGGGTGTGATCCTGGACTCATTGCTGAGCCTGGAACCCCAGGTTTCGGCGGTGACCAGGGGAGCATTCGCACAGTTAAAGCTTGTGCGCCAGCTGCGCCCGTACCTTGGGAAGTCTGACTTTGTCACGGTAGTCCACGCTCTGGTTACATCCCGTATAGACTACTGCAACGCTCTCTACCTGGGGTTGCCTTTGAAGACTGCTCGGAAGCTTCAAGTGGTCCAGCGCTCGGCAGTCAGGTTGCTAACAGGAGCGGCACTCAGGGAGCATACAACTCCTCTGTTGTGCCAGCTCCACTGGCTGCCAGTTTGCTACCGGGCACAATTCAAAGTGCTGGCTGGCCTATAAAGCCCTAAACGGTTCTGGCCCTACTTACCTCTCCGAACGCATCTCCTCCTATGAACCGACTAGGACACTAAGATCATCTGGGGAGGCCCTGCTCTCGGTCCCCCTGCATCACAGGCGCGCTTGGCGGGGACGAGAGACAGGGCCTTCTCAGTGGTGGCCCCTCGGCTGTGGAACGCCCTGCCTGCAGATATCAGATTGGCCCCCTCCCTGCTGGCGTTTCGGAGGAAAGTGAAGACCTGGCTGTTCGAACAAGCATTTGATTAAACAGTGTAATTGAACACAGGATATACGGAATAATGGATGACGAGACTGGATTCTGATTTTACTGTTGAGGCGCTAATGATTGTTATACTGGTGTTAATGATTTATGTGATAATTGTTTTTAATTGCCCTATACTTGTTTTGTGATATTTTGTACTGATGTTGTTCACCGCTTTGAGTCGCCGGAGGGCTGAGAAAAGCGGTATAGAAATAAAGTAAATAAATAAATTTTGAAAGTATAGGGCGGGCATGGGCAAACTTGGGCCCTCCAGGTGTTTTGGACTTCAACTCCCACAATTCCTAACAGCCATTAGGCTGTTAGGAATTGTGGGAGTTGAAATCCAAAACACCTGGAGGGCCCAAGTTTGCCCATGCCTGCCTTAGAGTCTATAAGTTGAAGGTACACAATGACAACAACAATGTCTAAAACCAGAACAAATGTGAAGACCTACCCAGAGAAAGGCACTTTCCAGCTATTATATAGCAGAAACTTTTCACGTTAAGCTCAACCATCTCTTTTCTTCCAGGCCCCTGTGTCCTTTGAGGAGGTTGCTGTGCATTTCACCAAGGAGGAGTGGGCCCTGCTGGATCCAGATCAAAGAGCCCTATACAGAGAAGTTATGCTGGAGAATTATGGGAATGTGTCCTCTCTTGGTAGGCATGCTTTTGCCCTTGGCCAAATAGGTATAGAATTCTTCTCTATTTGTATTCTTATATTAAATCATGATAGTTGTTTTCGCATATGTCTTGAAATACTCTTCAGTGGTTCCCATGAGGAGGGGGACACACATATAATCCAGTTCAAAGCAGATATTGTGGATTATCTCAGTCCACAATAATCCAGTTAATGATAAGTTAATTATTATTAACTGGATTAATAATAATGTGGACCTATTGTGTTAATAAATCCACAATAATCCAGTTCAAGAGCACATATTGTGGATTATCTGCCTTGATATTCTGGGTTATATGGTTCTGTGGAAGGGTCCTAGTGTGACTCTATGGCATGCTTGGGCCCATTTCAATAGGGCCCATTATTGGGGTGTTGGGAGACATGCCAAGACAATTAGGATGATGTAGTTTCAGATGATGTGAAGGAGCCTGTATATTACTGCTACTAATTGTAAAGGCTTGCCCACCAATTTGCAATGATGCCACCAAATTGTAAGGATGTATAAATATAACTGCTACCAATATGTAGAGAGTTGGTAAAAGGAGCCACCTCTTTGTGAGGGCTTATTATATTGATGACACAACCAATAGCTTGTAATGTTGCTTTGGTCTTTCTTCAATATGTAGCGTGACTTGACTTGGAAAGGAATGGTAACATAGGCTTGACTTTAAAAAGAAACTGTAATAAGTTTATTGAGGTACAGAAGCTTGATGGTTTCAAAGTTTCCTTTCTCTAAGAGTTACAGATCTTCAAAGGTTATATTCATAACACTTCTTAAATAACTCTTAGGAGGTCTAATTCTTCCAACAAACAGGTCTCAAACTTAGTTCCTTTAAAAATATGTTTCTTTCTTTAACAGATTGTTTCAGGCACACACTTATCCTTTCTTTATGATGGTTCTGTTACAATAAAGATGCTTATTAGGGCTTCCCCTCTTTTTCCACAACCGTTACTTTTAATATAAATAAGTCACTCGACTTATCTAAACTATATTGGCTCAAAGCCAAAACCTTCCTGATTCTTAATACCAAAGAATCAGCCTTCCCCTGTAGTTCTTTGACTACAGAATCCTCACTGGTTCTCCACACACAACAGAACCAGCCACTTCTGCAGTTCACCGACCACAGACTGACTGCTTTAAAATGGCTGCTCTGCCAAGTGGCAGTTGGCTCCGCCCCTATCTCCATAGCAACTCAGCTCAAAGCGAGCTAAGCTGGCTACCATCCCCCAATATTATGCAATACTATATACTTACCCTTACAAACACTTATCTATAACAATACATAACTGTAGATAAAAATTTACACTTCATCACAGGTTCTAATACAGAAACAATTAGTCTGTCCTCTTTGTTTCCCTCCTGTCTCTCTAAAGGCAGTGACAAAACATCAACGATGCATTCCAGATCTCCTCCTGTTTGTCATGAATTGGGAAAAGCTATTCTTCACTCAGATCAGGTAAGGGAAGGCCCTCTGCCTATTGTGAAGATTCTCTGGGAGCGAATTAGAGACAAATGGGTTCATGCTTGTTTCCCCTCATTCCTCATTTCCAGTTTCAGAATAGTCTTCTTTAATATGTAATCAGCTAGTCTCAGTATTTATTGCTCAGAAGGTTTGTTTTGAGCATGCCGAGCAACGTGGTACTGAAATTGGGTTGCTGTGAGTTTTTTGGGTTGTATGGCCTTATTCTAGTTACATTCTCTCCTGACGTTTCTTATGCATCTGTGGCTGGCATCTTCAGAGGTCTGTTGGAAATTAGGCAAGTAGTGTATGCATGTATGTATGTGTATGTATGTGTGTGCATATATATATATATCCATATCCATATTCATATATATATATATATATCCATATCCATATCCATATCCAGGGTGGGAGAAAGAACCCTTGTCTAATTAAAACAAGTGTGAATGTTGCATTTAGCAAGCTTGAATAGCATTGAGTAGCTGCACAGTCAATCAGTGAGGGTATCTTGTTGCTTGGAGGCATCCTTTGTTTGGGACTTGATTTTTTGCTGTGTGGAGTTCCCCTGTTTCTGAGTAGTGTTCATTATTTACTGTCTTGATTCTGATGTTTTTAATACTGGCAACTAGATTTTGTTCATTTTCATGCTTTCCTCCTGTTGAAATTGTTTACGTGCTTGTGGATTTCAGTGGCTTCTCTGTGCAATCTGACATGATGGTTGTCAGAGTGGTCCAGCTACTGAAATCTTGTTGTATGCTACATTGAAGGAAAAACACAAATCTAACCTTAAATAGGGGCAGAGAATGCCTGACTGCAAGGTGTTGATGGTTGTACTTGTTTGTTTGTATATTGTGCAATCAGAAATATGCTTTGTGTATTTTTTTTCCAGGTCCCGGTGTCCTTTGAGGGATCAGAAGATTTGACCAAAGAGGAAGGGGCCCTGCCAAACCCAAAGAAAAAAGCCCTGCAAAAGGAAACAATGGAGGAGAAGCTAAAGACTGGTGTCCCTCTGGGTAGGAACCCCATTTCTTGAATATTTCCCCTATTTTTCTTTGGTTTTCAGGAAGGGTTGTTTATGATATTTTAATGTTTATTTATGTTTTAGTTTCTATGTCTTAATTGATTGTTCTTGTTTTTACTTTATTTTGATATTTAATTCCTTTGTTGTAAGTTTTCTCTCGTTCCCACCAATCGAGCTTGTGACGGGGGTGGGACTGAGAGGAGGGTGTCCTCTGTAGACCACAGTGCACGGTCTGCGGTCTACAGATGAAGGCATCTATCAGAAAGGGGTTCTCCAAATTTTCAAGTAACAGGTAACAACAGACTAATAAACAGCTTTACAAGTAGTTGCATGCATTTTTTAAAGTTTTCTTTAGCTCTTCATTGAAAAAGATGATTATGATTCTGCCCCACCAAAAAAGTGAAAGGAAATCAAACCAAGAGCTGAACTATGATTAAATGAACAAGAAACAAAACCAGCATTTTCTGTCATGCACTTCTAGTTCGATACAAGTCTGCTAGCTATTGACTATAACTTTTTTTACTGTTAATATGTAGCTAAGATTAAATCAATGAAATCTAATTTCTAATAATAATAATGATGATGCAAAGACTCTGGCACAAGCCAGTCAAGATGGTCGCAATGGTGATGGGCACACTGGGTGCAGTGCCTAAAGACCTTGGCCTGCACTTAAACACAATAGGCGCTGACCAAATTACCATCTGCCAGCTGCAGAAGGCCACCTTACTGGGATCTTCACGCATCATTCGCTGATACATCACACAGTCCTAGACACTTGGGAAGTGTCCAACGTGTGATCCAATACAACAGCCAGCAGTGATCTTGTCTGCTGTGGACTCATCTTGTTGAGTTTCAAATAATAATAATAATAATAATAATAATAATAATAATAATAATAATCATCTTTATTTATAACCTGCTCTATATCCCTAGAGGGAATCAGGTCGGTTTCCAAACAAAAAGTGGCGAACATTCAATGACATAATAAAAACAAGTAGACAGACAGACCACATCAAAACAATAAGTAAAACAACATCAATATAAATTTATAATAACTAGCCAAAAATAAGTACTTGAATAAACATAATTAATTTCATCAAACACATTTGCATTACAAAATCTAAACAACTAAAATGCATTAAAAGTATAGAATGGTTTACAGCCGCCAACAGAGTCAAGGTGGGTCTCCAGTATCCAAGCAGAGTTAAATATTAAGATGTTCTATTGTTAGGATTGGCTTCCATACCAGCATTACTTAAAATGCTTTTAGATTCCAGTATTCTCTACCACATTTCATTGTTTCATTCTTCCATTGGAAAATGCAATCCTTTCTTTCCAATGACTTCATTCCTTTCTCTTTTTCAGCTAAGGATGTGCTTAAGTCGTCATTAGAAAAACACTGGGAATCCTGCCCAGCAGAGAAGCCATTAAAACAGCCAGAGTATGGAAAGAGTTTGAGCTTCCATCAGAGAGTGCAGATGGAGGAGAAACCGTTTCAGTCTCTTGAATCAAGAAAATGCTTCAACCAGAGTGCATCAAGCTTTGCTTACCACTATCAAGAAGTCGTGGTCGAAAAACCCTATAAATGTCCAGAGTGTGGAAAGTGCTTCAGTCAGAGTGGGCGGCTTATTATCCATCAACGAAATCACCCAAGAGAGAAATCATATCAATGCCTGGAGTGTGGGAAGAACTTCAATTCAGGTCCGGGCCTCACCTACCATCAAAGGATCCACACGGGTGAAAAGCCCTATAAATGTCCAGAGTGTGGAAAGAGCTTCCGTGGCCACAACCAGCTTACGGATCACCAGAGGGTGCACACAGGGGAGAGGCCATTCCAGTGCGTGGAGTGTGGGAAAAGCTTTAGCCAGAGTGGGCAGCTGACGATACATCAAAGGATACACTCAGGAGTGACTCCTTATAAATGCCTGGAGTGTGGAAAGAGCTTCAGCTCAAGCACAGGCCTCAGCCGACACCAGAGGACCCACACCGGGGAGAAACCCTTTAAATGCCTGGAGTGTGGCATGAGCTTCAGCCAAAACATAAGCCTTACGTACCATCAAGTGGTCCATACTGGGGAGAAACCCTACAAATGCCTGGAGTGTGGGAAGCATTTCCCTAGGCATGAGCTGTTGACCATCCACCAGAGAGTTCATACAGGGGAGAAACTGTACACTTGCCAGGAATGTGGGAAGAGCTTCAGCTGGAGCACAAGTCTGACCTACCATCAGCGAATGCACTCCGGGGAGAAACCATATACATGCGCAGAATGCGGCATGAACTTCCGCAGCCACCACCACCTCACTGATCATCAAAGGGTGCACACTGGGGAGAAACCGTTCAAATGCTTGGCGTGTGGGAAGTGCTTTGGTCAGAGCAACGGCCTTGCCCGTCACCAGAGAACCCACACCGGGGAGAAACCCTTTACGTGTACGGAGTGCGGAACGAGCTTCAGTCAGAGTGGTCAACTTGTCATACATCAGAGAGTGCACACGGGAGAGAAGCCCTATCCGTGCACGGAGTGTGGCATGAGCTTCCGCCAAAACAGGAGTCTCGTCCGCCACCAGAGAATCCACACCGGGGAGAGACCTTTCAAGTGCTTGGAGTGTGGAAAGGATTTTAGTCAGGATTCCCATCTCATGTCACATAAAAGAATCCACACCGGAGAGAAACCATACAAGTGCCCAATATGTGGGAAGAGTTTTCTGAGACATGAATACCTGGCCATCCATCGAAGGCATCATACCGGGGAGAAGCCATTCAAATGCCCAGAGTGTGGCAAGTCCTTCATGAAGCGAGACTCTCTTATTTGCCACGAAAGAACTCACACTGGGGAGAAACCCTACAAATGCCTACAATGCGGGAAAGGCTTCAGACAGAACAGAAGTCTTAGCTTCCATCAAAGAGTCCACACTGGGGAGAAACCCTTTAAATGCCTGGAATGTGGAAAGCTCTTCAGACTTAGTGCGAACCTCACTGTGCATAAAAGAATCCACACCGGGGAGAAACCCTATAAATGCCTGGAATGTGGAAAGAGCTTCAGCCAGAACAGAAGTCTCATCTACCATCAAAGAGTGCACACAGAGGAGAAACTGTTCAAATGCCTGGAGTGTGGAAAAGGCTTCAGGCAGAACAGAAGCCTTAGCTTCCATCAGAGAGTCCACACTGGGGAGAAACCCTTTAAATGCCTGGAGTGCGGAAAGCTCTTTAGACTTAGCGCAAACCTTGCTGTGCACAAAAGAATCCACACAGGGGAGAAACCCTATAAATGTCCAGAGTGTGGAAAGGGCTTCAGCCAAAACAGGAGTCTTATCCACCATCAAAGAATCCGTACAGAGGAGAAACCATTTAAATCTCTAGAATATGGGAATTGTTTTGGTGACAGCATGGGACTTTCCTGCCAGCAGAGCAAAGCAATAAGTAAACCATGGAATGAAGTTCCATGGCTTGTTTAGGTGTATCAGGTGCTTGTTTAGGTGTTTCGGTGCTTGTTTAGGAGCAAGCTTGTTTTCTGCTGCCCTTGAGACTAGGACACTGAACAATGGCTTCAAACTACAAGAAAGGAGATTCCATCTGAACATGAGGAAGAACTTCCTGACTGTGAGAGCTGTTCAGCAGTGGAACTCTTTGCCCCAGAGTGTGGTGGAGGCTCCTTCTTTGGAAGCTTTTAAACAGAGGCTGGATGGCCATCTGTCAGGGGTGCTTTGAATGCAATTTTCCTGCTTCTTAGCAGGGGGTTGGATGGCCCATGAGATCTCTTCCAACTCTATGATTCTATCAGCTACAAGTGGTAGCAGTTGTGTAGCATGCGGTGTGACACTGTCCATATACCATAAGCCAAGTTGTTCATGGGTTGTTGTAGGTTTTTTGGGCTGTATGACCATGTTCTAGAAGCATTCTCTCCTGACGTTTCACCTGCATCTATGGCAGGCATCCTCAGAGGTTGTGAGGTTGTGAGATACCTGTAAAACCTACAACAACCCAGTGATTCCAGCCATGAAAGCCTTTGACAATACAAGTTGTTCATAGTTCCCTGGCTTTGCATGGTATGTGATAGTGGCCAATTAGTTAAACTCTTTTGTCACATCTAGTAAAGGTTGAGCATCCTTTATTCTGAATGATGAAATCTGAAATATTCTGAAATTGTCTGCATGGGTTGATGAATTAGTGACAGCTTTTCTTTCTGGTAATTTAAAGTACACAAGTTTATTAAAATATTAAAAATATTGTGTATATTACCTTTGAGGTTTATTTGTTGTGTCAGGGCAACCAGTCAATTGTATTACATTTCTAACAGAACAAAACAAACAAACAAACAGACAAAACACAAAATTTGCAAGTTTGGTAGTTGATTAGATGTCCTTTGACCAGTATCTGGCCACTTGGAGTGCCTCTGGTGTTGCTGCAAGAAGGTCCTCCATTGTGCATGTGGCAGGGCTCAGGTTGCATTGCAGCAGGTGGTCAGTGGTTTGCTCTTCTCCACACTCGCATGTCGTGGATTCCACTTTGTGGCCCCATTTCTTCAGATTGGCTCTGCATTTCGTGGCGCCAGAGCGCAGTCTGTTCAGCGCATTTCCAAGTCGCCCAGTTTTCTGTGTGCCCAGGGGGGAGTCTCTCATTTGGTATCAGCAATTGATTGAGGTTCTGGGTTTGAGCCTGCCACTTTTGGACTCTCGCTTGCTGAGGTGTTCCAGCGAGTGTCTCTGTAGATCTTAGAAAACTATTTCTTGATTTAAGTCGTTGACGTGCTGGCAACTGGGGATGAGCTGGAGATGTCTCTGCCTTGGTCCTTTCACTATTGGCTGCTACTTCCTGGAGGATGTCAGGTAGTGCAATACCGGCTAGACAGTGTATTTGGCTAGGTATATTTGGTGTATACGAAACACAAATGAATTACATGTTGAGACTTGAGTCCCATCTCCACATTGTCTCATGTATATGTATGCAAATAGAAGTATTCCAAAATACAATGCTTCTGGTACCATAAATTTGGGATAATGGATACTCAACCTGTAACCTGCATAGAAGAGTGAACTTTTAAATGTGTCATGTGTTTTGATAACTACGTGCCTAGAATATGGAAAGAACCTGTATAAGGAACAATCTCATTGTGCTTTGGGTTAAATAAATGGTCAGAGTTCTTGATTTGTGTGAGCCTTGTGTTGACTTCCTTCTTAACATAAGGAATGTTGTAAACATTTTTTCTTAGTTTGAAAGAACCATTGTCACAGTTCTTATCAGTTTACTTTTCAGTTCTTATTAGCAACTTTTAATTACAATCCAGCAAGCAGATAGTTAGTCATTGCAGGCCTTAGTCTTCTACTGGTGTTTCCAAAATTATTATCAAGCCTTATTGCACTGTTTATTGCACCGGGATTGTGGCACAGCTGGCTGAGTGTCAGCTGCATTAAGATCACTCTGACCAAAAGGTCATGAGTTTGAAGCCAGCCCGGGTTGGAGTGGGTTTCCAACCAATTGTGTGTAGCCTGTTGGTGACCTTTGCAACCCGAAAGACAGTTGCATCTGTCAAGTAGGAAAATAAGGTACCACCTTAAAGTGTGGGGAGGCTAAATTAACTAATTTATGAGGCCATAAAGAAGACGCCAGCAAAACATTCCAGCGGAGAAGCATGTGAGGAATGCGGAAGTGCTTCATCAGCGTTGCAGATGGACGATGAAAGCGACAACTCCCCTGGCGGCCAGAAAAAGTTAAATAGCCTCTGTGTATGTCTGTATATGTTTGTATGTCAAAAATTGGCATTGAATGTTTGCCATATATATGTACACTGTAATCCGCCCTGAGTCCCCTGCAGGGTGAGAAGGGTGGAATATAAAAACTGTAAATAAATAAATAAATAAATAAAATCCGTCCATTCATTCCCACACATCATATTAAAATCACATTTATCAAATCTGCAATGATATTTTTGTGATAATAAGACAAAACATCGAACAGAAGCATCAGTTTCCCAATTCCTTGGGGGCAAATATATTAATCTAGAGTGGGAGTTGTAGTTTTACAAGCTTGTAACTCTATCGAAAAAAGAGATCAGATTAGTCTGGCATGACTTGTTTTTGATAAATCCATGTTGACTATTAGTGATGACCGCATTTGTTTCTAAGTGTTTGCAGACCACTTCTTTGACAATCTTTTCCAGAATCTTGCCTGGTATCGACGTGAGGCTGACCGGACAGTAGTTGTTTCGGTCATCCTTTTTTCCCTTCTTGAAGATTGGGACCACATTGGCCCTCCTCCAATCTGCTGGAACTTCTCCCGTTCTCCAAGAACTCTCAAAGATGATTGCCAATGGTTCCGAAATGACTTCCGCTAGTTCCTTCAATACTCTTGGGTGTAGTTGATCTGGCCCTGGGGACTTGAACTCATTTAGAGTGGCCAGGTATTCCTGGACGACTTGTTTCCCAATTTGGGGTTGGATGTCCTCTAATCCCTCATCCATTCTATCTAGCTGAGGTTGAAGATGGCTTTCTTTTTGTGAGAAGACCAAGGCAAGGAAGGCATTAAGTAGTTCTGCCTTTTCCCTATCCCCTGTCAGCATTGCCCCATCTTCTCCTTGTTTTTCCTTTTTCTACTGACATAAGAAAAGAATCCCTTTTTATTGTTTTTAATGTCCCTGGCAAGCCTGAGCTCGTTTTGTGCTTTAGCCTTGCGGACCTTTTCCCTACAGGTGTTGGCTATTTGTTTGAATTCTTCTTTGGTGATTTCTCCCTTTTTCCACTCTTGTGCATGTCTCTTTTGTGTCTTAGCACAGTTAGAAGTTCTTTGGACATCCATTCTGGCTTCTTTGCACTTGTCCTATTTTTTCTCTTTGTTGGCACAGTTTGCAACTGCGCCTTGAGTATTTCACTCTTGAGAAATTCCCATCCATCCGTAACTCCCTTGTCTTTTAGTATCTGTGTCCACGGAATGCTGCTCAATGTTTCCTTCATTTTTTGGAAATCAGCTCTCCTAAAGTCCAAAATGCGGGTTTGACTTGTCTTAGTTTCGGCCTTCCTTTGTACCTCAAATTGCAGGAGCACATGGTCACTTGCCCCTAAGGATCCTACCACTTCAGCCACATCGATCAGGTCCTCCACATTTGTTAGGATGAGATCAAGAGTAGCCAATGGTCAAGACTGGCTCTATGAACAGGCGTTTGGTCAACAAGGCAACTGAACTCAGAAGACGGTAAATGGAACATAGGAATGGCACAAGGATTATGAGAACGGATCTGATTTAACTGAGGCGTTATGTTGTGTGTGTTGACTGTCCTGTTCTGTTTTGTTAACTGTTGTGGATTGATGTTGTTGATCCTGTTTGTCGCACTTGTTGCGTTTTAATTGCACTGACACTGTTGATAATTTGTACCATGTAAACCGCATTGAGTCGCCTGTCTGGGCTGAAATATGTGGTATAGAAATAAAGCAAATAAATAAATAATAAATATCACTTCAACCACATCGATCAGGTCCTCTGCATTTGTTAGGATGAGATCAAGAGTAGCCAACCCCCTTGTTGCCTCTTCTACCTTCTGGACCATGAAATTGTCTGCAAGGCAAGCGAGGAATTTGTTGGACCTTGTACTCTTGGCTGAGTTTGTTTTCCAGCAAATATCGGGATAGTTGAAATCGCCCATGACTACTACATCTCTTCTCTATGCCTGAATTGAACCAAGCTTGGCACACAGAACTCCCATTAACAACAGAAAATACTGGAAGGGTTTGGTGGGCATCGACCTTGAGTTCACCAACATCCAGAGAGCACTGTGGACTCAAACAATGATGGATCTGGATCAAACATGGCAGGGATACTCAATATGCCCAAATGTGAATACTGGCCGAGTTTGTGTAAAATAGACCTTGACATTTGGGAGTTGTAGTTGCTGGGATTTAAAGTTCACCAACAATCAAAGAGAATTCTGCCAACCTAGCAGTTCGAAAACATGCAAATAGTAGATCAATAGGTACCACTCCGGTGGGAAGGTAACGGTGCTCCATGCAGTAATGCCAACCACGTGATCTTGGAGGTGTCTATGGATAATGCCGGCTCTTCGACTTAGAAATGGAGATGAGCATCAACCCCTTAATGTCAGGGGAAAACCTTTACTTATTATTATTATTATTATTATTATTATTATTATTATTATTATATTACTTCCAACTGTGTTTTTCAATGGTCACCCCTCAACTTCCATCTTTTAAACTGTGTTCTAAACAGTCCCTGATCTGGTCACATGGTCTGCAGCTCCTCCCACTGCTTCCAGAACACATGTTAGGAAAAACTGAATACCAAAGAACACAAACATACTTCAGTAATCAAACAGCATATTCTATACAGACAAATCATGAAACAGAGGAGGCTTGAGAAGGTGGACTACTTTCAACAGAGCATCACTACCTGCCTTGAGTCCCATTGCGGGGAGAAAGGCAGGAGGAGGATCTCATAACCACATTGTGGTGATGACCGTCATCCATGAAGGAGTTTAGAAGGACTGTTTTCCCTTCTCTATAAAGCAGTGGTTTTCAACCTGTGGTTCCCCAGAATCAAACCAAAGGAAAGGAGATTCCATCTGAACATGAGGAAGAACTTCCTGACTGTGAGAGCTGTTCAGCAGTGGAACTCTCTGCCCCAGAGTATGGTGGAGGCTCCTTCTTTGGAGGCTTTTAAACAGAGGCTGGATGGCCATCTGTCGGGGGTGCTCTGAATGCAATTTTCCTGCTTCTTGGCAGGGGGTTGGACTGGATGGCCCACAAGGTCTCTTCCAACCCCATGATTCTATGAATCCTGGGAGTTGAAGGCCAAAACACCTGGGGACCCACAGGTTGAGGACCACTGATTTAAAGGGTCTGGGGTGGGCCTCACTGGCTGCCCAGTTTGGGAGAGAGAGGCCTGGACTGCTGGAGATCCCAAGGAGGCCATTCTCCCTTCAAGGCGGGAGATCAGGGCCTTCTTGGTTTTATTGATCTTGTCAGGGGCAGACCAGACAGTTGCATTGCATTTTTAAAGAAAGAAACAAACAAAACACAAAGTTTGGAAGCTTGGTAGTTGATTAAATGTCCTTTGACCAGTATCTGGCCACTTGGAGTCTCTGGTGTTGCCCAAGGAGGTCCTCCATTGTGCATGTGGCAGGGCTCAGGTTGCATTGCAGCAGGTGGTCAGTGGTTTGCTCTTCTCCGCACTCGCATGTCATGGATTCCACTTTGTGGCCCCATTTCTTGAGGTTGGCTCTGCATCTCGTGGTGCCAGAGCGCAGTCTGTTCAGCGCCTTCCAAGTCGCCCAGACTTCTGTGTGCCCAGTGGGGAGTCTCTCATTTGGTATTCAGCCGTTGATTGAGGTTCTGGGTTTGAGCCTGCCACTTTTGGACTCTCGCTTGCTGAGGTGTTCCAGCAGTGTCTCTGTAGATCTTAGAAAACTATTTCTTGATTTAAGTCGTTGACGTGCTGGCTGATACCCAAACGGGGATGAGCTGGAGATGTCTCTGCCTTGGTCCTTTCACTATTGGCTGCCACTTCCCGGTGGATGTCAGGTGGTACAATACCGGCTAAGCAGTGTAATTTCTCCAGTGGTGTATGGCGCAGACACCCTCATTAAGAGCCACATCCACTGTTTTAGTGTGGTGAGATGTGTTCCACACTGGCATGCGTACTCAGCAGCAGAGTAGCATAGTGCAAGGACAGATGTCTTCACTGTGTCTGGTTGTGATCCCCAGGTTGTGCCAGTCAGCTTTCGTATGATATTGTTTCTAGCACCCACTTTTTGCTTGATATTCAGGCAGTGCTTCTTGTAGGTCAGAGCACGGTCCAGAGTGACTCCCAGGTATTTGGGTGCGCTGCAATGCTCCAGTGGGATTCCTTCCCAGGTGATCCTCAGAGCTTGGGATGCTTGTCTGTTCTTGAGATGAAAGGCACATGTCTGTGTTTTAGATGGATTAGGGATCAGCTGGTTTCCCCTGTAATAGGCAGTAAGAGCACCTAGAGCTTCGGAGAGCTTCTGTTCAACCATCTCAAAGCTCCCTGCTTGAGCAGTAATGGCACGATCATCAGCATAGATGAAACTCTCTGTCCCTTCTGGCAGTGGCTGGTCATTTGTGTAGATGTTGAACATGGATGGAGCAAGCACGCTCCCCTGAGGCAGGCCGTTCTTCTGTTTCCGCCATCTGCTTCTCTGGCCCTGGAACTCAACAAAGAAGCTCCTGTTTTGTAGCAGGTTTCCTATGAGGCGGGCGAGGTGATCGTCCTTTGTGAGATTATACATTTTTTCTCAGGAGGAGGCAGTGGTGGTTCACAGTATCATAGGCTGCTGACAGGTCTATGAAGACAGCTCAAAACCTTTCAAAACCGTCTTCTATGTGCCTTCTTGCTAAGTGTGGCCTTTCCGGAAATACAAAGGCACAGGGGAGTTCCCCGCCACCAGAGGGGATTCCCGAAAGTGCTTCAGACCCCCCAGGAAAGTTTCGCTTTCCCTTTCCAGTAAAATCATTTAAGGGTATAGTAATCTTCATGGCTGGGTGTGTGAATTGTTGAATCTTCAAGGATTGGGAGCAACATTCACAGTGTCCACAGTAAGTCCAGCACTTTTAATTTATTCATTACTGCTGCCGGACTTCTGCCGGACTTCTCCCCAGCACCAGGTGACGACACGCGATCCTCGTTTTCCTATTGGCCGACGACTCCGCTTTCAGCCAATCCTGGCTCTGTATTTCGGAGTGGAGTGACCCCTTCATGTCAGTTTGCGCCTGGACAGCAGAGAGGCAGGAGTGTTTTTTCTTCCCTCCGAAGTTTGGCCTAAAGAAGGGGGGGGGAGACATGGGTCTGTCCCAGCGGGCCCCCTTCTTCTTCCTTTTTGGAGTGGCTGCCCTCCTGCTGGGGGGTTCCACCGGTGAGTAGGAGATTGGGGGGGGGGGTGTCTTCTTCTCCCTCTGCTGCTGCTTCTTCATACACTCCTAGAGTCTGAGAGACCTCAAGGGCCACCCAGTCATAGAATCATAAAATCCTAGAGGTGGAAGAGACCTCCCATCCTGCCCAACCCTTCTGCCAAGAAGCAGGAAAATCCATTCAAAGCACCCCTGACAGATGGCCATCCAGCCTCTGTTTAAAAGCCTCCAAAGAAGGAGCCTCCACCACACTCCAGGGCAGAGAGTTCCACTGCTGAACAGCTCTCACAGTCAGGAAGTTCTTCCTCATGTTCAGATGGAATCTCCTTTCCTGTAGTTTGAAGCCATTGTTCAGTGTCCTAGTCTCCAGGTCAGCAGAAAACAAGCTTGCTCTCTCCTCCCAATGACTCCCAGCTCCCTCAAGTCCAGTCACTTCAAGGATGCCATCCATCCATCTTGCCCTTGGTCGGCCCCTCTTCCTTTCCTTGTTTATTACTAATTGCATTCTCTAGGCTTTCCTGTCTCCTCATGATGTGGCCAAAGTACTTCATCTTTGTCTCTAGTATCCTTCCCTCCAATGAGCAGTCGGGCTTTATTTCCTGGAGGATGGACTGGTTGGATCTTCTCGCAGTCCAAGGCACTCTCAGAACTTTCCTCCAACACCACAGCTCAAAAGCATCTCTCTTCCTTCGCTCAGCCTTCCCTAAGGTCCAGCTCTCACATCCGTAGGTGACTACAGGGAATACCATGGCTTTGACTAGGCAATGGATCTTTGTTGCCAGTGTGATGTCTCTACTCTTTACTATTTTATCGAGACTGGACATTGCTCTCCTCCCAAGAAGTGAGCGTCTTCTGATTTCCTGGCTACAGTCTGCATCTGCAGTAATCTTTGCACCTAGAAATACAAAGTCTGTCACAGCCTCCACATTTTCTCCCTCTATTTTCCAGTTGTCAATCATTCTTGTTGCCATAATCTTGGTTTTTTTGATGTTTATATATATTATTTGTTTTATTTACTTTGCTTATAAACCGCTGTTCTCAGCCCGAGGGCGACTCACAGCGGTGTACAACATAGAAAGGACAAGGTTCACAATTCAAGACACAATCTAAAATATCAGTGTAGCAATAACCAAAGCATCATCATCAAAACATCAATAATATCAATAATACAAAAAGCCATTCTCGACATCTCATCGTTTAAACCACAATCCGGTATCATTTTCCGTTGTTCCATTCCTGTCGTCATTACCAATTATTGCACTTCTTGTTCGAACGCCTTCTTGAACAGCCAAGTCTTTAATTTCCTACGGAATATCATCAGGGAAGGAGCCAGTCTGATGTCCACGGGAAGGGTGTTCCACAGCCGAGGAGCCACCACCGAGAAGGCCCTGTCTCTCGTCCCCGCCAGCGTGCCTGTGAGGCAGGCGGGATCGAGAGCAGGGCCTCCCCGGACGATCTCAAAGTCCTGGAGGGCTCGTAGGCCGAGATGCCATTCCCTTTTGTCCATGTTCTGTTTCCTTGAGGCACAAAATGCATCCTTTTGGGCACTGGAATAATGTCTCCTTTCTCCCTCTTTTCCAGGCTCCTCATTCCACTCCCTGCACTATTTCTTCACTTCTGTCTCTGAGCCTGGGCAGCAGGTGCCACAGTTTTTCATTGTGGGCTACGTGGATGAGCAGGAGTATGTTTCCTATGATGCCAAAGCCAAGAGGCTTGTTCCTACAGTCCCCTGGATAAGGAAGGTGGAGGAGAACGACTCTACGTACTGGGAGTGGAACAACCAGATTGCGCAGAATGCTGAGGAAGTCCTCCAAGAGGGCCTGGGCACCCTGGCTATGTACTACAACCAGAGCGGAGGTGAGCGGAGGGAAGAGACGGGGCACCTGCTCTCCTCACCCCCAGAACTCTTCCTCTCAGAAAGGGGGAGTGGAAAGCAGAGGTGGATGAGGTTAAGAAAACCTTTCTATATGGGCAGGTTTTAAATATATATGTGTATATATATATATATATATATATATGAAATGTATATAATGAAAGGGGGTGGGGAGGCAGGAGGAAAGGCAATGTGCATAGTTGTGATTCTTACCTCTCATGTTTCTTTTCCATTACACTTGCCATTATTAAAAGTTCATGATATTGGCTTGTTGTAGGTTTTTCAGGCTAGATGGCCTCTGGAATGTTCTAGAATGCTTCTGGAACATGACCATATAGCCCGAAAAACTACAACAACTCAGTGATTCCAGCCATGAAAGCCTTTGACAATACTGGTCATTGTATCCTTTGTAGCAAAGAGAGGGGACCCCCCAGTGGCTCAGTGGGTTAAACCACTGAGCTGCTAAACTTGCTGACCGAAAGGTGACCAGTTCAAATCCGGGGAGCAGGATGAGTTCCCACTGTCAGTCCCAGCTTCTGCTAACCTAGCAGTTCGAAAACATGCAAATTGGAGTAGATCAGTAGTTGGGAAGATAATGACACTCCATACAGTCATGCTGGCCACATGACTTGGAGGTGTCTATGGACAACGCCGTCTCTTTGGCTTAGAAATGGAGATGAGCACCACCCCCCGGAGTGGGACACGACTAGACTTAATGTTCGGGGAAAACCTTTACCTAAGGAAACAATACCTCCAGGTGTTGCACTCTAGTTCTGAAACACCTTCACATGGTACTGCTCTGGCGGGAAGGTAACAGCACTCCATGCTGTCATGCTGGCCACATGACCTTGGAGGTGTCTACGGACAATGCCAGCTCTTTGGCTTAGAAATGGATATGAGCACCACACCCCAGAGTCGGACACAACTGGACTTAATGTCAGGGGAAAACCTTAGCTGTTCGAAAACATGCAAATGTGAGTAGATCAATAGGTACTGCTTCTGCGGGAAGGTAACAGCACTCCATGCAGTCATGCTGGCCACATGACCTTGGAGGTGTCTACAGACAATGCCAGCTCTTTGGCTTAAAAATGGAGATGATCACCAACCCCCAGAGTTGGACTCAACCAGACTTAACGTCAAGGGGAATCCTTTAGCTTTTTACTTAGCAAAGGGAGGAATTATATTGTCAATTAGTTTCAGATCTTCCTCTCAGTTGCTCTTATCAGATTGTTTCTTTTCAATCTTCTTTATCTCAGGCTTTTAAAGAAGATTTTTAAAATCATACCAGGGGCTGCGGTGGTTAAAAAATGTTTTGATGGATTTAATCTGAATTGTTTTTAATACTAATGACGTTTAATGCTTTCCTTAATGTATTGTCAAAGGCTTTCATGGCTGGAATCAGGGTTGTTGTGTGTTTTCCACCTCTCAACAAAAGATTGCCCCAGGCCCTGCCAGGACATCATAGAATCAGAGTTGGAAGAGACCTCATGGGCCATCCAGTCCAACCCCCTGCCAAGAAGCAGGAATATTGCATTCAAAGCACCCCTGACAGATGGCCATCCAGCCTCTGTTCAGATGGAATCTCCTCTCTTGTAGTTTGAAGCCATTGTTCCGCATCCTAGTCTCCAAGGAAGCAGAAAACAAGCTTGCTCCCTCCTCCCTGTGGCTTCCTCTCACATATTTATACATGACTATCATATCTCCTCTCAGCCTTCTCTTCTTCAGGCTAAACATGCCCAGCTCCTTAAGCCGCTCCTCATGAGGCTTGTTCTCCAGACCCTTGATCATTTTAGTCGAGAATGCTTCTGGAACATGGCCACACAGCCTAGAAAACACACAACAACCCTCTTTTAAAAATATTTCTATATTTTGAATTGTATTGTAATGCTTTTAATGCTGTATGCCAGTAGTTAGGGACACCGAATCCTGAATTTTAAAAGCTCACAGTAAAATTTAGGAATAAAGAATTTAAAATGTTGTGAGGAAGGATGAAATAGGGTTCCAGATAAGGACTGTTCTAGGCACTGAGATTTCAGGAAGTAGGAAAGTATAAAAATTTAAAAAAATGAATTGGAAGGTGAACTACATGGCGAACCGTAGTAGAGAATGACACTATCCATTGAGACAAGTCAGAAATACTGTTCATGCAGTGAACTTGTGGAACTCCTTGCCACTGGGTGCAAAGAGAGGCAGCAGGGAGTTGTCTAAGGATTGTCCTTAGAAAATAACAGATTCCTACAGGAAGAGGTTCACCTTGGCCTGCAGCAGATAGGGGAGAGGAGCAGATGGAAGTTCATGCTGGAAGAAAGCCTTTCTGTCCTTAGGAGGAAAATTCCAGGATCTGCTTTCTGAAAGAACCGTGGCATCTCTCCTGGACCCTTTTTTTGTGGCCCTTTTCCATAGAAGGCAAGGGAAAATATTATAAAATCATTTGATAGCTCAGCCTTGAAATGTTTACTCAAAAGTAAGCTCAACAAAATTCAGTGGGGTTAATACTTGGATGGAGGGCCATCAAGGAATCCCCTGTGCTGTGTGCTCTGATTCATAGGGAGGAACTGCCCAAACCCTCTCTCAGGAGTCCTTGCCCAAGAAAATCCTGGGAAATCCATGTCAAGAGGGGACTCAAAGTCTCTCTCTCTTACACACATAAATATATATGCCAAGGGCTCCAGCCTCAGTTGAGGGCATGGAAGACTCTGAATAAGGACACTCTTAAGAAAAGGATTGGGACCTCTGAAGGCATTTCCTCAGAGCCTGAAGTTATCATGATGACAAAGAGGTTTCATTTGGATTTGGTTTATTTTTATGACAGCCACATGGTAGGTGAGGGAGTCCAGGGATCCACTGGACTAGATGGAGGAGATTCTGGAAGCTGAAGGGAACCACCTTTGGGAATGTTGCCTGAATCAGAGCACGGGCTGGGGAGGCGTTTTTGAGGTGTGTTCCCCTTGGGGCTCTGGCCTCTTCACTCCCAGCCAAGGTAATGTTTCTCTGTTTCATGAAGGCCCTTCTCTCCTTCTGGGATCAAAAGTCCACCCTGTCCTGTAATATACAATTGTTTCCCTTTTGAGCCCTGGTGAGGGCAGGAGAGTCATCTCCCGCAAACACTGTTCAGCCTTCCTTCAGCCTAATCCTAAAGTAGAAAAGGGAGAGAAGAATCAATCCTGTGCCTCAGCTTATAG
>NW_026845477.1:305745878-305809687 GCF_025583915.1 Anolis sagrei ordinatus
TTATTTAACAGTCATTAAGAATAATATCAAATTTCCTACATGCTGGGAGGTGGAACTAAATAATGTTGAGGTCCCTTCCAAACTCATAATTTTTAACCTTCTTTTCTCATAAGAGCAAAAGTTTCAAGGAGTAGCGCATGGACATTAGTGGTTGCATCCAGACCTTTGGATCCCTCTTTTGCACAGAGAATCTCAAAGTTCAGAGATTTGTATTAATGTGGAAGAATGCATGTCCTTCTTCCCTGCAGGGTTACATCAATAATAGGAACATCTCAACAGAGAAACTGGAAGGAGGAGCACAACTGTGTTCCTGCTTTTCATTGAACATTTAGGTCAAGAGGGCCAAGCACAGCCTGGCACCTGTTCTGAACTACAACTCCCAGCACTCTAGCCAGAACACCCAGTGGAAAGAGTGCTCTCAGAATCCCATCTAAGTGAACACAGGAGAAGCATATGTGGAAGGAGATAAGTTTCAGCTCACCTTTTGCTAAGGCAAGAATGTAAATTTTGGGGAGACCAGAAGCTGTGCTAATGGCAAAATCTCTCACATCAGAGAGGCCTCTGCAGAGAAGCCAGGCCAAATATGCCCAAAAGCAATTGGGGAGCAGCTGTTCTGGGGGGTGGTTTGACTCTGGTGAAGGATCTCAGAAGGAAGAGCAGTGGCACTTTAGCAAATTTTTGGGAGTCCTGCACACAGAAGGAGGTGCCAGTGAACCACTTCTGGAAATCTTTTGCCAAGAAACCCCTGTGAGGGAAGGATTTGTCACAAAGCGATTACTGTCATAATCCCCCCCCCCCACCAATCCCATTTCTGTGCCAGAAACACAGTACTTCCATCATCAAAGAGGTTTTGGGAGAAAAGATGGCCAAGTTCATATTCATTCCTTTCATCTCTCTTCATCTCCTGCTAAAATTATAATAGTTCAGTAGATAGGGGTGCTGAACCCTGAATTTAAAAAATGCATAGTAAATATAGGAATAAAGAATGTAAAATGTTGTGAGGGAAGATGAAATATGGGTTCTGGTTAAGACCTGTTCTAGACACTGAGATTTCGGGGCAAAAATTGAGACATCAGTATGAATATTAGTTTATTTCCATCCCCCCAATATTGGAACTCAAAGTAACTTTACAGTTGAAAAGAACAGTATGGTTAAAGAGACAAGAAGTGAATATAAAACAGAATCAAAGTATTGTACTATTCAGACTTCCATTTAAAAGAATAAAATGCAATTAAAAGAATAAATACACTGGCAACCAAGATCTGCATAGTCAAAGCAATGGTATTCCCCATAGTAATCTACGGATGTGAGAGCTGGACCATAAGGAAGGCGAGGCTGAGCGAAGGAAGATAGATGCTTTTGAACTGTGGTGTTGGAGAAAAGTGCTGAGAGTGCCTTGGACCGCGAGAAGATCCAACCAGTCCATACTTGAAGAAATAAAGCCTGACTGCTCATTTGAGGGAAGGATAGTAGAGGCCAAGATGAAGTACTTTGGCCACATCATGAGAAGAAAGGAAAGCTTAGAGAAGATAATGATGCTGGGGAAAATGGAAGGAAAAAGGAAGAGGGGCCAACCAAGGGCAAGATGGATGGATGGTATCCTTGAAGTGACTGGATTGACCTTGAAGGAACTGGGGGTGGTGACGGCCGACAGGGAGCTCTGGGACTGGTCCATTAAGTCACAAAGAGTCGGAAACGACTGAGTGAATGAACAACAACAACAAAAGAATAAATAGTAATTCAAAACAGTTCCATTTTAAACAATATGACATCCTCAGGCCATTCTTTAAAAAGAAAAAGGAGTTTGTTTGCAGACAGAAGGACAGCAGGAGGGAAGTGTTCCGTCCTTTCTGGGAAGGGGCTTCAGAGTCGCAGGCAGCTGCTAAGGAAGGCCCCCTCGCACACCCACATCTGGGCTTGTGGCAGGGATGGGACTGAGAGAAGAATATCTCTTGATGATTGGACAGGCTCATATAAGAAGGTACGGTCTGCCAAATAGCCTGGACCTGAGTCGTATTGGACTTTGTAATCCATAACCAGCATTTTGAATGATGCCCAGAAACCCCAGGGAGAAGCGCAACAGAGTTCTTGCGACCCTGGAGAAGGTAGGAAGTGGTAGGCCCCATGGCAGTCCCCTCGGTCTCAAGGTCCTGCTGATTAATGCCAGATCCGTTAATGGTAAGACCTCTGCCATCCAGGACCTGATTCTGGATGAGAGAGCGGATCTGGCATGCATTACTGAGACCTGGTTGGATGAGCTGGGGGGAGTAAATCTCACTCAGTTATGTCCACTGGGTTTCGGAGTGCATCAGCAGGCCAGACGGGGGGGCGGGGAGGAGGGGTCGCAGTAGTCTTTCGGCAATCCATCGCCGTGGTCAGATGTGCTGTTCCGCAAGCACCTGGGTTCTGAGTGTGTCCACCTGAAGGTGGGGAACCGTGACAGTGTGGGGTTTCTGCTGGTGTACCGCCCACCCCGCGACCCAGCAGTTTCCCTGTCTGAGCTAGCAGAGGTGGTCTCTAATTCGGCCCTGGCTTCCCAGCGCTTGGTGGTGCTGGGAGATTTTAACATCCATGCTGAGACCTCCTTGTCCGGCGCAGCTCAGGACTTTATGGCCGCCATGACGACCATAGGACTGTCACAAATTATATCTGGACCCACCCATCAGGCTGGACATACACTCGACCTAGTCTTTGTGGCGGACAGTGGAATGATCAGAGTGGAAGAACAAAACATCCTTCCGGTGTCATGGTCTGATCACTATCTGATCAGTTTCAGACTCTCTGCGACCCTCAACCTTCGCAGGGGTGGAGGACAGATTAAAATGGTCCGCCCTAGGAGACTGATGGATCCGGATGGATTCCTGAGGAATCTTGGGGTTCTTCCTGTCATGGAGCCTGGCGATTCTATCGACGCCTTGGTGGATCTCTACAATAGGGAGATGTCCAGGGCGATAGATACGATCGCTCCCGAACGCCCCATCTCGTTGCGTCGTGACAGGCCGTCTCCCTGGTTCACTGGGGAGCTGGCTGTGATGAAGCATACGAGAAGGGGGCTAGAGCGCAAGTGGAGGAGATCTCGGGACGTGTCTGATCAAGCACGGGCTAAAGCCTCCCTTAGGGCATATTCCTTAGGGAATCTTTCACGACCACCCGCATAGCGTCTGCAGCAAATAGAACATCGGAGCTGTTTCGGGTGGTCGGGGAACTCCTTCACCCACCTGTGGTGGAGGAGACCTTTGACAACCCAGCAACTCGGTGTCACGATTTCGCACACCATTTTGCAGGCAAAGTTGCTCAGATACGCCTTGAGCTTGACTCCAATTCCATCGCAGTGCCAGATGAGGTGATTGAGGCATCTGCTTGTCCAATTTTGTGGGATTCTTTTAGGCTTGTTCTTCCTGAGACCGTGGAGGAGGTCCTTGGGGCTGTGAGGGCGACCACCTCGGCTCTAGACCCTTGCCCATCTTGGCTAATTAAATCGGCCAGGGAGGGGTTGGTTGATTGGTTTGTGTTGATCATTAATGCATCGTTGGAGCAAGGGACTTTTCCATCTAATTTGAAACAGGCTGTGGTTCGACCACTCCTTAAAAAGGCTTCCCTTGACTCCACGGTGCTGAACAATTACAGGCCAATCTCCAACCTCCCTTTTTTGGGTAAGGTGCTGGAGCGGGTGGTCGCCTCCCAGCTCCAGGGCTTTTTAGATGACATCAACTACCTAGATCAGTCACAGTCTGGTTTCAGGCCTGGTCACGGCACCGAGACAGCCTTGGTCGCCTTGGTGGATGACCTCCGTAGAGAGCTGGACAGGGGAGTGTGACTCTGTTGGTTCTCTTGGACATCTCAGTGGCTTTCGATACCATGGTATCCTTCTGGGTCGTCTCTCTTGGATGAGCCTCAGGGGCACGGTTCTGTCGTGGCTCCGGTCCTTCCTGGAGGGACGAACCCAGATGGTGAAGCTGGGAGATGCCTGCTCGGACCCCTGGCCTTTGACCTGTGGGGTCCGCAAGGCTCTATTTTGTCTCCCATGCTTTTTAACATCTACATGAAACCGCTGGGAGAGGTCATCCGGAGTTTTGGAGTTGGGTGCCATCTCTACGCAGATGACGCGCAACTCCACTACTCTTTTCCACCTAACTCCAAGGAGGCCTCTCGGGTGCTGGATGAGTGCCTGGCCGTTGTGTCTATCTGGATGAGGAAGAACAAGCTGAAGATCTATCAAGACAGAGGTCCTCCTGGTCGATCGCAAACCGGATCGGGGTATAGGGTGGCAACCTGTGTTGGACGGGGTTACACTCCCCCTGAAGCCACAGGCCCGCAGTTTGGGAGTCCTCTTGGACTCATCGCTCACGCTTGAGGCTCAGGCGTCGGCGGTGTCCGGGAGGGCTTTTGCACAATTGAGACTTGTGCGCCAGCTGCGACCGTACCTCGCGAAGGCTGATCTGGCCGGGGTGGTCCATGCCTTGGTCACCTCTAGATTGGACTACTGCAATGCGCTCTACGTAGGGCTGCCCTTGAAAACGGCTCGGAAATTCCAACTGGTCCAACGGGCAGCAGCCAGGATGTTAACTGGGGCTCATTACAGAGAGAGGTCAACCCTCCTGTTCAAGGAGCTCCACTGGCTGCCGTTTATTTTCCGAACCCAATTTAAGGTGCAGGTGCTTACCTACAAAGCCCTGAACGGTTTGGGACTACCCTACCTGCGTGACCGCATCTCCGTCTACGAACCCACGCGTTCACTCCGGTCATCTGGAGAGGCCCTGCTCGTGATCCCACCTGCGTCGCAAGCGCGCCTGGTGGGGACTCGAGAAAGGGCCTTTCCTGTGGTGGCCCCCCGACTCTGGAACGCCCTCCCAAAAGATCTTAGACAGGCCCCTTCGTTGGCAGTCTTCAGAAAGACCTGGCTGTTCCGATGTCCCTTTCCAGATTAGGAACCCCCAATACCAAATCCTAGAAGCACTTATAGAATTAATATCACTGCACACCGCACACTGCACCTATTTTATAATCCTACATACCTCCTACCACATCAGCACTTTTAATCCTGTACCCACTAC
Organism: Anolis sagrei ordinatus; assembly: GCF_025583915.1. Taxonomy (NCBI): domain Eukaryota; kingdom Metazoa; phylum Chordata; class Lepidosauria; order Squamata; family Anolidae; genus Anolis; species Anolis sagrei. The sequence goes on from NW_026845477.1 coordinate 305,750,933, forward strand.
CCCGGCCTGGCCCAGTTTTTATAGTGTCTTGATGTCTCAATGTATTGTTATTGCTGTTGTTTACTCTGCTTAATCTGTTTTTAATTTGCTCTAGGTATTGTATTGTTGTATTGTGTTTGAGGCCTTGGCCTGTGTAAGCCGCATCGAGTCCTTCGGGAGATGCTAGCGGGGTACAAATAAAGTTATAATAATAATAATAAACACACTGGCTGGCCATGGAGTTATTTTAACAGGGGAATAGTATGGCCCTTGTACCTTGCCCCAGTTTAGCATGTGCCACCTTGGCCAGTTCAAGCAGCTGGTGTAGTTGGTATGCAAGATTTAGATGTGCCAAAGCAGTCCTGGCCACCAGACATCTGTGCCTCCAGATCCAAAGCTGAGTCTGAGAATATGGGTCTGAGTCTAAGTCCCAAAACACCACAACTAAATCTTCAGGAGAAGCATAACACCATCTAATGCAGAATTCCAATTACCTGGTCTGTTTTATGACTGAACCTCAGCACTTCCCTGGATTAGGTTTCAGGTTGTTTGTCCTCATCCAGGTCATGACTGGTACCAGGCACTGCTTTGGGACTGGGAGAGCCTCTTTGGCTTGGAATGGGAAGGAGGAATAGACCTGGAGGTCACTGCATATACATGGCACAGCCAAGCTCCAGGTGACTTTCCCTTATGATTTTTGTAAATGTTAACTAGCACTGATTGTTTGCCCCCATTCAGGCCAATATGGGCACCCTCATATTGGGACAGAAAGGAGCGGTTTCATCTGCACATTGAGGGTGGGGCTCACATGACATTTACAAGGCAGTGTTACAAAGTGAAGCCTCCAGCCATGTCATGAAATATGTATAATATATTAAGCATCAAGCACAGTTACACAGACTGTGCAATTCAGATAAAAGACACCAAGTTTTAATAACAGTATTAAGCAAACGTGTGGACAGACATATTTCTCAAGACAGCATTCTTGCCCTGAGATTTCTCCCCTTCCTCTGAGAGCTGTAGAAGGGGATTCACATTAAATAGTGATAGTGCTGCCTTCAATCTATTGCTGTAGTTCCATCGGAATCCTTGGATTTGAAGAAAAGTCGAACATTTTAATCAGACAGGTCATGTTCCCTTCTAAGATGTCAGATTGAGTGGTCAGCCACTTTCTCCCTTCAGGGCAAAGTCAAGTGGTTTTGTGGAAAACCAAAGCCTAATGCACATGTCCAAGGGCACAGCCCCGCTGCCTTTGTCTTGTGGGATCCTGCAGGCCTCAGTACTGTCCCCCACATTGTTTAACATCTACATGAAGTCACTGGGAGAGATCATTCAGAGTTTCAAATTTCAATGCCATCTGTATGCAGAAGACATCCAACTCCATCACTCCTTTCCACCTGCTGCTAAAGAGGTGGTTCAGTTCCTGAACTGGTGCCTGGCAGTTGCGATGATCTGAATGAGGGTGAACAAATTGAAATCGAATCCAGACAAGACAGAGGCACTCCTGGTCAGTTGAAAGGCCGAACAGGGTATAAGGTGACAGCCTGTGTTGGATGGGGTTACACTCCCCCTGGAGACACAGGTTCACAGCTTGGAAGTTCTCTTGGATTTGTCGCTGAGCCTGGAACCACAGGTTTCGGTGATGGCCAGGGGAGCTTTTGCGCCATTAAAACTTGTGCGCCAGCTGTGCCCTTACCTTGGGAAGTCAGACTTGGCCACAGCGGTCCACTCTCTTGTTACATCCCAAATAGACTACTGTAACATGCTCTATGTGGAGTAGCATTTGAAGACTTTTTGGAAGCTTCAATTGGTCCAATGAGTGGAGCGGGGTACAGGGAGCACACAATCCATTGTCATGGCAGCTACACTGGCTACTAGTCTACTACCGAGCACAATTCAAAGTGCTGTCTTTAGCCTATAAATCCCTAAACTATTCTGGCCCAGTTTACCTGTCCAAACGTATCTCCCTTTATGAACCGCCTCGGAGAGTAAGATCGTTTTGGGAGACCCTACTCTTGGTCCTACCTCCTTCGCAGATGCGACTGGTGGAGACGGGAGATAGGGCCTTCTCAATGGTGGCCCCTCGGCTGTGAAACACCCTCAGTGATATCAGATCTGCTCCTCTCTTCTGACCTCTCTCAGGAAAAAACTTAAGACATGGCTTTAGAACCAAGCTTTTAACAATTAACTAGAGCAGTGCAATATGTAACTATGAAAGAATATGACTGACAACGGAACAGCCCTAGACTGTATGTTTAGAGTGTATTTAACTGATGTTTTAATTGATGTTTTAAGAATTCATGTTCTAATGACAGGTTTTAACTGTAACTGTTTATTTGATATGTCCATACGGCATTGAATTGCTGCCGCCTTGGGTGTCTGTCCGTCCACCCCCCGCCCCCGGGGTTGAGAAAGGCGGGATATAAATGTAGTAATAAATAAATAATTAAGGGCACCGGGCTCGAGGGAGGGGCTTCCTTTGAAGAAATGCTCTGAGTTCACCTTAGCTTTAGCTCTTTAAGGTGAAGAAATAAGAATGTATAAAATAAAAATGAATTGGAAAGTGAACTACACGGCAAACAGTGGTAGAGAATGACATATCCATTGAGATGAGTCAGAAATATTGTTCATGCAGTGAACTTGTGCCACTGGGTGCAAAGAGAGGCAGCAAGGAGTGGTGTAAGGATCGTCCTTAGAAAACAACAGATTCCTACAGGAAGAGGTTCACCTTGGCCTGCAGCAGGAGGGGGAGAGGAGCAGAAGGAATTCACACTGGAAGAAAGTCTTTCTGTCCTTAGGAGGAAAATTCCAGGATCTGCTTTCTGAAAGAACTGTGGCATCTCTCCTGGACCTTTTATGGTTGTGGCCCTTTTCTATAGAAGACCAGGGAAAATATTATAAAATCACTTGATAGCTCAGCCTTGAAATGTTTACTCAAAAGTAAGCTCAACAGAATTCAGTGGGATTTACTCCCAATAAAAGCCCAGATGCTCTAAATGCCCAATGATCTAGGAAGCTAAACAGGCTAATCTCTGGTCAATACTTGGATGGAGGACCACCAAGGACTCCCCTGTGCTATATGCACTATTTCATAGGGAGGAACTGCCCAAACCCTCTCTCAGGATTCTTTGCCCAAGAAAACCCAGGGAAATCCATGTCAAGAGGGGACTCACAGCCTCTCTCTCTTACACACAGAAATATATATGCCAAGGGCTCCAGCCTCAGTTGAGGGCATGGAAGACTCTGAATAAGGACACCCTAAGAAAAGAATTAGGACCTCTGAAGGCATTTCCTCAGAGCCTGAAGTTACCATGATGGCAAAGAGGTTTCATTTGAATTTGGTTTATTATTAGGACAGTCACATTGGAAGTGAGGAAGTCTTTTAGAAAACTCTTTTAGAAGAAGGATCCACTGGAGTAGGTGGAGGAGATTCTGGAAGCTGAAGGAAACCATCTTTGGGAATGTTGCCTGAATCAGAATATGGGGTGGAGAGGGGGTTTTGAGGTGTATTCCCCTTGGGGCTCTTGCCTTCTCACTCCCAGGCAAGGTAATGCTTCTGTCATTCTGGAAAGCCCTTCTCTCCTTCTGGGATCAAAAGTCCACCCCATCCTGTAATATACAATGTTTCCCTTTTGAGCCCTGGTGAGGACAGGAGAGTCATCTGCAAACACTGTTCTCTTTCCTTCAGCCTAATCCTCAAGTAGGAAAGGGAGAGAAGAATCAACCCTTGTGCCTCAGCTTACTGGCACACATCCACTGTTAATCTTGTTACAAAACGTTGTGGTTTTTTAGGGTGTGTATGTGGAGAGGGGTGGTAACTGGGGGCCCTTTCCCAAACGTGATACTAATGGAAGAATAGCAACCGATAGGAATTGGCAGAATCTTCCTCCTCTGCAGGAGAGGATCATGAGGGAATGGCCCCTTTGAAATGTGAGGGTGGTGGTCATGGGATTTTAGAGAATCCCCCCCCCCCCCCAAGGCAGTGGGGCCTAAGAGAGAGAATCAGATGAAGGGAGAGAGAGAGGAGGAAGGTGGGGGGAGTCATTGCCTCAGGAGTTGAATGTTAACACTGGATGAATGCCGAGCCTGAAGAAAATAAATATTCATGACTTTTGTGGGTCTTTTCCAGGGGCTCATTCCTGGCAGTTGATGTATGGCTGTGAGCTGAGGAGAGACGGGAGCAAAGGAGGGTATCACCAGTATGCCTATGACGGGAGGGACTACATCAGCCTGGACAAGGAGACCCTCACCTGGACAGCAGCCGATGTCCCAGCCCAGAACACCAAGAGGAAGTGGGAGAGGGAGACACATGAAGCCCAATTTCAGAAGGCCTACCTGGAGGGGACCTGCATTGAGTGGCTGCAGAGATACCTGGTGTACGGGCAGGAGTCGCTGCTGAGGACAGGTGAGGGGCATGATGGTGGTTGGAGAGGAGGATTACAGGGTCTTCATCTCCTTCCCATCCCCCCACATCCATTTTAGTTTTTTGACATTAGGAAAACATATTCCAAGGTGAAAGAGGACACTGGGGGTTTGGACTGTATCTCTACAGGACGGAGGTGGGTGCGGGAGTGTTTGGATACTTTTCCAGATTTTTGGGGGGAGGGGTATCCTAAGATGCAAATGTAGATTGGATTTTCTCCATGTTTTCCTGTTTGGCACCAAAATCATCCAGACAACCTCCCCACACCCACTTTCGGTTTCCGGGCTGAGATAGTTCAGTCCACCCTCTATGGCAGAAGTCCTCAACTTTTTAAACAGAGGGCCAGGTCACAGTCCCTCAAACTGTTGGAGGGCCGATTATAATTTGAAAAAAAATATGAATGAATTCTTATGAATACTGCACATATCTTATTTGTAGTGCAAAAAACACTTAAAAACAATACAATAATTGAAATGAAGAACAATTTTAACAAATATAAACTTATTAGTATTTCAATGGAAGTGTGGGCCTGTTTTTGGCTGATGAGATAGGATTGTTGTTGTGTGTTTTCAAGTCATTTCAGACTTAGGTTGACCCTGAGCGAGGGCTGGGTAAATGACCTTCGAGGACCATATCTTTCCCGTGGGCCTTAGTTTGAGGACCCCTGCTCTATGGATCCCTTTTTTCCATAGGGAAACCCAAAGTTCAGAGATTCACATGAACGTGGAAGAATGTATTCCTTCCCTGCAGGGTTAAATCAATAACAGGAATATCTCAACAGAGAAACTGGAAGGAAGAGCACAACACTGCCCATGCTTTTCATTGAACATCTAGGACAAGAGCACCAAGTACAGCCTGGACTACAACTCCCAGCCAGCTTACCAGCTGTTAGGAACTATGAGAGCTGAAGTCCAAAATACCCGGAGGCCCAAAGTTTGTGAGCCACTGCTCTACATTTCCCTCTTTCTCCTTCATGGGCAAATCCTGCTAGAAAATGAGACAGAAGTGTGGTGGAGGCTCCTTCTTTGGAAGCTTTTAAACAGAGGCTGGATGGCCATCTGTCAGGGGTGATTTGAATGCAGTATTCCTGCTTCTTGGCAGGGGGTTGGACTGGATGGCCCATGAGGTCTCTTCCAACTCTTTGATTCTTTGATTCTATGATTCTATGTGTCAAAAGGAGGAAGAGGGAACAAGGAAACACCTGATCTAAGACTATTTTTTAGTATTCATTTTCATGGATACTTCATATGCGATATAGAGTGATATTAAACTCTCGGATTACAAAGCACACTTATACAGTTGTGGGAATGCACTCTGAACTGCATTTGAAGAAATTGATTATTATTATTATTATTATTATTATTATGTTTATTTATTTCCTGCTTTTGCTGTCCACAAGGAGGCTCACCCGTTTGCGCCCATGAAATCTTAAAACTAAAATACAAACCACTTCGTCTTTCTTTCCCCCTCCTTTTGTTCTAACTGTAAGCTGCCTAGAGGTAGAGAAAGGTGGGATATAAGTATCGTAGATAAATAAATAAATAACCTTTATGCTACAAGAGACTGACACCGCTCCCTCGTTGAAAAACATGTTTCAAATGGTTAGTGGTCAAATTTTGCTTGACCTAAACAGGCCAGATGTAGACTGCAGGTAGCCCACCCCCACCGGTCCCCAGACAGATCTTGGAAAAGTTCCTTTCCAGAACCACAGTGCTCTGGAAGCACAGAAGCCCATTACAAGCACCACTGGCTGTGGCCCTCTGAGAGAAGGATTGGACCTAGGAGATGATGATAATAATAATAATAATAATAATAATAATAATAATAATAATAATAATATCATAGAATCATAGAGTTGGAAGAGACCTCATGGGCCATCCAGTCCAACCCCATTCTGCCAAGAAGCAGGAAATTGCATTCAAAGCACACCCGACAAATGGCCATCCAGCCTCTGTTTAAAAGCTTCCAAAGAAGGAGCCTCCACCACACTCCGGGGCAGAGAGTTCCACTTGGCAGGGGGTTGGACTGGATGGCCCATGAGGTCTCTTCCAACTCTATGATTCTATATTCTATTGTCCAAAATCAATCCAGTGGAAAATAGCAGAGCCATTGACAATCATTTTCCTCTTCTGGCCTTTCGCCCTGTTGAAATTCAAGTTCCCATCAGTGATCCTTTTGTTGTTTTGATGAAAGGTCGGGAGAACAAATACAGGACTATCCAAGACGAGTCTTTTTTTTAAAAAAAAATAATTTTTATTGAATTTTCACCAAAATTGACATGAAAGACACGTACATTCCCCATCACCACACAAAATCCTCCAAATCCCCATAACAAAAGAAAAAAGAAAAGAAAAGAAAAAAAATATAAAAAATAAAAACCCCACAAGACATAAACAACATCTTAACCTACACCCTAGTGTGACTTCCCTTTTTCTTACTTTCCTCTAATTATTTTCTGTCTACCCCTTTTCATTTCTTCTTCATTCGAGCGTCATTTGTTAATATATTAAAAGGGGGACTATGTATATTACTTCGCACTCTCTTATTTAACTTTCTTTTATCCAGTCTCTCCTTTCCATATATTCTTCCATAAGTTTCCAGTCTGTTGGCTTCATACCTCGTCCATTACTTTGCCTTAACCAATATGTTAATTCATCCATGTCTTTAATATCAGTAATTTTTTTAATCCAGTCCATTTTTTGAGGGATTTTTTCCTGTTTCCACACTTTAGCTAGAACCATTCTAGCAGCTGTGGCGAAAAAGGTAAAGTCTTGAGTTTGTTCAGAGACTGCTTCTGGGTTGGGGGACGTTGAGCCTCTTCAGATGGGAACGTCTGATGCCCTGAGATGCCCTGGCGAAACCTGAGGACTATGAGTTAGATGCTATGGTTGAGTTTTTTCAAAGCATCTGAAGGTGGTAGAGAATCCCCTTCTTTGCAAGGGTTCATTTTTTTAATCTTAGGGGGTCCTCTAGATGTGAGTGCTGACTCCATTGGGATTAAAAGCCACAAGGTGTGCCTTGTTTTCTGAAACTGGAGCATTCACCTGGCTGGAAATTGGTCAAGCCCTGTGCTTACTCTCATGTCATCTTTGCAGAGGTGCCAGAAGTGAAGGTGACACGCAAGGTGGAGTATGATGGCATGGAGACCTTGATCTGCCATGTTGGGGGCTTCTACCCCAAGGAGATTGACATCAACTGGAAAAGGGATGGAGAAGTCTGGATGCAAGATATCTACCATGGCCTGGTGTCTCCCAACTCAGATGGGACTTACTACACCTGGAGGAGCGTCACAGTGGACCCCAAGGAGAGGGAACACTACAAATGCCACGTGGAGCATGATGCGCTTCCGAACCCTGTGGACGTGGCCTGGGAGGAGCCTGGTGAGTCATTGGAGGGGGGAGGGGCAAAAGGGCAACCACCCCCCTCCCTCAGAGATACCATCAGTAGCACTATGGACCCCAGTTGTCTACTATTCAACCCCAATGTCACTCTCTCTGCACGTGCCTAGTGGGCCACCCATTTCCATCTCTTACTCTGTGCAAAGACTGGCTGGACTCTTTCTGCCTTTAATCCTGAGTGGCTGGGATGATAATTTGTCAATGTTTAAATTGCAAATCTGGCAACAAAATGCAACAGCTAAACTTTATTATTTTACTATGTGTGTATTTGTTTGAGTATTTAAACTTGAAGCAGTTTACAAATAATTAGGGCATAAACTCTAATGAAGACCCACAAGTAAAAAAGAATGGCGGTGTGAGAGGGGATTCAATCCAGCAGATGCAGGCTGCTCTTCCCTCCCCCAGAGGCTGGAACAAGGGTATTTGGGACATGGAAGGGCTGCTTCCCATCAGCCATTGGGACCGAGGCATCATGGGGCTGTGCCTGGCTGCTCTTTTTTTACAGCTTCTCCCCTGGAACAGAGATTGCCACTTCCAATTCTGCAAACCCTGGCAGATGGTCATGGGAGCTGGGCTGTTCATCGAATGTACACAAACACACTTCTTTTAGCCTTGGTCTCCATGCATTCCCCAGTTCTTTGGCTATCAACAACCTGCTTACTCGAAAAATGAAATGCAAAGATACAGAATGGGGGACAATGCCTGGCTCAAGAGCAGTACATGTGAAAAAGATCTTGGAGTCCTCATGGACAACAAGTTAAACATGAGCCAACAATGTGATGTGGCGGCAAAAAAAGCCAATGGGATTTTGGCCTGCATCAATAGGAGCCTAGTGTGTAGATCTAAGGAAGTAATGCTACCCCTCTATTCTGCTTTGGTTACTCATCTGGAATACTGTGTCCAATTCTGGGCACCACAATTCAAGAGAGATATTGACAAGCTGGAATGTGTCCAGAGGAGGGCGACTAAAATGATTCAGGGTCTGGAGAACAAGCCCTATGAGGAGCGGCTTAGGCAACTGGGCATGTTTAGCCTGAAGAAGAGAAGGCTGAGAGGAGATATGATAGCCATGTATAAATATGTGAGAGGAAGCCACAGGGAGGAGGGAGCAAGCTTGTTTTCTGCTTCCTTGGAGGAAAACAATGGCTTCAAACTACAAGAGAGGGGATTCCATCTGAACATTGTGGTGGAGGCTCCTTCTTTGGAAGCTTTTAAACAGAGGCTGGATGGCCATCTGTCAGGGGTGATTTGAATGCAATATTCCTGCTTCTTGGCAGGGGGTTGGACTGGATGGCCCATGAGGTCTCTTCCAACTCTTTGATTCTATGATTCTATGCTCCACAAAAGGTTTGGTTTTCCTCTTAATTTTTTTCTTCTTCTTCCCATTTCACCTTCAGCCTCCAACTTGTGGCTCATCATCGGATGTGTCGTGGGGGTTTTCTTCATGATTGCTGTGGTGGCTGGGATTGCTGTGTATTTCCGTGAGTAAATTCTGGATGAAATTCTTTGTGGGGGAGGCAGTTTGTGGTGGGGAGGGGGTATTTTTTCCTGTTGCAGACCCTACTTCCCTTGAGGGGAAGGCTCACAGATAGGACGGACTACAAATAAAGTATTATTATTATTATTATTAACCAACATCTTGGAGGTCTAGATGAGTCTTTTTGCCTTCTCTCAGCCACATCATGAGCTTGACTCTCAGCCTGTTAGGTGGGGAATCGGTCTCTCCTGGAGCGTCTAGGAGGCCTCTTTCCTTATGGGTAGCTAGGAAGAAAGGGGAGAACCCTTGTGCAAGGAGGAGGGTGGGGTCTTCCCCATCGGAGAATGAGAAAGTCAGCTTTAACTCCCTGATTCTGTCTCTGCAGAAAAACGTCAAGATGGATACAACAAAGCTGCAGGTGAGTACCACCTCCCCCGTTGGAGGTTTACTCCTGATCAGTGAATGCCATGGCCTGCCAGAAAGAAGCAAAGCAAGGAGAGATATTTAACTGAGAAGAGCGGCTGCAGAAGGCAGCTCCATGTTCACTGGTTGGATCTAGTTCATATTTTGAAGTCTCCTAGATTGGCAGGGGGAGGTGATGTTGGGCATTCTCTATCCGCTGAGCATTGGAACTGCGGTGTTCTCATACATATGCATATGCATATGTACATATATTTGGGTGTATATATATTAGAGCTGTGCAAACATTCGGACATGTTTGTAAGTCATAAGTATTTTGGTGGAATTTGTATGCCACCCCCACCAAATGCAAACTAATCAAAACACCCAAGTTGGTTAATTTTTGTAAGTCTCCATAAGTCAGCTTGTTTTTGAAGCATAAGCAAACTCTCCTGAGAGGCAGAGCCAAACTTGCTCCATCACATGCTCTCAGACCATCAAGACTATGGGAGAGGGGAAGATAGGGGGCAGAGCCCCGGCTGCGGGGTGTTTCTCTTAAATGGAAGCAGCCATGCTGCCTCTTTCGCCATTGTGAGAGGGAGATCAAGGGAGTTAATTCGGTCTATTTTCCACTGCTTTTGCATACAGCCACAGCTTAGGTTCCCTTTAGGATCATTGTCTTTGCATGTGTGGGATTTTTTCCCTTTACAAAGGATTCATTTGGGGGTGGATAAGATTCCAAAAAGCAATAAGGCATTCAGAGGCAGCAAGATAAAACAGTGTCCAAACGTATCAATCAAAAGCAATGTTCAAAAAGCGTGATGATACAATCCAAGGCACTGATTATCCAGACAGGAATCAACCAAATGATGCCTGATCTGACAAGATTTTCTAAAGGCAAACCTTAAATCCCTAAAACTGGTTTCGTTTTCCTCCAGTCTTTGACCTTAACTGACGAATTCTTTCGTATCTATGTAAACATTGGGCCTCTTTGCGTATCTGACTCCTCATTAACTTTAGCAGGTGTCAGACTGTTTTCCAAACTAGAATCTGGAGAGCTCACAGATGGAGGGAGTAAACCTTTCTCCCAAGGCCTGACAGAAACATTCTCATGAGAATCTGCCCTTTGCACCGAAGCCTCTCTGTCAGTGTCTGCATGAAACTCATTGACCAAAGTGTCTCCATCTTGCACCTCAGAGTCAGTCCCAGCATCCCCCACATCAGAAGCAACAGGAGACTGATTTCCTTCCTCATTACCCACATCAGACACAGAAACATCAGGAGACTGAAACACAATCACAGGTTTATTTATTTATTTATTTATTTATTAATGCGCTTGTATACCGCTAATATCTCAGCCTAAATCGGCGACTCATTGCGGTTTACAACACTTAAAAAACAACAATATTCAGTTTAAAAGCATAAAACACATATACAATACAAATTATTGGGCCACCAATAATCATCCAATGCATCTCGTAACTGGAGTCGCAATCCAAATTCATCGTCCATGTTTACCAGTCCTTTAGTCATCATAATTCGTTGCAACGGATTAACCGAATGCTTGTTTAAACATCCATGTCTTCAATCTTTTCCGAAACACCATCAGCGAGGGGGCTGATCTTACCTCTATGGGGAGGGTGTTCCAAAGCCGAGTTCAATCACAGGCTCAGGTTCACTCACAGGCTGAATCCCGACACATATTTGATTTGGAAACTCATTAGAATTTTTCCCTTTGGATTTCTTTAATTAAAAATTAACAAAAATTCTACAAAGTCATTTCTTTATTTCCTTTTTTTTCTGCCACGCATAAAGCAAAAATAGTGGCATATTAAAAATATTTTGGGGTCAAGTGATAATTCTACCAAACTGATCTTTTCCTTTGCCATATTAAAAATATTTTGGGGTCAGTTCTACCAACTTAATCCTTTCTTTTCCTTTCCCATATTAAATATATATTTGTTTCAATTACTAATTCTACAAAGTTATTTCTTTATTTCCTTTTTCTTGGAGGAAAATATGTTAGTCCCCTTTAGAAAAATTATAAAAGCCAAGACTTAGGCTGTTTTTTCCCTCTTTCTTTTGATGGCTTAGTGCATTAACTGAGTTATTTGATGCTGAGAAAGAGTGACTCAGCCACGGTGCTGAAATTGAAAAAAAAAACTCCTAAAAATCAGTGGACATGCAGATCATTCTGAAACTGGAGGAATGATGCTCTGGTTATGTTGTGTCATTGTAGAGAAATTCAAGGTTTCTTGTAGTGGGTTTTTTTCAGTTATTTGTAAACTCTTTTAACAATTTCCCCAAAATCAATGGATGAGCGAAACATTATTAAACTTGGAGGCTTACAGTTGTCAATGTGTCCTATAATTGTAGCGAGTTTCATCCTGATAGCCATAAAAATGATACAGAAGCGAGCCCTGGAAGTGTTTCCCTTTGGAACAAATTGGCAGAATAACGAAACAAAATAATAATGAATTTTCAGAATTTCAAATGCAAAAGAAAATGGACCCCTTACGATTGTTTAGAAATATGAAACAAAATGAGGGGTACGAATTTCATAATTCAAAATGAAGTGGATTTTTGGCATTTCACACACACACACACACACACACATATATATATATATATATATATATATATATATATACACACACACACACACACACACATACACACACACACACACACATATATATATACACACACATATACACATATATACACATACACTCACACAAACACACATATATACAAAAATATGCATATTCTGAAATGTTAGGATTAATTGATAACTCTGTGTATACATGTGTGTACATCTTTGTCTTGAGAAAAAGAGATAAATCAAACTTTTCCTGTCCAAGGAACTGATCCAACTGTCTTTTGTTTCCTTTTCAGCAAGCGACCAAGGATCCAACAGCTCTGGGACAGGTAAGTGTTAAGTGATTCCCACTCCCAAGAGTACAAGCACTTGCAAGTCGAAAATAGATTCCCTACCAAGTCAGTGCTACTGTTTGATCCCCACATTTCCCCACTCATTTATCTCCCAACCTTGTGCCAAGTTTCACGTGATTGAAGGGGAAGCCTTCCCTCCCCTCTCCCGCTGTCCCATTAAGAGCAATGGCCCAGAACTGGAGACTGAAAGGCACGGTCTGGTTCCTATCTGGCACCTCAGGGGCAAAGAGTGCCTAGACTCTGGAATTCCAGCTACAAACATCCCTGTGTATGGCATGAGGCCAGCCAGTGAAGACACAGCCCATTTCAGAGCTTGACAAAATACAAGTTGCAAACTGCTATCCAAACAGAACTATGTTAACATAAACCGTGTAAATACACTGCATATAAACCACACAAAGAAATTACAAGTCTGAGTGCTACTTGGTTATCTCGTAGTCCTTGAGAAAGTAAACTGTCTTCAAAATACAGTCCAAATAAAGTCCAAATAGTTCAGATTGCTGTCCAGTTCAAAATATTATCCAAACTATAATGTGACAAGGATTCCCCGGGTTGAGGTTGCCTTGTTTTGGGGGACTTCCCCTTCTTCAGGATTTTGTCTTCTTTATAAAAGTGGGTGGTTCACCATACATCCCTAAATGGGTGATAACAACATAATAGATATGCCAAAAAAGGCACTCAAACCAAAACATTCAGTGATAACAACATGCATTCCAGTGAGAAAGACTACACACACGTTATTACTCACGTTATTAATGAGACGACGCTGGCCCTACAGTTTGGTCTTCGATAGTGAGCAATGCAGTTACACAGAAGCAAGGATTTAAAGGCAAGGCTAGTTACAGAGTCAGCGGGAATGTAAATTGCAAGTAGATAAGGTAGATAATAGGGCTTATTACAAAAAGCAGCTGAGGTCCAGTCTGTCGTTAAGGCTGGTAGGAAACACTGTGTTTAACTTTAAAATCCAAAATGCTTCCCTTTGCAAAAGATAATTCTTAGTATCCATATGTGGCCTAGTGTGGATTTTTTCTATGATGCAAAACTTGAGCTGGTAGAAAATGAGAATAAAGAGTACTATCATTGTGTTTGCTTTTTTATGCATGAGCGATGTTCCATGATTCTGACCTTGACAGATCTACGTGTCATGCCAATATAAAGAAGGTCGCATGGGCATAAAATACAATATATAGCATTTTCCGAGGAGCAGGTAGTAAAATCATTTAAGGGTATAATCTTCATGGTTGGGTGTGTGAATTGTTGAGTCTTCAAGGATTGGGAGCAGCATTCACAGTGTCCACAATAAGTCCAGCACTTTTAATTTATTCATTACATTTGGCCCGGCCCTAGTTTTAAATGTGTCATGATGTATTGCTTTAATGTTTATTGGTTTGCTTTATGAGTTTTATTGTTGTATTTGTTATGCTGTTGTTTTATTGAGGGCCTTGGCCTTTGTAAGCCGCACCGAGTCCTTTGGGAGATGTTAGCGGGGTACAAATAAAGATAATAATAATAATAATAATAATAATAATAATAATAATAATAATAATAATAAGAAGAAGAAGAAGAAGAAGAAGAAGTATGTCCTCTAAGACTAGGTAGACTTTTTATGGTAGGTTTAGTGAGAATGTCATCTTCATACTGAAGGAGAGGCTCACTCAGTTTTCCTTACAAACCCTCCAGTGTGTCCTTGAGATCATCTTCTTCACCCATTCTTCAATCTAGATAAATTTTTTCCAGTTTCGTTTGCTTGACCACATTCCTAAACATTTCCCTATTTTATTCTCCCTAGTATAATTGGCGGATCTGCCAGGAGAGAGAAGAGAGGAAGAATATATCCACCTAAGCATGTTGAGGATCTCTTCGCTAATCTTCATCTTCTTTCCACCTGTACAAATTTTGAGAATATTTTTGATGTCAGGGAGCTGGGCTTGAGATGATTTAGTGCTTTTTTGCTGCAATCAAGCATTTTGGAAAGCATTTTGCAGCTGAAAGGATGAGCTTAAGTTTTTCATCTGATTTTTAAAAAAATATTTATTGATACTCCGTTTAAATTGAATCAATCTGCTTTCCATAATAGGAAAAAATATCTCAGGAATTAATGTACATTGCCTGCAATCCTGTTAGTTACTTATGCATTATGAGCACAACCTATCTCTTTTTTTGGATGGGTTCAGGGGGATATTCTCTGTCCCTTTGTGCCCATCCAAAACCTGCTCATTCTTGAGGGACCACTGCTGTTTTTGCTTAATGGCAGAATGAAGAAGAGAGTCCAAAGAGGAAGAGACCACCCATTCTTTAAATGTGTGATGGGTTGTTTTGAGAAGTTGATTGCATTTCTAGCTCCAACTTCTCAAGGAGGCTGTTCAGGTCCTGAACCGGTGCTTGGCTGCTGTGACGGTCTGGATGAGGGCGAACAAATTGAAATTGAATCCAGACAAGACAGAGGTCCTCCTGGTCAGTCGTAAGGCCGAACGGGGCATAGGGTTACAGCCTGTGTTGTACGGGGTTACACTCCCCCTGAAGATGCAGGTTCGCAGCTTGGGTATGATCTTGGACTCATCCCTGAGCCTGGAACCCCAGGTTTCAGCGGTGACCAGGGGAGCATTCGCACAGTTAAAACTTGTGCGCCAGCTGCGCCCGTACCTTGGGAAGTCTGACTTGGCCACGGTAGTCCACACTCTGGTTACATCCCGTATAGACTACTGCAACGCTCTCTATGTGGGGTTGCCTTTGAAGACTGCTCGGAAGCTTCAAATAGTCCAACACTCGGCAGCCAGGATACTAACAGGAATGGCACTCAGGGAGCATACAACTCTTTTGTTGCGCCAGCTTCACTGGCTACCAGTCTGCTACCGGGCACAATTCAAAGATGAATTATGGATCATGAATTGGAGAACATTGACCACAAGATGATTTTATTGCTGCTAGTATACTGTTTGATTGTTTTAATTAGTTATAACTGTTGACATTATATGGTAAATTTGTGTATTGTATATTGTATTGTATTTTGTGAATTGTTAGGCATCGAATTGTGCCTTTTGTAAGCCGCCCTGAGTCCCCCCCTAGGGGGTTGAGAAGGGCGGGGTAGAAGCACTCCAAATAAATAAATAAATAAATAAATAAAAGTGCTGGCATTGGCCTATAAAGCCCTAAACGGTTCTGGCCCAACTTACCTGATTGAACGCATCTCCTCCTATGAACCAGCTAGGACATTAAGATCATCTGGGGAGGCCCTGCTCTCGGTCCCGCCTGCATCACAAGCACGTCTGGCAGGGACGAGAGACAGGGCCTTCTCAGTGGTGGCCCCTCGGCTGTGGAACGCCCTTCCTACAGAAATTAGATCGGCCCCCTCCCTGTTGGCATTTCAGAGGAAAGTGAAGACCTGGTTGTTCAAGCAGGCATTTGAATAGGCAGTTTAATGAATATAGGAATACGGAACAACGGATGATGAGATTGGATCTTGATTCTACTTGAGACGCTAATGAGATGTTATATTGATGTTTAATTGTTTACTATGTTGTTGTTTTAATCATATTTAACTGCTTTTATGATATCAAGCATTGAATTTTTGCTATTGTTAGCCGCTTTGAGTCGCCCGAGGGCTGAGAAAAGCGGTATATAAATGAAGTAAATAAATAAATAAATAAATAAATAAATTGTTTTAACTTCTGCAAAATCAGGTTTTTTTTTGGGGGGTGAGTGGGGGGAATATGGGTTGTCATATAGACAAAGACTGAATGTATTTCTTAGGTTGTTGCATCCATAAAAATAAAGCTAACAGTTTTTAAAAAAATATTTGCCTTATGATCATGTATTTGACACTTTAAATGTCTGTAGTAATTTGGACTTCAAAAATAAAGAAAATTTTCCTCCTTTTATCACTGCTGTTGCTTGTTTCTTCACTGTATTGTCATCTGCTGGAGTTTTACCACACTCTACCTTTAGGGGTATTCTAGAATTGGAGTCCAAAAAGTAACTTTTCTAAGGTCTGGCCTCAGCTAGCAAGACCTGACTTCATCACGAGAACAGTTAAAACCAAGACAGACTAACACTCCTTCCGTCACCAGACTTTATGTCTTTCAGCTTCAGAAAAACTGAAATGACAGATTCCAGACATCAAAGAATAATAATTCTCACTTTATTTTACACATTTTTTCTGGCTCCCAAAGACTGGAAAATCAAAAACAAGAGACCAAGCAGCCTCAGCCATTACTAACAATTTGAGTTAGAAATTGCACAGCATTTCTAGTCAGAGAAAAAGACTGTTTGATTGGCATGTAGAATATGGATAGCACCTGGGTCGTGACTGTGAATGTCATGATGCAATAACTAAGGGATGTGGTAATGGCTGAGTCATAACCATGCGAGGGTTATTGCAAAGGGGTTGCATCAGCCAATGGCTATATAAGGAGGATGGAAGAATCCCTCTTTCTCTCTCCTGTGTGACTTAGCATGAGTATCTGCCTGTATGTGACTACTCTGATTGTTACAAGACAAGAAAGAGGATCTGTGAATCCTGATTGTATATTTGTATACATTGCAACAGTGAAGATTAAAGCTTCCAGATATTTTGGACAAAAACCTGAATCTCTGAGTTTACTAAAGGTCAGATGCTGGCAGTTGAACTCTGCTGATAGACGAGTTGAAGTGTGTTTTTGCTGTGAAAGGTCTCAACTGTATTATGCTTGCTTCTGGAACACTTGATATCCAGTTTACAGTGGTTTGGGGAGGCCATGATTTGGAAACTATAAATCACGAACCTGCACCCCCCGACAAAAGCATCGGGAATGGGCTATGGATTTGTTGATGGACTCCTCCATCTTCACCCAAAATATTTTGCTGTAGGGAAGAAAAAAGAAGTAGGATTTGTGGGGATTTGTAAAAAGGCACCATGGTGTAATGCAGTGGTTCTCAACCTGTGGGTCCCCAGATGTTTTGGCCTTCAACTAGAGTTGGAAGAGACCTCGTGGGCCATCCAGCCCAACCCTATTCTGCCTAAAAGCAGGAAAATTGCATTCAAAGCACCCCTGACAGATGGCCATCCAGCCTCTGTTTAAAAGCCTCCAAAGAAGGAGCCCCCACCACACTCCGGGGCAGAGAGTTCCACTGCTGAACAGCTCTCACAGTCAGGAAGTTCTTCCTCATGTTCAGATGGAATCTCCTTTCTTGTAGTTTGAAGCCATTGTTCCGCGTCCTAGTCTCCAGGGAAGCAGAAACAAGCTTGCTCCCTCCTCCCTGTGACTTCCTCTCACATATTTATACATGGCTATCATGTCACTTCTCTTCTTCAGGCTAAACATGCCCAGCTCTTTAAGCCGCTCCTCATAGGGCTTGTTCTCCAGACCCTTGGTCATTTTAGTCGCCCTCCTCTGGACACATTCCAGCTTGTCAATATCTCTCTTCAATTGTGGTGCCCAGAATTGGACATGGTATTCCAGGTGTGGTCTAACCAAGGCAGAATAGAGCACAGGGGGCATGGGATCCCTGGATCTAGGCACTATACTCTTATTGCTGCAGGCCAAAATCCCACTGGCTTTTTTTGCTGCCACATCACATTGTTGGCTCATCTTTAACTTGCTATCCACAGGGACTCCCAAGATCTTTTTCTCACGTCCTGCTGTTGAGCCAGGCCTCATCCTATCTTCTCCTCAAAGAGTTGCCTCTTTCTTCTTCCTTTTTCTACTGACATAAAAAAGAAGCCCCTTTCTTCTTCAGAGTGTTTAGTTTCCTGTCGTAGTCACTGTGAATCGTACATTTGGTATCCCTGCGCTTGCGCAATACAACTTTACGGAACCTTCTAGAAAGTCAGAACACTTTAAGCCCTCAGCTAGGCCCGCCCCCCCCCCCCGAGTATATATAGCCTGAGGGCGGGACTAGCCGGCAGTTCTCTTAATCCGCTCGCGTGTGAAGCAGCTTTGAGAACCTTCTGTCACTGCTATCTTTGACCCTTTTGACTTTGGACTGTTCTTCGACGACTCTTCTGACAAGCCCTCTCATTGACACTGGACTGCTTTTCGACGATCCTTTTGCCAGACCCTCTATTTAGATCTGAACTGGACTGATCTCTATCGATTTTTGACGCGCGACAACGGTCCAAACTAACTTTGAGCTATGGCGACCACTTCCTTCAAGAAGTGTACCAAATGCCCTAACATCCTGCCGGACACCGACGGGCACACCCTTTGCCTCATCGTCCTCCTCCTGCTCCTCGGCCTATTCGAGGAGGAGCAGGCGATCCCGGGCCTCCAGACCCTCGCGGTGGCGTCGTCCTTCTATGACCCCTCCCTGCCCCGGGTTTTGGCAGATGGGCCCTTCGGGCCAAATGGTGTTCGTGCAGGCCCCGGTACCCCCCGCGCCTCCCCTGCCGATGCCTTCATTCACAGTTCCAGCGACAGCGGGGGCCTTACCACCTCCAGTTGCTTGCCTGTCGGTCCCGGCTGTCCAACCCTCCACCTCCATTCAGCAGGCTCCGGGGAGAGCCCCTCCCTGCGGAGCCTCTTTTGCATCAACCTCGAATGACTCTAGTGTGCGTGCTGTGTCATCTGTGCCAGCCTCATCTTTACCTGTGCCGGCTATGCCTACCTACACCCAGGACAGACTGCCAGGGGACAATGTCACCACTTTGGCTGTTTCACAAGCCAACTTCCAAGGTGATTCCACCCCCATGGGGCCATCTAGGACATCCCTGCCTGAAGGCTCTGAACAGAGGGCCGCTGAACTGGCTAGCTCTGACTCTGACCATGAACAATTGGATAATGCTCATGTTGGGGAGGGGGAAAATGCCTCATTTATTCACCCTGCTGAATTCAATAAGTTTGCAGCACTTATTGATAGAATGATAAAGGCTCTGAACATCCCCGCTCCCAAACCTCCCGAGCATGTGGAGGATCCGATGTTCCCGTCAGAGGAGCAGGTTGTAACCCCCGCGTCACCTCTCCCGGTCCTCCCCTACCTTCTGAAGTTAGCTAGGGTGTCTGATATGTCCCCCTCCTTGGTCCCCGCCATCCCACGGCGTTTGGACCTACTATATAAAATCGATGTGACATCGGCAAAATGGGTGACAGCCCCTCCAAAACCAAACACCGTGGTGGCCGAGGTAGCGAAGACCAAAAGACCCAAAAATTCACTTACCGCCCCCCCTGACAGGGAGGGCAAAAAGATCGATGCTCTGGGACGGAAAGCCCATCTCTCAGCAGGGCTATTTACCCGGATGGCCCACTATGTTACTTATGCCAGTGGTTACCAAACCTTCTTATGGGGAAAGATGTTGGAATACATTGAATTGCTGCCAGCCGACCAACAACGCTTTCCGAAAGCGTTGCAGGCGGAGGCACTGATATTGTCTAAAATGCAGAAAGACTCGGCAAAACATATGGCCGAGGCCGCAGGCAACCTATATTCCACCGCAACTTCACTAAGGAGACATGCGTGGCTGCGTGCTTCTAACTTATCGGAGGAGGGGAAGGCCCTCGCGGAGGACCTTCCCTTCCACGAGGATGGCCTCTTCAATCCCCAAACAGATGATAGAATGAAACAGAAGCAAGACGTTAGGCAGGCAGCGGGCAAATTCGGATATGTCTGGCAGCCCTACCCCCAACACCGGCAAAAGTGGAATTCACCCTCCTCAGGTTTCCGTAGAAACTATGGCAACTCCTATGGGAACTCCTTCAGGGCTAGAAATAATAACTCCTCCAGGTTCCAGGGCGGGCGTCGGGGCCCCTATTTCCAGAGGTCCCGTAACCAATCCTTTGGTAACAAATCCAAGACCCAGCAAGGGCCCAAGAAGCGTCTTTGACGCATCGGCCCCCGAAATTGCTCAGGGGACGCCTGCTGTGCCTTCCCCTAGTTCTGTTGTTTCGGCTTTTGTTGTTCCAACCATTTCGCCTACGAGCACCCCTTTGTTTGAAGACAGGTTATTCCCATTCCGTCAGGCTTGGTCTAACATTACCACTGATGTCTGGGTATTGTCTATTGTTACTCAGGGTTATGAAATTGAGTTCTGTGACCTACCCAGGGTGGGCCTTGTCAGGCGTACTTTGCCGTCGGCTCCGTTATTGGATGAGATTCAACTGTTACTGGATAAAGGGGCGGTTTCCCCCTTGGATCCTTCGATGTTCCCATATTGTTTCTTTTCCCGTTACTTCTTGGTCGCCAAACGTGGAGGTGGGCTGCGACCCATCCTTGATCTCAGACAGTTAAATAAACATATTCGACCGAAAAAGTTTAGAATGGTCACTCTTGCTTCCATCTTACCTTTACTGTCAGAGGGTGCATGGTTTGCCACCATCGACTTGAAAGATGCGTATTTTCATTTGTCTATCGCACATCATCACCTCAGGTTCCTGGCCTTCATGGTAGGGAACAGGGCCTTTTGTTTCAACGTCCTTCCTTTTGGACTGTCCACAGCCCCTAGAGTGTTCACAAAATGTATGTCGGTGGTGGCCGCGTATCTACGCACAAGGGGCGTGACAGTGTACCCGTATATTGACGATTGGCTTATTGTCTCGAGGTCACGAGATCAGCTTGAAACTCAAATCTCCTTTGTTCTGTCCCTTTTACAGTCCCTCGGCCTGGTGGTCAACCTCGACAAGTCATCGCTGCTCCCTTCTCAGCGGATCAACTTCATCGGGGCCGTGCTGGATTCGGTCGCCCAGAGAGCCTTCCTCCCACCAGACCGATTTGCCAAACTGAGGGAGTTAGTGTTGCAAACCATGATGACTCACTCTGTGCCGGCCAAGCAGATCCAGATCCTGTTGGGTCACATGGCCTCCACCACAGCCGTGACCCCGTATGCCAGACTTCGCATGCGCCCCCTCCAATCATGGTTTGTTTCAGCATTCAACCCGCTTATGGACAAACCATCTGTACAGCTCACGCTACCTGCCACAGTTCGCCAATCCCTCTGTTGTTGGCGGGATGCTCTGTGGGTGTGTGCGGGTCTGCCTTTCCATCCGCCTCGTCCGACCCGGGTGATTACTACAGACTCCTCCCTCACGGGATGGGGCGCACACTCCCAAGGTCTCATCGCTCAAGGCGTTTGGGTGGGAAGAGAAAGAGATCTTCACATAAACATCTTGGAACTACTCGCAGTGCAAAGAGCACTACTCTCGTTCGAGAGGGTCATAAGGGGACAGATAGTACAAATTCTCACCGACAACACCACAGTGATGTACTATCTCAACAAACAGGGAGGTACTCACTCCCTTCCCCTGTTGGAACTGACCATTCAAATTTGGAACTGGTGTCTGGACCGAGGTATTCATCTTCTGGCGACACATCTGCCAGGGGAGCAGAACCTATTGGCCGACTCGCTCAGCAGGAGCCCATTGACCCATCACGAATGGACCCTTCACCCGTGGGAAACCCGGAGGCTCTTTCAGGCGTGGGGCACCCCGGAGGTGGACCTCTTCGCAACCCCGGCCAACTCGAAGTGCGCCCTGTACTGCGCTCGGACGCAGGCCTCGGTCGAGACAGGATGCCTAGGAGATGCGTTCCTTCTGGACTGGTCGACTCGACCAGTCTACGCCTTCCCTCCGTTCCCTCTCCTTCTACGAGTGGTGGCCAAAATCCAAAGGGAGGGCGCACGGTGCATTTTGATATCCCCATGGTGGCCCCGACAACCATGGTTCTCCCCACTGTACCAGATGGCGAGGGGAGTGTTTTTTCGATTTCCAGACAGGACGGACCTCCTAACATCACAGAACGCTCTAGTTCTGTATCCCGACGTTTCCAAACTGAAGCTCACAGCGTGGAGGATTCTCCCAACCCCTTAGTCTCATTTGAGACCTTGTCTTCCCCCGTACAGGCGATTCTGGACGCTGCACATAGAGCTTCGACCAAGCGCTCTTATGTTTATAAATGGACAAGGTTTACTGCATTTGTTCGCTCTAGAGGACTTGATCCTGTTACTGTTTCAGTTCCTGTTATTTTGGATTTTTTGGCATCTCTGGCCGATTCGGGGAGGTCTCATTCTTCGTTGAAATGTTATTTGGCGGCCATTTCCTGGTTCAGAAGGAAATCGGGGTTGCCGTCGTGTTTTATGGACCCGTTGGTCAAGACCTTTTTGAGGGGCTTTGCTAACATTAGGCCTTCAGTGGCCCCTGTTACTCCATCGTGGAGTTTAGATCTGGTGTTGTCTTGTCTTTCAAAACCCCCCTTTGAGCCGTTAGCCAGGGTCGATCTTTCCTTCCTATCGTGGAAGACGGCCTTCCTGGTGGCCATTACATCGGCCAGACGGTCTAGCGAGCTATGTGCTTTACGAGTAGACCCTCCCTATCTTAAGTTTCATAGGGACAGGGTGGTGTTGCGTACCGATGTGGCCTTTCTTCCTAAAGTCTCTACTCGATTTCACATATCTCAAGAATTGGTACTTCCAAGTTTCTTTCAGAACCCTATTACGCCCACGGAACGCTCCCTACATTTACTTGATGTCCGGAGAGCTCTCGCATTCTATGTTGAAAGAACGGCCCCTTTAAGGAAGACTCCCAGGCTGTTCATAAAATATCGTCAGGATACGTTGGGTCTTCCGTTATCCTCTCAGAGGCTTTCCTCTTGGATAGTTTCGGTTATTCGCCTGTGTTACCGCCTGGCAGGAAAAGATTTGCCGTTGCAAATCAGGGGACACTCTACTAGGGCGGTTGCAACGTCCACTGCCTTCCTTAGGGGAGTGTCCTTAGATGCTATTTGTAAGGCTGCTGTTTGGTCGTCCCCTTTGACGTTTGTGTCGCATTATAAGGTGGACGCAGCCTCTCAAAATGATTTGGAGTTTGGTAGAGCAGTATTGTCTTCGGTGGTGGCATGATCCCGCCAGCCGAGATTCTACTCGCTAATCTACCAAATGTACGATTCACAGTGACTACGACAGGAAATTATAAGTTGCTTACCTGTAACTGTAGTTTCCTGAGTAGTCACCTGTGAATTCGTACATACCCGCCCTTCCTCCCCTCGAGTATCATGCCACGCCGTAGCTGCTTTTTGCGGCTAAGAGAACTGCCGGCTAGTCCCGCCCTCAGGCTATATATACTCGGGAGGGGGGGGCGGGCCTAGCTGAGGGCTTAAAGTGTTCTGACTTTCTAGAAGGTTCCGTAAAGTTGTATTGCGCAAGCGCAGGGATACCAAATGTACGAATTCACAGGTGACTACTCAGGAAACTACAGTTACAGGTAAGCAACTTATAAATTTCCTTGGCAGGGATGGGTCTGGCAGAGGTGGAGAGGGGGTTTCCCGACCTGAATCTTCTGGAGCTGAAGAGAAGAGCCCGGGGACTTCTTATTTTCTGAAAGCTTCTTCACATGTTCTTTCCTTTCAGATGGAGAGAGCTTTTCAGAACCCACAAGAACACTGTGCGCCTGAGCACAACCTTATGGTCCAAAATTATTCTAATGGAATATTACAAGGCCATGGACTCTGTAATTTTTCTTCAGGCTTTCTGCCCTGAGACCCGGGAATTATTGTGCTGTGGTTGGGATTTTTTGAAGCATCTCAAGGTGCTTGAGAATCTCTTTCTTTGGCAGGATTTTTTTAGTCATAGGGGTTCTTTTAGGTGAGACTGCTGAATCAGTGGGGCAACTTGATTTTCTGAAACTGGAGCATTCACTTCTCCTGGCATTTGCTCAAGCCCTGTGCTTATTCTGATGTCATCTTTGCAGAGGTGCCAGAAGTGAAGGTGACACGCAAGGTGGACTATGACGGCATGGAGACCTTGATCTGCCGGGTGGGGGGCTTCTATCCCAAGGACATCAACATCTCCTGGACAAAGGATGGGGAGGTCTGGATGCAGGATACCTTCCATGGCCTGGTGTCCACACACAGGACAGAGATAAGAAGCTTTCTCCAAAGTGTGTCTCTATTGGGAGAAAGGAATGTCAAAAAAAAGACTGTATTGAGATTCCTTTTCCCAATTTTTTGAAGCAGAAATGAAGGAATTGTGTGTTCTTTCAGAATTATGAACAATAGTTGGCAGAGGCCAGAGAGGGCTGTGTGCTGTTTGCATGGAAGTACTGGAAGTAACTTTTCACATTCTCTGCTTTGCTGGACAAAAGGCACACATCTTCACTCCTTGTTCACCAAACAAACGGGGTCTGGGGAAATTCTGAAAAGGGCACCCAACTCCTCCATACTGTGCATTTAATGATGGACTGTTTATATAATGTTACTCAGATGAAAGGGGAATGAGACACAAGCTGTGAATGTACAATATTTCCCTGGGATAAAATACGGAAAACAGTTTTGTATTTGTGTGTCTGTCATTGGTTCTACATAGGGGAGGAAAGAGGGCGTTTGGGAGTTTTCTGTGGGTGGGACCGGTGAGTAAGAAGATGCGACCCAGCCTGGATGGCAAGGGACTGTGGCTCAGCTGGCTGGGAGTCAGTTGCGTTAAGATCACTACTGAACGAAAGGTCATGAGTTCGAAGCCAGCCCGGGTTGGAGTGAGTGTCCGACCAATTTGTGTAGCTTGCTGTCGACCTTTGCAGCCTGAAAGACAGTTGTATCTGTCAAGTAGGAAATTTAGGTACTGCTTATGTGGGAAGGCTAATTTACAAGGCCATAAAAATCTCCATCAAGCATGCAAAGAATGAGGAAGTACTTCAGTGTCAGAAATGGTCGGTGAAGGGACAGCTCCCCTGCTAATAATACAATATGATAATTATATATTTTATATTGCATTTATTATTATTATTATTATTATTATTATTAACTTTATTTATACCCCGCAAAATCTCCCGAAGGACTCGATGCAGCTTACAAAGGCCAAGGCCGCCGACAAACAACAACATACAATACACAATAAACTCATAAGCAAATAATAAAACATCAAGGAAAACAATGTTAAATAGCCTCTGACTGTCTGTCTATATATGTTGTGTGTTTATGGCATTGAATGTTTGCCATGTATATGTACATTGTAATCTGCCCTAAGTCCCCTGCGGGGTGAGAATGGTGGAATATCAATACTGTAAATGAATAACTAAACGTATGTTCCAAAAAGATGGGATTAGTAAAATGTCTGCCCTTGGAGGCTGAGAAGGTGAACTTGGGGAAATGATTTTTCTAATAAAACAATAACGAAGAAGCAACTGATACCAATAACAATGTGAGGAGAGAGGGAAAGCATGCAAGACGTTGTTGTCCCAATCTAAACGGAGTCCCTTGCATCCATCACAATGCGATGTGCCTGAGCATGTTGTGCTTTGCATTTTCATCCAGAAATACATGGGACGCTGATAATAAAAGAATGATTTGTTTCAGTGGAGAGGGAGAGAGCCAAGCCAGGCAACCACCCAGGGAGGAGGGAGCAAGCTTGTTTACTCTTTTCCATGGAGACTAGGATAAGGAACAATGGCTTCAAACTACAAGAGAGGAGATTCCATCAGAACATGAGGAAGAACTTCCTGACTGTGAGAGCCGTTCAGCAGTGGAACTCTCTGCCCCGGAGTGTGGTGGAGGCTCCTTCTTTGGAAGCTTTTAAACAGAGGCTGGATGGCCATCTGTCAGGGGTGATTGAATGCAATATTCCTGCTTCTTGGCAGAATGGGGTTGGACTGGATGGCCCATGAGGTCTCTTCCAACTCTTTGATTCTATGATTCATGGCTCTGGAGTTTCCAGAATTCCTCCAGTCTTGTTCCTTTGAGTGTTTTGTCTCCTGCGTCCCAGTCAAGATGCAAGAACATGGCTTTCTGTGGTGGCCTTTGGCTCCATCCCTTTTTGGTCTTACCCAGAAAGAAGCCTGATCTGAAGGCCTGAGGGTGAGATGGACTGAGAAGAACGTCCAGCATCCACAGCCAGCAGGAAGATCACGTGTTCCAGGAGGGCTTCCTTCCCCTCATGAAAACCACAATTTCTGAGGTCCTTTTATGTAAAAGTGGCATTTCCAGAACGCAAAAGATTCAGTGGAACTCCTTCCCACTTTGAGGCCTTCCTGACAGCTTCCTCTTCTTGCTGACCATGGCTGCCTGAGAAGGCCTTCTGTCAAAAAGTTATGTAGTTGGTGATAGGTATTGCACCACAGGACTCTCAAACATACAAAACACTCTCCAGAATGTTCTTGTGGGTTTTTTCGGGCTATAGAGCCATGTTCTAGAGGCATTTCTCCTGACGTTTCGCCTGCATCTATGGCAAGCATCCTCAGAGGTAGTGAGGTCACAACCTCTGAGGATGCTTGCCATAGATGCAGGCGAAACGTCAGGAGAAATGCCTCTAGAACATGGCTCTATAGCCCGAAAAAACCCACAAGAACCTAGTGATTCCAGCCATGAAAGCCTTCGACAATACACTCTCCAGAATCCTCCTCTCAAATTCCCCTTTCCCCTTCCTCCAATCCAATACTGCCATTCTGACAAAATATTAGGTAAGCCCTTTTGTGTGTGGACTTTTGCAAGGTAATGCTGTATCTGGGTTGTTATAGGTTTATTGGGCTGTATGGCCATGTTCCAGAAGCATTCTCTCCTGACGTTTCACCTGCATCTCTGGCAGGTATCCTTGGAGGTTGTGAGGTCTGTTGGAAACAAGGAAAATTGGGTTTATATATCTGTGGAATGTCCAGGGTGCAAGAAAGAACTCCGCAAGCATTGAAATCCACCAATTTCAACAGAAAGGAAGAAACTATGAAAATGAACAAAATCTGGCTACCAGTATTTTAAAAAACCTCTAAAATCATAACAGTAAATAAAGAACAGCACTAAAAAACAGGAAAACTCCAGACTCTAAACAATCAGGGACAACTAATTATCTCTCTACAAAGGATTCCCCCAGGCAGTAAGAAGCCAGACCTTGAAACTGCAAGGCCATTCAGTGCTAATCAAGGTGGCCAATTTAAACATTCACACCTACTCCAACAAACGAGTTCTTTCTCCCATCCTGGACATTAGTCCACAGGATATAAACCTCATTTGTCTAGTTTCCAATAGACCTCACAACCTCTGAGGATGACTGCCACAGATGCAGGCGAAATGTCAGGAGAGAATGCTTCTAGAGCATAGCCATACAGCCCAAAAAACCTACAACAACCCAGTGATTTTGGCCATGAAATGTAATGTTCGTTTGTGGGATTAACAGAACTCAAAAACCAGTGGGCGAATTGGCACCAAATTTGGATGGCATGCACGTAACAACCCAATGTATGTCCTTCACTCAATTTTTTTTAATTTTGTCATTTGGGAGTTGTAGTTCTTGGGATTTATAGTTCACCTACAATCAAAGAGCATTCTGAACTCACCAATGATGGAATTGAACCAAAGGTGACACACAGGACTCCCATGACCAACAGAAAAGACTAGAAGGGTTTGGTGGGCATTGACCTTGAGTTTGGGAGTTGTAGTTCACCTACATCCAGAGACCACTGTGGACTCAAACAATGATGGATCTGGACCAAACTTGGCACAAATATTCCATATGCCCAAATATCAACACAGATGGAGTTTGGGGAAATGGACCTTGACATTTGGGAGTTGTAGTCACTGGGATTTAGAGTTTCACCTACAGTCAAAGAGAATTCTGAATCCCACAAACAACAGAATTGGGGCAAATTTCTGAACCCCATCACCAACACAAAATACTTAAGGCCATCCAGTCCAACTTTTTTCACCAGGACAAGAAAATCTAATCAAAGCCCTCCTGACAAAGAGCCATCCAGCCATAGATATAGATAGATAGCCATAGATATAGATAGATAGATAGATAGATAGATAGATATGATTCACACACACATATAGTATCATAAATTTGAAAGGGACCCCTAAAAAAGGACTATGATATGTTGCATGTTCCAGAGTAGGCAAACCAGACAATCTCCACATTAACACTGACAAAGACAACAAGAAATACTGTTTACCCGCAAGCAGAAAGACATTACATAGATTAGAAACCATTACTTTATTTCCCAGATCCACAGACTGGGTCACAGCAACACGTGGCAGGGGACGGCTAGTTAAGAAAAGAAATTCTGTTGACCATGATGTTTGTGATGAACCCCATGGAGTGGCCATTGAGGAAACTACACAAGGCATAAGAAGTGTACAGGGGAGAGGATGAGTATGACATTCTTATGAGGGGTTGCTTTAACTTCTGGTATGCCAGTAAAACTGTGAATTACTGTGTTTTGAAGGGATGCGTGTCTACAAAGCATGTCACTAACATGAAAGGTTTTATGTATTGTTGAAAGCTTTCATGGCTGGAATCACTAGGTTCTTGTGGGTTTTTTCGGGCTATATGGCCATGTTCTAGAGGCATTTCTCCTGACGTTTCGCCTGCATCTATGGCAAGCATCCTCAGAGGTAGTGAGGTCTGTTGGAATTAGGACAATGGGTTTATATATCTGTGGAATGGCTGGGGTGGGGCAAGGAGCTCTTCCCTGCTGCAGTTAGGTGTGAATGTTTCAGCTGATCACCTTCATTAGCATTAGAAGGCCTGCCTGAGCCTGGGAAAATCTCTTGCTGGGAGGTGTTAATCTGTGCCTGGTTGTTTCCTCTCTGTTGTTTTGCTGTTGTAATTTTAGAGTTTTTTAATACTGGTAGCCAGATTTTGTTCATTTTCATGGTCTCTTCCTTTCTGTTGAAATTGTCCACATGCTTGTGGATTTCAATGGCTTCTCTGTGTAGTCTGACATGGTGGTTGTGAGAGTGGTCCAGCATTTCTGTGTTCTCAAATAATATGCTGTGTCCAGGCTGGTTCATCAGGTGCTCTGCTATGGCTGACTTCTCTGGTTGAAGGAGTCTGCAGTGCCTTTCATGTTCCTTGATTCGTGTTTGGGCAATGCTGCGTTTGGTGGTCCCTATGTAGACTTGTCCACAGCTGCATGGTATACGGTAGACTCCTGCAGAGGTGAGAGGATCCCTCTGTCCTTTGCTGAACATAGCATTTGTTGGATTTTCTTGGTGGGTTTGTAGATTGTTTGTATGTTGTGTTTCCTCATCAGCTTCCCTATGCGGTCAGTGGTTCCCTTGATGTATGGCAGGAACATTTTCCTCTGGGTGGATCTGGGTGGATAGCAGAAATGACTCTAGAACATGGCTCTATAGCCCGAAAAAACCCACAAGAACCTAATTAAAGGTTTTTCTTTTTCCCCCATCAGTGGGGTTCTTTAAGCAAAGGTTGTGTGTGAGAGAATACGCCAAAGACGCCATGATGTGCTGGGTTGACTGGAGAGGGATGTGTCAGCAGCTGATTGGCTGAGCGTGTGAGGAGCCAGGATTCCGATTGGCTGCTGTGCCTGGCTTGCTGCTGGGACCAACGGTTTTTAACTGCCATTCTGATTTCAAACAGTGAAGAGAGTGTGCTGGCAGCCAACTGAGGCTTATTCCAAAGACTATTTAAAACAGAGTTTCTCAACCTGGGGGTCGGGACCCTTGAGGGGGTCACGAGGGGGTGTCAGAGGGGTCGCCAAAGACCATCAGAAAACACAATATTTTCTGATGGTCATGGGGATTCCATGTGGGAAGTTTGAGCCAATTCTATCGTTGGTGGAGTTCAGAATGTTCTTTGATTGTAATGAACTATAAATCCCAGCAACTACAACTCCCAAAAGTCAAGGTCTATTTTTCCCCAGGCTCCACCTGTGTTCACATTTGCACATATTGAGTATTTGTGCCAAGTTTGCTCCAGATCCCCCACTGTGTGAGTCCACAGTGCTCTCTGGATATAGGTGAACTACAACTCCCAAACCCACCAAACCCTTCCAGTGTTTCCCCTTGGTCATGGGAGTTCTGTGTGGCAAATAAGGTTCAAATCCATCGCTGGTGGAGTTCAGAATGCTCTTTGATTATAGGTGAACTATAAATCCCAGCAACTACAACTCCCAAATTACAATATCAATCCTCCCCCAACCACACTAGCATTTACATGTGGTTGCATTGGGTATTTGTGCCCAGTTTGGTCCAGTGAATGAAAATACATCTTCCATATCTGATATTTACATTATGATTTATAACAGTAGTAAAATGACCGTTGTGAAGTAGCAACAAAAACAATGTTATGGTTGGGGGTCCCCACAACATGAGGAACTGTATTCAGGGGTCACGGCATTAGGAAGGTTGAGAAACACTGATTGAAAAGGACTGTTCTTTTCCCTCTGATCTCTGTGTCATTTCAAAGAGACTGCTGCCTATATTGTTACTATGCTTAAACTCTTGAACAGAAGTAAAGATACTGTTTCTTGTTACACAAGCATGAATGACACTTTATTATACTGCAGTGGAGCGGACGTGGTTTTCAAAAGGGAATTTTCAGAGATCTTCCCAATGCCCATATGTCATGATTTACTGCCATGTTGGCCTATTTCTGCAGTAGGCCTATGTTTACAAAAAATGCTAATTGTTTGCGAAATCAGTGCTCCAAAGAAGAAGTTATTATTCAAGGATAACAGTATATCCAGACATAACCAGCTAGCTGTTGGCTAGTTAGAACCCCCAAGTTTCCCAGTCGCTCTGAAGCCATGTTTGCAACAGACTAACAGATAAGATACAGTCATGTGATGTGGCAGCAAAAAAAGCCAACGGGATTTTGCCCTGCATCAATAGGAGGATAGTGTCTAGGTCCAGGGAAGCCATGCTCCCCATGCTCTATTCTGCTTTAGTTAGGCCACACCTGGAATATTGTGTCCAATTCTGGGCACCACAATTGAAGAGAGATATTGACAACCTCAGATATGCAGATGACACCACCCTGATGGCCGAAAGCGAGGAGGAGCTGAAGAACCTTCTAATCAAGGTGAAAGAAGAAAGCGCAAAAGCTGGGTTGCAGCTAAACATAAAAAAAACCAAGATCATGGCAACAAGAATGATTGACAACTGGAAAATAGAAGGAGAAAATGTGGAGCCCGTGACAGACTTTGTATTTCTAGGCGCAAAGATGACTGCAGATGCAGAGTGTGGCCAGGAAATCAGAAGACGCTTACTTCTTGGGAGGAGAGCAATGTCCAGTCTCGATAAAATAGTAAAGAGTAGAGACATCAGACTGGCAACAAAGATCCGCCTAGTCAAAGCCATGGTATTCCCTGTAGTAACCTACGGATGTGAGAGCTGGACCTTAGGGAAGGCTGAGCGAAGGAAGATGGATGCTTTTGAGCTGTGGTGTTGGAGGAAAGTTCTGAGAGTGCCTTGGACTGCGAGAAGATCCAACCAGTCCATCCTCCAGGAAATAAAGCCCGACTGCTCATTGGAGGGAAGGAGACTAGAGACAAAGTTGAAGTACTTTGGCCACATCATGAGGAGACAGCAAAGCCTAGAGAAGACAATTATGCTGGGGAAAGTGGAAGGCAAAAGGAAGAGGGGCCGACCAAGGGCAAGATGGATGGATGGCATCCTTGAAGTGACTGGACTGACCTTGAAGGAGCTGGGGGTGGTGACGGCCGACAGAGAGCTCTGGCGTGGGCTGGTCCATGAGGTCACGAAGAGTCGGAGACGACAGAACGAATGAACAACAATAATTGACAAGCTGGAATGTGTCCAGAGGAGGGCGACTAAAATGATAAAGGGTCTGGAGAACAAGCCCTATGAGGAGCGGCTTAGGAACTGGGCATGTTTAGCCTGAAGAAGAGAAGGCTGAGAGGAGATATGATAGCATGTATAAATATGTGAGAGGAAGCCACAGGGAAGAGGGAGCAAGCTTGTTTTCTGCTTCCCTGGAGACTAGGACGATCAATGGCTTCAAACTACAAGAGAGGAGATTCCATCTGAACATAGGAAGAACTTCCTGACTGTGAGAGCCGTTCAGCAGTGGAACTCTCTTCCCCGGAGTGTGGTGGAGGCTCCTTCTTTGGAAGCTTTTAAACAGAGGCTGGATGGCCATCTGTCAGGGGTGATTTGAATGCAATATTCCTGCTTCTTGGAGAATGGGGTTGGACTGGATGGCCCATGAGGTCTCTTCCAACTCTTTGATTCTATGATTCTATGTTTTGCCTGCATCTATGGCAGGCATCCTCAGAGGTGGTAATGCCTGCCACAGATGCAGGCAAAACGTCAGGAGAGAATGCTTCTAGTACGTGGCCGTACATTCCGGAAAACCTACAACAACCTAGTGATTCCAGCCATGAAAGCCTTCGACAATACATCGATGCTGTCTCTGTTCTTCCCACCAAAAATTACTCCCGGACAATGCTGTGATTGAACAGAATAATTTTAAAGTAGCACAGAAACTTCCCAAAGTATACAGTTCCTTTGCTCATAAAAGCTTTGGTGCAGAGATATACTTGAAGGCACGCAGCAAGAGCTGTTTCCAAAATATTCCAAGTGCTTCATTCTATCCCTTGACATGCCTTCAATTTCCCCATGGGTGTATCTCCAGTCTGAGAAGCTGCACCAGATGAATGCCTGCTTGCTTCTTGTTCCTCAGAGGGAAAGGGGTGGGCAGTGGCTGCAGGTGGACAGGCTCCAACTTGAGGCCAGGCCAGACTTCAAATACCTTAAAGACCTGGACCTGGATTCTGGGGACAACTCCTTTTCTGGGAAATCAGGCCAGAGAGAAGAAGCATCGGTTCTCAGTCTTGACACTAGAGGGTGCTGGAGTCACACTGTCACAGCCGCCTTTTCTGCAAAGAGATGTATTCCTTTCAAGAGTGATCAAAGTAGTGAAAGACAGATCTTAAACAGACTTAGTGAGAATGACTGGGGGGATTGATGCATTTATCTTGGAGAATAGCCTCAATCTCTCAAAGGGTGTCAGGGAGAAAGAGGGTGGAGGAAGTTTGGATTCCACTTTTCTGGAGACTAAAATCAAAACCAGTACAGTTGAATGGTTTTCTTAAGAGCAGAGCTTTCCAAACGGTGTGTTGGGACAACTAGTGTGTTGCATGTGGTCCCTAGGTGCATGACCAATGCTCTCCCTTCCTTGCCTCCACAAACCCCATGGAGTGGCCATTGAGGAAACAGCAGAAGACATAAGAAGTGTACACGAAAAAATTCCAAGCCTTGAGTATTGTGATCGGAGTGACCCCCCCCCCCCGACTCTGTAAAAGTTCAAAATCAGGGAATGCATAGTTTTGCCAAGGACACTAGGCTGGTATGATCCCATAATCCCCTATCTCTCCCCCATGTGGGAACCTAAGGCTCTTTCCATGGCCCTGTGGCCCCACATGCCAATGCCCCTGTAACCCAAACTGGCATCTGACCAATGTGGCTATTATTTATTAATTGGATTCCTTTTTTATGAATGAAACTCCTGTCTTATGAATGGACTCCAGCTACTCAATGCTCCTAAGGCCTTCTATACACCCCCATGAACTCTTATGGACTTTCCATGAACTCTCATGAACTTTATAGGAACTTTTATAAACTCTTGCCAAACTTTATTAACTTTTATGGACTTTGGGGTGGCTGATGTGACTTTCCCTTAGACCCTGCATGATTTTCCTCTCCTTATGAATTCATTGTATGTCCCTTTACCCCATCCCCATACCTTATATGTATGTACCTATATGAAATATGGAGGAAAAGCCACCATTTTCATAAAATCAGCAACTCTCATAACTCTGGAAGCCCCTCTATGCTTCCTGAGTTGATAATCCCCTAAAAAAGGATTTCACCAAGCCCACTTGCATGGACAATAAGTAAATGTCTCTTATCAGACCAGACTTCAGAGGGCAAAGCCAGGCCATCTAGGATGATAGGATCTATGGACATTTTAATCACCCAAAAAGCATCTTCCTGTCTGCCAGGAACCAGGAACTTTGCTACAGCCTCTCCATTGTGTCAATCCTAACCAGCCGAAACCAACCCCAAGTCTTAACAATGAACTCCATATCTCAGGACTGTAAAAACAAAGGACCTAGCCTCTAGGGGCTAGACAAAGATGCTAATCCAAAGAATCAAACAATAACCTTGATTAGGCTTGAGAGCCTAACGGTTATCTCCCAGCCATTTGGCAAACACCGGTCACCCTAATCCAGACAACTAGACATTTCTTCATTTGTTTCCCTGTTGCCCGCCTCCCTTCCAACTCATTGGCTGAGCGGCCAAAGCAGGGCTCAGGCCACCACTGGCTCTCCTGCTGGCTTGCTGACTGTCACAGCCAATCTGAAGGCTATAAATATTGTATTGTCGAAGGCTTTCATGGCTGGAATCACTAAGTTCTTGTGGGTTTTTTCGGGCTATATGGCCATGTTCTAGAGGCATTTCTCCTGACGTTTCGCCTGCATCTATGGTAATATTGTATCTCTTTGCCCAGTGGGCATGTCGATTTTTGGCAGTCTACTGCAATTGTCATCCTTTCCAGTTGGCTTGAAATGAAAACCTCAGTGGCTTTAGGTTCTTGTGGGTTTTTTGGGGCTATATGGCCATGTTCTAGAGGCATTTTCTCCTGATGTTTCGCCTGCATCTATGGCAAGCATCCTCAGAGGTAGTGAGGTCTGGTGGAACTAGGAAAAGGGGTTTAAATGACCAGGATGGGACAAAGGTAGGCCTGGGTAACAACGGAAAAATTTGTTTCTAAACTCGTTTCGTTTTTAGGGATCCATTGTGTTTCGTTTTTTAAAAGAATTCCAAAATTTTCTTTTAAAAAATTTCGTTATTTACGAAATTTCGTAATTGATTCGTTAATGGCGGACGCGATTGCGCAATACGCAAAAAAAACCTCCAAATGGGACAGGGGGAACTTCTGAAGCTTCCCTCTCCCTCTGTTGTTGGCTGTTGGTGTGATAATTTATTTTTTTATCACTGATAAAACAAACTAAAACTATAAAACTTGCACCAGACATACGGAAATAATAATGAATCAATAACGAATCAGTAACGAATCAATAACGAATCAATTACGAAATTGATCAAAAAATTCGTTTTGTTATTTGGGTGCTCCTGAATGGTTCGTTATCGTTTCGTTAACAAAAAAAATAACGAATTAATAACGAATTACGAAATTAACGAATGAAACCGCCCAGCCCTAGACAAAGGACTCTTGTCTGTTGGAGCTAGGTGTGAATGTTTCAACTGGCCACCTTGATTAGCATTTGAGTGCCTGGCATTGCCTGGAGCAATCTTTTGTTGAGAGGTGATTAGATGTCCTTGAGGTTAAACAGCTTGCCATCTGTCCGATAGATGAATTCCACTCCGCTGGGAAGCTTCCCATTAACAAGGTGAAGTATCATAGTGATGAAGATGGAGAATAGAGTTGGAGCAATAACACATCCCTGTTTGACGCCTCATTCCACCTTACATGCGTCACCTCTAAATAAAAGATTGCCCCAGGCACTGCCAGGCCATCAAATGCTAATCAAGGTGGTCAGTTGAAACATTCACACCTAGCTCCAGCAGACAAGAGTCCTTTGTCCCACCCTGGTCATTCCACAGATATATAAACCCATTTTCCTAGTTCCAACAGACTACCTCTGAGGATGCTTGCCATAGATGCAGGCGAAACGTCAGGAGAGAATGCCTCTAGAACATGGCCATATAGCCCGAAAAAACCTACAACAACCCAGTGGTTCTGGCCATGAAAGCCTTCGACAATACAAAAAGGCTGAGGGGAACATCAAATCATCCGGGTGTCCCCTGGGCAACGTCCTTGCAGACAGCCAATTCTCCCACAACAGGAGCGGTTGCTCCTGACACGACAAAAAAAAAAAAAAATTAGAAAATGTTGACTATTTCTACTCCCTTGGCACCTCTCCATCAAAGTCAACATTGACACCGAAATACAACACTGCCTGAGCTCTGCGAGTGCAGCTCTTTTCCAAATGAAGCACAGAGTGTTTGTGGATTGGGACATCCGTAGGGAAACCAAGGTGCTTGTCTATAAAGCTATTGTCCTCCCAACCTGCTCTATGCCTGCGAAACGTGGACTGTCTACAGACGTCACATGCAACTCCTGGAACGATTCCATCAGCGCTGCCTCCGGAAAATCCTGCAAATCTCTTGGGAAGACAAGCGGACAAACATCAGCGTGCTGGAAGAAGCAAAGACCACCAGCATTGAAGCGATGGTCCTCGCCATCAACTCCGCTGGACCGGCCACGTTGTCCGGATGCCCGACCACCGCCTCCCTAAGCAGTTGCTCTACTCTGAACTCAAGAACGGAAAATGGAACATTGGAGGACAGGAAAAGAGATTTAAAGATGGCATCAAAGCCAACCTTTAAAACTCTGGCATTGACACTGAGAACTGGGAAGCCCTGGCCCTTGAGCGTCCAGCTGGAGGTCAGCTGTGACCAGCAGTGCTGTAGAAATTTGAAGAGGTAAGACTATCCTACTCGGACATACCAAGAGGAGGGCGCGTCAACCCCCACCCGGACCGCCTTCCACCTGGAAACCAATGCCCTCACTGTGGGAGAAGATGCAGATCAAGAATAGGGCTCCACAGCCCCTACGGACCCACCGCAGGACACTTGGAGGACCATCATCCTCAGACTAAGAAGCCTCCCTGCAGGATTGCAACACATGAGGCGTTGTCTTTGTAGGCGGCTGCTTTCCCTCCTCCTTTCCAAAGGCCTGGGGTGGGTCCTCACTGCCTGCCCATAGTTTGGGAGAGGGAGGCCCCCACCCCCAGCACCCCCTGACAGGAGGGAGACCCCAGGGAGGCCCTTCTCCCTTCAAGGAAGGAGACCAGGGCCTCTGAGGAGGGCCTTCTCGGTCAAGGTGGCCTTTCTGGAAGTGACAAAGGCACAGGAGATTCCACCTGAACATGAGGAAGAACTTCCTGACTGTGAGAGCCCTTCAGCAGTGGAACTCTCTGCCCCGGAGTGTGGTGGAGGCTCCTTCTTTGGAAGCTTTGAAACAGAGGCTGGATGGCCATCTGTCAGGGGTGATTTGAATGCAATATTCCTGCTTCTTGGCAGGGGGTTGGACTGGATGGCCCATGAGGTCTCTTCCAACTCTTTGAT
Source organism: Anolis sagrei ordinatus (assembly GCF_025583915.1). Taxonomy (NCBI): domain Eukaryota; kingdom Metazoa; phylum Chordata; class Lepidosauria; order Squamata; family Anolidae; genus Anolis; species Anolis sagrei. The sequence continues at coordinate 305,788,365 of NW_026845477.1, forward strand.
TCTATGATTCTAGGGTATTACATTGAACCCCCCCCCCCCCCTCCGTCAGGGGCAGGGCAGGACAGGCTTTGGGCCTTCCCGAATGGCGCCTGCTTTGTGCGGATTCCTGAGGCGCCACTGGCCTCTCCCTCCTTGTTACCCAAAGCCTTCCTTCGGAGGGGATTCCCGAAAGCCCTTCGGAGCCAGGAAAGTTTCGCTTTCCCTTTCCAGCCAGTTCTCCGCTTGCGGCCGGGCTTCTGCCCAGCACCAGGTGACGACACGCGATCCTCGTTTTTCTATTGGGCGACGAGTCCGCTTTCGGCGAATCCTGGCTCTCTATCTCGGAACGGAGCGGCCCCTCCCTGACAGTTTGCGGCTGGACAGCGAAGAGACAGGGCGAGTTTTTTCTTCGCTCCCGAGTTTGGCCGAAAAGAAGGAGAGAGAGAAGAGAGGGGTTCCTCCAGGGGGAAGACATGGGTCTGTCCCAGGACGTCCCCTTCTTCCTCCTTTTTGGGGTGGTCGCCCTTCTGCTGCGGGGTTCCGACGGTGAGTAGAAGATTGGGGCGCCCTCGGAACGGGGGGGGGGGCCCAGGTCCGTAGCCGGGGGGGGGGGGGGCTAGAGGGACTTCAGCCCCCCCGCCTCGAAATTCTCAGGATGGCCTTTCTGGTCCATTACTTATTCTATCATGATCTGATCACCAGGCTCAATATATCCCATATAGGGGGGGGGGGGGCCAGGGGGGGGGGGGGGGGCTGAGGGCTTCAGCCCCCCCCTCCAAATTCTCATGGTGGTCCGCGAGAAGGCCTTACTGGTACATTATTTAAACTGTTATGTTTATTCATATCATGATCTGATCACCATGCTCAATATATCCCATATGCCTGGAGGTATTGGGGTAACGATACAAAAGGTTTGCTAGGGTAGACCCTCTTTCACCCAGACTCGCCCCCCCCCCCCCCCGAATCCTGGCTACGGGCCTGATGGGGGCATTGGGATAACGATATGAAAGGTTTGCTAGGATAGATCTTCAGCCTCCCCCCCCCCCCCCAATCAAACTCAGCCTCTCCAATCAAAATCCTGGCTACGGTCCTGGGGGGAGGGGTTCTTCTTCCTCTGCTTGAAACACAGTGTTCTTAATGCATGCCCCTGTGGCCCCTGTTCTGCTTTCCTTATGGCACATATCCTTTTTTCCTGTTGGACATTGGAATAATGCCTTCTGCCCCCTTTGTCCTTCTCCAGGCGCCTCCCCCCATTCCCTCTGCTATTTCACCACCATTGTCTCTGAGCCTGGAGAGAAGGAGCCCCAGTTTTTCTCTGTGGGCTACGTGGATGACCAGGAGTTCACTTCCTATGATGCCAAAGCCAGGAGAGATCTTCCCAAGGTGCCCTGGATACGGAAGGTGGAGGAGGACGACCCTCAGTACTGGGAGTGGAACAGCCAGTATGTGCGGAATGCTGAGCTGATCTTCCGAGTGGACCTGGGCACCCTGGCCGGGTACTACAACCAGAGCGGAGGTGAGCGGAAGGAAGAGACGGGGCGCCTGCCCTCCTCACCCCCATAACTCTTCCTCTCAGAATCAGGGAGTGCAAAGCAGAGGGGGGTGAGAGTAAGATAATCTTTCTATATATATATATTTTATATATATACTAGCCTTCCCCTGCCACGCATTGCTGTGGCCCAGTCTGTGTATATGTGTTTTGTGTATGTATATATATTTGTGTATATGTGTATATATGTGTGCTTGTGTATATATATGTGGTTTTGCACATATGTAGTAATGTTTGTATATATTTGTGTATGTGTATATATGTGTGTTTGTGTGTATACATGTGTATATATTTGTATATTTCTGTGTTTATATGTGTATACATATATTGTGTATATGTGTGTGCTTGTGTATATGCATATATATGTATGTGTATATGTATATGTATGTTGGTGTATATGTATGTATGCGTGCATGTGTATATATATATTTCTGTGTTTATATGTGTATACGTATAGACATATATTGTCTATATGTGTGTGCTTGTGTGTATGCATATGTGTGTGTTTATATGTGCATATGCATGTGTATATGTATATGTGTGTAGATGTGTGTATGTGTGATTGTGTATATTTGTGTGTGTGTCTGTATGTATGTGTACATGTGTATATGTATATGAATATATGTGTATATGTATATATGGTTTATTTTGGGGAGGTTTTAAAGTCCGTTCTGCTGGGTTTTTTGTGTTTTTATGAGTGATGGTCACTCGTTGGCCTGATAGGTGTATTGTGTCCAAATTTGGTGTCAATTCGCTCAGTGGTTTTTGAGTTATGTTAATCCCACAAAAACACATTTTTATTTATATAGACTAGCCGTCCCCTGCCACGTGTTGCTGTGACCCACATGGGGGTTCTGTTTGGGAGGTTTGGCCCAAGTCTATCATTGGTGGGGTTCAGAATGCTCTGTGATTGTAGGTGAACTACAAATCCCAGCAACTACAACTCCCAAATGTCAAATTCTATTTCCCTCAAACTCCACCAGTGTTCACATTTGGGCATATTGAGTATTTGTGTAGAGTTTGGTCCAGATCCATCATTGTTTGAGTCCACAGGGCTCTCTGGATGTAGGTGAACTACAACTCCCAAACTCAAGGTCAATGCCCATCAAACCCTTCTAGTATTTTCTGTTGGTCATGGGAGTCCTGTGTGCCAAGTTTGGTTCAATTCCATCATTGGTGGAGTTCAGAATGCTCTTTGATTGTAGGTGAACTATAAATCCCAGCAACTACAACTCCCAAATGACAAAAATCAATTTTTTGAGTGATGGTCACTCCTTGGGTTAGTAGGTGTTTTGTGGCCAAATTTGGCAGCAATTCATCCAGTGGTTTTTGAGTTATGTTAATCCCACAAACGAACATTACACTTTTATTTAAATAGATATATTGGACATTTCCATTTATTTTTCCCACACCTACAAAGGGAGAAGCGTAAAAGTCAGGAAAGAAAGACAAGGGAAAAGAGAAGGGCTTTGGAGTGATTGGTCGTCAATTAAACCTTTACCAATACCTAATATTCTGCAGGGGGAGGGGCGGGGTGGGGAAGGAAGAGCAAAGGCAGTGTGCGGAGTTGCGATTCTTATCTCTCATGTTTCATTTCCATTGCACTTTGTGTCACTACTTAAAGTATTAAAAGGTCATTATATCCTTTATAGCAAAGGGAGGGGAACCCAGTGGCACAGTGGGTTAAACCGCTCAGCTGCAGAACTTGCTGACCAAAAGGTCAGTAGTTCGAATCGGAGGAGGGGAGTGAGCTCCCGCTCTCAGCCCCAGCTCCTACCAACTTAACACTTCAAAAACATGCAAATGTGAGTAGATCAATAGGTACTGCTCCGATGGGAAGGAAAAAATACCTCCAGGTGTTGCACTCTAGTTTTGAAACACCTTAACAAGGTACTCTTCGGCGGGAAGGACATAGCACTCCATGCAGCCATGCTGGCCACATGACCTTGGAGGTGTCTATGGACAATGCCAGCTCTTTGGCTTAGAAATGGAGATGAGCACCATTCCTTAGAATCAGACACGACTAGACAGGGGAAACCTTTACCTAGTTAAGAGAGGTCCTAGCTTCTGCCAACCTAGCAGTTCTAAAACATGCAAATGTGAGTAGATCAATAGGTACTGCTCTGGCAGGGTAACAGCTCTCCATGCAGTCATGCCGGCCACATGACCTTGGAGATGTCTATAGACAATGCCGGCTCTTTGGCTTAGAAATAGAGATGAGCACCACACCCCCAGAGTTGGACACAACTAGATTTAACGTCAAGGGGAATCCTTTCGCTTTTTACTTAGCAAAGAGAGGAGTGAGATTGTCAATTAGTTTCAGATTTTCCTCTCGGTTGCTCCTACCAGATTGTTTCTTTTCAATCTTTATCTAAGGCTTTAAAGAAGATTTTAAAAATCATACCAGGGGCTGCGGTGGTTAAAACATGTTTTGATGAATTTAATCTGAATTGTTTTTAATAGTAATGACGTTTAATGCTTTCCTTAATGTATTGTCAAAAGGCTTTCATGGCCGGAATCACTGGGCCAAACGTCTCCTGATGTTTCGGCCACATCAATGGCAGGCATCCTCGGAGGTTGTGAGGATGCCTGCCATAGATGCAGGCGAAACGTCAGAAGAGAATGCTTCTGGAACATGGCTATACAGCCCGGAAAACACACAACAACCATCTTTTTAAAATATTTGTGTATTTTGAATTGTATTGTAATGCTTTTAATGTTACCCACTTGGAGACTCCTTGTACAGAAAAAATGTAGGACTTTAATAATAATAATAATAATAATAATAATAGGCAAGTGAGGGGGATGCAGCAGCAACAGGTTTTCCATCCTGTAAGAGGGAGCAAAAGCATGGGGTGGCCTCCCCTTCTCCTCCTTAGCAAGGAAACCTTTGAGGACAGTTATCCAAGGAGTTGAGGGACTAAAACAAGACCCCCCACCCCCAGGAAGGATAATCACAGGATGGCAGCACTGTCCTGGAGCCCCCAGTGGCGCAGTGGGTTAAAGCCTCTGCTGGCAGGACTGAAGACCGACAGGTCGCAGGTTCGAATCCGGGAGAGGCGGATGAGCTCCCTCTAGGCTCCAGCTCCTCATGGGGGGACATGAGAGAAGCCTCCCACAAGGATGATAAAACAAAAACAAACATCAGAAATCATCCGGGCGTCCCCTGGGCAACGTCCTTGCAGACGGCCAATTCTCTCACAACAGGAGTAATTGCTCCTGACACGGAAAAAAAAAAAGCACTGTCCTGCAAAAGAAATATTGGTTTCTTCATTTAGACCAGGCATTCTCAAATTTCTTCAGCCGCTGAGCCCTTTTTGAAGAAAAAGTTGATTGTTGAGCCCCAATAAATGTTTATATATAATATTATATATTATGTTATATTTAATGTTTGTCTGTGTGTGTGTGTGTGTGTGTGTGTGTGTGTATCTATCTGTCTATCTCAAGCATGGGCAAACTTTTTGATCATCAAAAACTGAATAGTATTTCAATGGAAGACCCCAGGGGCCATCTAGTCCAACCCCCTTTATTCTGCCATGCGGGAAAAGCACAACCATAGCTCCCCCTGAGCGGTGGGAGAGAAATAGGGCTTTGGAAGCAAGCAAGGCAAGGGGGAAAGGATCTGGGTGGCAAGAAAGGTGAGGAAAAAAGGCTTTTGTTGGTAAGGGAGGCAGGTTGAAAAGTCTTTTGGTGGTGAGGGAGGAAGGGGGACGGGAGGAGCAGGAAAGAGGAGGGAAAGCTTGGAGGGGGGAGGAGGGAACCTCGGAGTCAGGGAGGGTCTATGCCCAATAGGTCCAGGGCCAGAACTGAGCAAATGCAGATAACATTCTATTACTTTCGTTTTTAACCAATGTGTTGTCCATTCTCCCTTATACACACCATGGAGAAATAACTACTGTAGTTTTACCGAACTAGGATTATAGCTTTGAAAATAATAATTTCTGTCGTTGTCCAGTGGGATGGACTTCATCATAAACGTCAATCAGATTGTGGTCTTAAAATACACTTAGATTTTTGTTTTCTAATTTCCTGTCCTTAGAATATAGAGTCAAATGCTTGTTAAATCTGATTTGTAGCTTAGTATTTTACTGCAGGAAACCCTTTAAATAAGTGACTAACTAGACCCTTATGTAGCAGAATCACAAAATGTTGAATTCCTTTACCATTTAAGTGGTTAAAGTAACATGTCAAGAATGGTGGATTAGCAAAGAAAAGTGACAGCACATAAACTGATTTTTTATTTAACAGTCATTAAGAATAATATCAAATTTCCTACATGCTGGGAGGTGGAACTAAATAATGTTGAGGTCCCTTCCAAACTCATAATTTTTACTCTTCTTTTCTCATAAGAGCAAAAGTTTCAAGGAGTAGCGTATGGACATTAGTGGTTGTGTCCAGACCTTTGGATCCCTTTTTTGCACAGAGAATCTCACAGATCAATCCTCTCCTGTAACTCTCTGGCTACAGACTGACAACTTTCAAAAAGCTGCGCTGCCAAGTGGCAGTTGGCAGTTGGCTTCACCCCTGTTGCTACAACAACTCAGCTCAAGGCAAGCCAAGCCAGTTACCATCCCTAATAAAATACAATTCTACATATGTACCATTACTAACTATTGTCTAAACAATACATGACTACAGGAATAAAAATACACATCATCACACTGAACCTCAGCGCCTCTGTCTTCCCTGGATTAGGTTTCAGGTTGTTTACCCTCATCCAGGTCATGACTGGTACCAGGCACTGCTTTGGGACTGGGAGAGCCTCTTTGGCCTGGAATGGGAAAGAGGAATAGAGCTGGGGGTCACTGCATATACATGGCACAGCCAAGCTCCAGGTGACTTTCCCCTGTGATTTCAGGTAAATGTTAACTAGCGCTGATCGTTTGCCCCCATTCAGGCCAATACAGGCGCCCTTATATTGGGACAGAAAGGAGCGGTTTCATCTGCACATTGAGGGTGGGGCTCACATGACATTTACAAGGCAGTGTTACAAAGTGAAGCCTCCAGCCATGTCATGAAATATGTATAATATATTAAGCATCAAGCACAGTTACACAGACTGTGCAATTCAGATAAAAGACACCAAGTTTTAATAACAGTATTAAGCAAACGTGTGGACAGACATATTTCTCAAGACAGCATTCTTGCCCTGAGATTTCTCCCCTTCCTCTGAGAGCTGTAGAAGGGGATTCACATTAAATAGTGATAGTGCTGCCTTCAATCTATTGCTGTAGTTCCATCGGAATCCTTGGATTTGAAGAAAAGTCGAACATTTTAATCAGACAGGTCATGTTCCCTTCTAAGATGTCAGATTGAGTGGTCAGCCACTTTCTCCCTTCAGGGCAAAGTCAAGTGGTTTTGTGGAAAACCAAAGCCTAATGCACATGTCCAAGGGCACAGCCCCGCTGCCTTTGTCTTGTGGGATCCTGCAGGCCTCAGTACTGTCCCCCACATTGTTTAACATCTACATGAAGTCACTGGGAGAGATCATTTAGAGTTTTGAAGTTCAATGCCATCTGTACACAGAAGACATCCAACTCCATCACTCCTTTCCACCTGCTTCTAAAGAGGCGGTTCAGTTTCTGAACTGGTGCCTGGCAGTTGTGATGATCTGGATGAGGGTGAGCAAATCGAAATCGAATCCAGACAAGACAGAGACACTCCTGGTCAGTTGAAAGGAAGAACAGGGAATAAGGTTACGGCCTGTGCTGGATGGGGTTACACAGGTTAGTGGCTTGGGAGTTCTGGATTTGTTGCTGAGCCTGGACTCAGGTTGCGTTGCTGTGATTCAGCTTTTTCACCATTAAAACTTGTGCACTAGCTGTGCCCTTACCTTGGGAAGTCAGACTTGGCCATAGTGGTCCACGCTCTTGTTACATCCCAAATAGACTACTGTAACCTACTGTACATGGGGTTGCCTTTGAAGACTGTTTGGAAGCTTCAATTGGTCCAACGAGTGGCAGCCAGATAGCTTTCCAGAGCAGGGTACAGGGAGCACACAACCTCCTTGTCAGCCAGCTCCACTGGCTGCCTATTAGCAAGGCACAATTCAAAGTGCTGGCTTTAGCCTATAAAGCCCTAAATGGTTCCGGCCCAGTTTACCTGTCCAAATGTATCTTCCTTTATGAACTACCTCGGAAATTAAGTCATCTGGGGAGGCCCTGCTTTTGGTCCCACCTCCTTCGCAGATGCAACTGATGGGGACAAGGGACAGGGTCTTCTCAGTGGTGGCCCCTCGATATCAGATCTGCCTCCTCTCTCCTGACCTCTGTCGAAAACTTAAGAAATGGCTTTAGAACCAAGCTATTAACAGTTAACTGGAGCAGTGCAATATGTAACTATGAAAGAATATAACTGCAAATGGAACAGCCCTAGACTGTATGTTTCACGTGTTTTTAACTGCTGTTTTAGTTGATGTTTTAACAATACATGTTCTAATTACAGGTTTTAACTGTAACTGTTTATTTGATATGTGTGTACGGCATTGAATTGCTGCCTGTTGTGAAGCCGCCTTGAGTGTCTGTCCGTCCATCTCCCACCCCCCACCCCCACCCCCCCGGGGTGAGAAAGGCGGGATATAAATGTGGGAATAAATAAATAATTAAGGGCACCAGGCTCCTGGGAGAAATGCCCTGAGTTCACCTTAGCTTTAGCTCTTTAAGGATGAGGCATAGGAATGTATAAAATAAAATAAAAATTAATTGGAAGGTGAACTATATGGCAAACAGTAAGACTGACACTATCCATTGAGATGAGTCTGAAATATTGTTCATGCAGTGAACTTGTGGAACTCTGTGCCACTGGGTGCTAACAGAAGCAGCAGGAAGTTGTCTAAGGATCATCCTTAGAAAACAACAGATTCCTACAGGAAGAGGTTCACCTTGGCCTGCAGCAGACTGGGGAGAGGAGCAGAAGGAATTCACACTGGAAGAAAGTCTTTCTGTCCTTAGGAGGAAAATTCCAGGATCTGCTTTCTGAAAGAACTGTGGCATCTCTCCTGGACCCCTTTTTTGGTTGTGGCCCTTTTCCATAGAAGGCAAGGGAGAATATTATAAAATCACTTGATAGCTCAGCCTTGAAATGTTTACTCAAAAGTAAGCTGAACAGAATTCAGTGGGATTTACTCCCAATAAAAGCCCAGATACTCTAAACGCCTGATGATCTAGGAAGCTAAACAGGCTAATCTCTGGTCAATACTTGGATGGAGGACCACCAAGGAATGCCCTGTGCTATGTGCTCTGATTCATAGGGAGGAACTGCCCAAACCCTCTCTCGGGATTTCTTGCCCAAGAAAACCCTGGGAAATCCGTGTCAAGAGGGGACTCAAAGTCTCTCTCCCCCACACACACAAATATATAATGCCAAGGACTCCAGCCTCAGTTGAGGGCATGGAAGACTCTGAATAAGGACACTCTTAAGAAAAGGATTGGGACCTCTGAAGGCATTTCCTCAGAGCCTGAAGTTACCACAATGGCAAAGGGGTTTCATTTGAATTTAGTTTATTCTTATAACAGACACATTGGAGGTGAGAGAGTCTTTTAGAAAACTCTGGAAGAAGGATCCACTGAAGTAGATGGAGGAGATTCTGGAAGCTGAAGGGAACCACATTCGGGAATGTTGCCTGAATCAGAGCACAGGCTGGGGAGGGGGTTTTGAGGTGTGTTCCCCTCGGGGCTCTGGCCTTCTCATTCTCAGGCAAGGTAATGCTTCTGTATTTCAGGAAGGCCCTTCTCTCCTTCTGGGATCAAAAGTCCACCCCGTCCTGTAATATACAATGTTTCCCTTTTGAGCCCTGGTGAGGACACTGTTTCCCTTTGAAGTGGGAGCACGGCGGTCTCCATGGGATTTTAGAGGACCCCCCCCCAGGCAGTGGGGCCTAAGAGAGAGAATCCAGTGAAGGGGGGAGAGCGGAGGAGGGGGAAAAGGGAAGGGGGAATCATTGTCTCAGGAGCTGAATTTTAACATTGGATTAATGGTGAATCTGAGAAAAAAATTCTTCCTTCTGTGGGTCTTTTCCAGGGGCTCACACTCTCCAGTACATGTCCGGCTGTGAGCTGAGGAAAGACGGGAGCAAAGGAGGGTATCAGCAGTATGCCTACGACGGAAGGGACTACCTCAGCTTTGACAAGGAGACCCTCACCTGGACGGCAGCCGATGCCGCAGCCCAGATCACCAAGAGGAAGTGGGAGGCTGAACCTGTCATTGCCCAGTATAAGAAGGCCTACCTGGAAGAGACCTGCATTGAGTGGCTGCAGAAATACCTGGAGTACGGAAAGGAGATACTGCTGAGGACAGGTGAGGGGCATGATGGGGGCTGGAGAGGAGGGTTACAGGGTCTTCATATCCTTCCCATCTCCCCACATGCATTTTAGTTTTTTGACATTAGGAAAACATACTCCGAGGTGAAAGAGGGCACTGGGGGTTTGGACTGTATCTCTACAGGACGGAGGTGGGTGCGGGGATGCTTGAATACTTTTCCAGATTTTGGGGGGAGGGGTATCCTAAGATGCAAATGTAGATTGGATTTTCTCCATGTTTTCCTGTTTGGCACCAAAATCATCCAGACAACCTCCCCACACCCCCTTTCGGTTTCCAGGCTGAGATAGTTCAGTCCGCCACTAGCACAGGAGTCCTCAAACTTTTTAAATAGAGGGCCAGGTCACAGTCCCTCAAACTGTTGGAGGGCCGGATTATAATTTGAAAAAAACATGAATGAATTCCTATGCACACTGCACATATCTTATTTGTAGTGAAAAAACACTTAAAACAATACAATAATTAAAATGAAGAACAATTTTAACAAATATAAATAATAATAAACTTTATTTATGTATTGTCGAAGGCTTTCATGGCCGGAATCACTGGGTTGTAGGTTTTTTCGGGCTATATGGCCATGTTCTAGAGGCATTCTCTCGTGACGTTTCACCTGCATCTATGGCAAGCATCCTCAGAGGTAGTGAGGATACCTCTCACTACCCTTGCCATAGATGTAGGCAAAACGTCAGGAGAAAATGCCTCTAGAACATGGCCATATAGTCCAGAAAACCTACAACAACCCATCTGTTGTTGTTGTTGTTGTTGTTGTTGTTGTTGTTGTGTGCTTTCAAGTCATTTCATACTTAGGTTGACCCTGAGCGAGGGCCGGGTAAATGACCTTGGAGGGCTGCATCCGGGCCCACGGCCCTCAGTTTGAGGAGCCCTGCTCTATGGCATCAGTTCCCAAATTTGGCCCTCCAGGACTTCATCTCCCATAGTTCCTAACAGCTGGTAAGCTGGCTGGGATTTCTGGGAGTTGAAGTCCAAAATACCTGGAGACCCAAAAGTTGGGAGCCACTGCTCTACAGCTCCCTCTTTCTCCTTCATGGGCAAATCCTGCTAGAAAATGAGACAGAAACACCCCATCTATGTGTCAAAAGGAGGAAGAGGGGACAAGGAAGCACCTGATCTAAGACTATTTTTAGTATTCATTTTCATGGATCCTTCATATGCCATATAGAGTGATATTAAACTCTCGGATTACAAAGCACATTTATATAGTTGTGGGAATGCACTCTGAACTGCATTTGAAGAAATTGATTATTATTATTATTATTATTATTATTATGTTTATTTATTTCCTGCTTTTCCTCTCCACAAGGAGGCTCACCCGTTTACGCCCATGAAATCTTAAACTAAAATACAAACCACTTTGTCTTTCTTTCTCCTCCTCCTTTTGTTCTAACTGTAAGCTGCCTAGAGTCTCCTTCGAGGTAGAGTAAGGTGGGATATAAATATCATAAATAAATAAATAACTTTTATGCTACAAGAGACTGACACCACTCCCTCTTTGAAAAACATGTTCCAAGTGGTTAGTGGTCAGATTTTGCTTGGCCTAAACAGGCCAGATGTAGACTGCAGAGGAGAGCCCTTCCCAGGTAGCCCACCCCCACCGGTCCCCAGTCGGATCTTGGAAAAGTTCCTTTCCGAAATTCCAGAACCACAGTGCTCTGGAAGCACAGAAGCCCATTACCAGCACCACTGGCTATCACCCTCTGAGAGAAGGATTCGGCCTAGGAGATGATGATGATTATGATGATGATAATATCATAGAATCATAGAGTTGGGAGAGACCTCCTGGGCCATCCAGTCCAACCCCCTGCCAAGAAGCAGGAAAATTGCATTCAAAGCACCCCCGACAGATGGCCATCCAGCCTCTGATTAAAAGCTTCCAAAGAAGGAGCCTCCACCACACTCCGGGGCAGAGAGTTCCACTTGGCAGGGGGTTGGACTGGATGGCCCATGAGGTCTCTTCCAACTCTATGATTCTATTGTCTAAAATCAATCCAGTGGAAAATATCAAAGCCATTGACAATTATTTTTTTCTTCTGGCCTTTCGCCCTGTTGAAATTCAAGTTCCCATCGGTGATCCTTTTGTTGTTGATGAGAGGTCGGGAGAACAAATACAGGACTCTCCAAGATCAGTTTTGAATTATGTTCAGAGACTGATTCTGGGATGGGGGACATTGAGCCGGTTCAGATGGGAACGTTTGATGCCTTGAGATGCCCTGGCGAAACCTGAGGACCATGAGTTAGATGCTATGGTTGAGTTTTTTCAAAGCATCTGAGGGTGGTAGAGAATCCCCTTTGCAAGGGTTTGTTTTTTAATCTTAGGGGGTCTCTAGATGTGAGTGCTGACTCCATGGGGATTAGAAACCACAAGGTGTGCCTTGCTTTTCTGAAACTGGAGCATTCACCTGGCTGGAAATTAGTAAAGCCCTGCGCTTATTCTCATGTCATATTTGCAGAGGTGCCAGACGTGAAGGTGACACACAAGGCGGAGTATGACGGCATGGAGACCTTGATCTGCCATGTTGGAGGCTTCTACCCCAAGGAGATTGACATCAACTGGAAAAGGGATGGAGAAGTCTGGATGCAAGATATCTACCATGGCCTGGTGTCCCCCAACTCAGATGGGACTTACTACACCTGGAGGAGCGTCACGGTGGACCCCAAGGAGAGGGAACGCTACAAATGCTACGTGGAGCATGATGGGCTTCCGAACCCTGTGGACGTGGCCTGGGAGGAGCCTGGTGAGTCATTGTTGGGGGGAGGGGCAAAGGGACAGCCACCCCCTCCCTCAGAGATACCATCAGTAGCACTATGGACCCCAGTTGTCTACTATTCAACCCCAATGTCACTCTCTCTGCACGTGCCTAGTGGGCCACCCATTTCCATCTCTTACTCTGTGCAAAGACTGGCTGGACTCTTTCTGCCTTTAATCCTGAGTGGCTGGGATGATAAATTTGTCAATGTTTAAATTGCAAATCTGGCAACAAAATGCAACAGCTAAACTTTATCATTTTACTATGTGTGCATTTGTTAAGAGTATTTATACTTGAAGCAGTTTACAAATCATTAGAGAATTCCCAATCTTTGGGCATAAACTAATGAAGATCCACAAGGAAAAGAGAATGGCTGTATGTGAGGTGATTCAATCCAAGCAGATGCAGGCTGCTCTTCCCTCCCTCAGGGACTGGAGCAAAGGCAGTTGGGAGATGGAAGGAGGGCCTCCCATCAGCCATTGGGACCAGGCCCCCAGCGGGGGGGGGGGGGGTTGGGGGGCTTAACCCCCCCCCCCGAAATTTTCATGGTGGTCGCGAAAAGGCCTTACTGGTACATTATTTAAACTGTTATGTTTATTCATATCATGATCTGATCACCATGCTCACTATATCTCATATGCATGGGGGTATTGGGGTAACGATACAAAAGATTTGCTTGGGTAGACCCTCTTTCACTCAGACTCAGCCCCCTCCCCCCCAAATCAATATCCTGGCTACGGGCCTGATTGGGATCGAGGCATAATGGAGCTGTCCCTGGATGCTCTTCTATTATGGCTTCTCCCCTGGAACAGAGATTGACACTTCCAATTGTGCAAACCCTGGCAGATGGTCATGGGAGCTGGGCTCTTCATTGAATGTACACAAACACACTTCTTTTAGCCTTGGTCTCCATGAATTTCCCAGTTCTTTGGCTATCTACAACCTGCTCCCCAAAAGGTTTGGTTTGCTGATTTCCTCTTAATTCTTTTTTTTTTTCTCCCATTTCACCTTCAGCCTCCAAGTTGTGGCATATCATCGGGGGTGTCATGGGGGTTTTCTTCCTGATTGCTGTGATGGCTGGGATTGCTGTGTATTTCAGTGAGTAAATTCTGAATGAAATTATTTGTGGGGGAGGCATTTCGTTGTTTGGAGGGGTTGTTTTTCCTATTGCGGACCCTACTCCCCTTGAGGGGAAGGCTCACAAATAGGACGGGCTACAAATAAACTATTATTATTATTATTATTATTATTATTATTAACCAACATCTTGGAGGTCTAGATGAGTCTTTTTGCCTTCTCTCGGCCACATCATGAGCTTGAGTGTCAGCCTGTTACCTGGGGAATAGGTCTCTCCTGGAGTGTCTAGGAGGCCTCTTTCCTTATGGGTAGCTAGGAAGAAATGGGAGAACCCTTGTGCAAGGAGGAGGGTGGGGTCTTCCCCATCAGAGAATGAAAAAGCTTTAACTCCCTGATTCTGTCTCTGCAGAAAAACGTCACGATGGATACAAAAAAGCTGCAGGTGAGTATCTCTTCCCCTGCTGCTGATTTACTCCTGAGAGGTGAACGCAGAGCCATGGCCTTCCAGAAAGGAGCAAAGCAAGGAGAGATATTTAACTGAGAAGAGCGGCTGCAGAAGGCAGCTCCATGTTCACTGGCTGGATCCAGTTCATATTGTGAAGTGCTCCTAGATCGGCAGGGGGAGGGGATGTTGAGCATTCTCTATATGCTGAGCATTGGAACTGCAGTATTCTAGTACTATACAGTGTTCCCTCGCTACTTTGCGGTTCGCTTATTACGGACTTGCTGTTTTGCGGTTTTCAATAAATATTAATTTAAAATATGTATTGCAGTATTTTCGCTGTTTCACGGGTTTTTGCTGCCACCGCTCTCCAAAGTACTTTCCCTCCTCAGTCCTCCCTCTCTCCAGCCTTGAAGCGCCTTTCCTTCTTTTCCTTCACTTTATTTTAAGTTTATAAAGACTTAAAATTGTGTATCACTACTAAAATAAGGTATAAATATTAAAATAAATATAGCATCTCTACTTCGCGGATTTTCACTTATCACGGGTGGTCCCAAAACGTAACACCCGAGATAAGTGAGGGAACACTGTACATACATACATATACATATGTATATATGTACATATTAGAGCTTTGTATTTTGGCAAAATTTGTATGCTGCTCCCACCAAATACAGACTAATCAAAACACCAATTTTTGGGAAAAGTTCGTTAATTATCGTAAGTCTTCATAAGTCAGCTTGTTTTTGAAATGTAAGCAAATTTCTGGGAGGCACAGCCAAACTTGCTCCATCACATGCTCTCCTCAGCCTATCAGGACTACAGGAAAGAGAAAGAGAGGAGGCATTTCTCTTAAATAGAAGCATCCATGCTGCCTCTTTTGCCATTATGAGAGGGAGATTGAGGGATCAGGAGTTCATTTGGTCCATTCTCCACTACTTTTGCATACAGCCACAGCTTAGGATTCCTTTAGGTTCATTTTCTTTGCATGTGTAGGATTTTTTCCCTTTACAAAGGATTCATTTGGGGGGGGGTGGGGGGAGAGTTCCATTTACTAAGGATTCAGGTTTCCAAATATTTTACTTTAATGTATTCTCAAAGGCTTTCATGGCTAGAATCACTAGGTTCTTGTGGGTTTTTCAGGCTATATGGCCATGTTCTAGAGGCATTTCTCCTGACGTTTCGCCTGCATCTTGGCAAGCATCCTCAGGTCCCTACCTCTGAGGATGCTTGCCATAGATGCAGGCAAAATTTCAGGAGAGAATGCCTCTAGAACATGGCCATATAGCCCAAAAAATCCTACAACAACCCAGTGATTCCGGCCATGAAAGCCTTTGAAAAATTAGAATTTTTCCCTTTGGATTTCTTTAATTAAAAACTAATTGATAATTTTGCAAAGTTCTTTCTTTATTTCCTTTTTCTGGGAGGAAAATCATCCCTTGCCAGGTGTGAAGGAGACCGTTTTAATGCCACCGAATGCCACCAATTTGTGAAGAAGTGTGGTAAAACTTACTGCCACCTAATCTGTGAGGGAAGCCGGGCAACGATCAATATCAGCCTAGGAGCTATTTTATAAAGGGACTGTTAATGACAGAAGGTTTTATTCAGTGGATAGCGTAGCGTTTACTGTCTCTGGCTGACTTCACTATTGCAGGCTGTTCAACTTAGGAGAAACTGTATCAGGCAAGGCTTGAGGAAAACAGTAACAAGTTTATTTTAACAGGAGTATAACATGTTTAACTGTTTCTTCACAAGAGGCACAAATCTTGATGGTTACATTAGAAAGGTTTCATGAGTAATCTCAGGCACAGACTTCAAAACGTTTCACAGCAGGCACAGCAGGCTTAAACCCAGCCAAACCTTGATTCTTAATTTAGAATCAACAACCCCCTGTAGCTCTCTCACTACCGGGTCCTTCTCTGCAACCACTTTGGTCACCAATTGATTCCCTGAATCCCCACCCTGAGATTCAGTCTTTCCTATAGCACACCGGCTACAGACACATTCCCTGAATCTCCACCCAGAGACTCAGTCCTCTCAGTAGCTCACCGGCTTACTGACTGACTTTTTAAAACAGCTGCCTCCTGAAGAGGCAGTTGGCTCCGCCCCTGTTGCTATGGCAACTCAGCTAACGCCAAGCCACCATCTCCAACAAAACATAATCCTCCATACTTACCATCCCTAAACTACTGTTTAAATTACACATAACCAAAGGAATAAAATTTACACATCGTCACACCAGGCAAAAATCAATCATGGTGCCATATTAAAAATATTTTGGGGTCAGTGGATAATTCTACCAAACTGTTCCTTTTTTTTTTGCTATAATAAAAATATTTTGGGGTCAATTCTACCAACCTATTCCTTTCCTTTACCATATTAAATATATATTTGTTTCAGTTAATAATTCTACAAAGTTATTTATTTCTTTTTTCTGGGAGGAAAATATAGTAGTCCTCTAGAAAAATGATCAAAGCCAAGGCTTAGACTAGGGGTCCTCAAACTTTTTAAACTGAGGGCCAGGTCAAACTGTTGGAGGGCTGGATTATAATTTGAAAAAGCATGAATGAATTCCTATGCACACTGCACATATCATATTTGTAGTACAAAAACACTTTAAAACAATACAATAATTAAAATGAAGAACAATTTTAACAAATATAAACTTATTAGTATTTCAATGGGAAGTGTGGGCCTGCTTTTGGCTGATGAGATAGGATTGTTGTTGTTGTTGTGTGCTTTCAAGTCATTTCAGACTTAGGTTGACCCTGAGTGAGGGCCGGGTAAATGACCTTGGAGGGCCATATGCCCCCCGGGCCTTAGTTTGAGGACCGCTGGCTTAGACTGTTTCTTTCCTCCTGCTTTTGATGGCTTAGTCCAAACCATAGATTTCTGTGTGTGTTAACTCAGCTCTTTGACACTGAGAAAGAGTGACTCAGCCACGGTGCTGAAATTGAAAAAAAAAACTCCTAAAAATCAGTGGACATGCAGATCATTCTGAAACTGGAGGAATGATGCTCTGGTTATGTTGTGTCATTGTAGAGAAATTCAAGGATCGTTCTTGTAGTGTTTTTTTTCTTCCAGTTATTTGTAAAAAATTTTAACAATTTCCTCAAAATCAGTGGATGAGTGAAACATTCTGAAACTTTATGGCTTACAGTTACAAATGTTTCCTACAATTGTAGCAAGTTTCATCCTGATAGCCATAAAAATGACACAGAAACGAGCCCCAGAAAGTGTTCCCATTGAAGCAGATGCGTAGAATAACAAAACAAAATAATAACGAATTTTTGGAATTTTGAATTCCAAAGAAAATGGACTCCTTATGATTGTTTAGAAATATGAAATGAAATGGGGGGCATATGAATTTCATATTTCGAAACGAAGTGGATTTTTGGCATTTCACACATCTCATATATATATATATATATATACACACACACGTACATACATACATACATACATACACACACATATATATATAAATACGCATATTCTGAATTATTAGGATTATTTGATAACTTTGTGTGTACATCTTTGTCTTGAGAAAAAGAGATAAATAAAAGCTTTCCTGTCCAAGGAACTGATCCACCTGTTCTTTGTTTCCTTTTCAGCAAGCGACCAAGGATCCAACAGCTCTGGGACAGGTAAGTGTTAAGTGATTCCCACTCCCAAGACATGCAAGTCGAAAATAGATTCCCTACCAAGTCAGTGCTACTGTTTGATCCCCACATTTCCCCACTCATTTATCTCCCAACCTTGTATCAAGTTTCACGTGAGTGAAGAGGAAACCCTCCCTGCTTCTCTGGATACTCCTGCTGTCCCATTGAGAGCAGTGGCTCAGCCCTGGAAATTGAAAGGCATGGTATGGTTCCTATTTGGCACCTCAGGGGGAAAGAGTGCATGGACTCTGAACTTACAGCCATGTATGTCATTAGGCCGGCCAACGAAGACACAGCCCATTGCAGAACTTGGCCAACTCCCCTCAAAGATCCTGGACCCTCTTCAGTCTCCAGACTACTAGTCTGTTCCCTCCTTGGAATGTCATCTTTGTACTAAAGGAGAGGCTCACTCTGTTTCCCTTCTGTCTTCTTCCAGGGACTGCTGTGCCCATCTAGCAACCTCAAAGCAGGTAAATGGCAGTGGGAGGGACAGTCATGGGTAGGAAATCCAATGATCCATCTTTTATTTGGAGGCAAATTCCACCTCTGAAATTCATTCAGAAATAAATGGGGTGGAGAATAGAAGGAGGAGAAGGGTGCTAGGGTAAAGGCCGGGTTTCATGAGACTGATAAGGTCTATCAGGAACACATCTCATTAAGAAAAAGAGATGTGTTCCTGGGCACTATTTCCCTAACAGAAAATTGGGTGCCAGAGGCATGGAAAGGTTAGGAAAAAATGAGTTTGACATTTTTCAGCAAAAATTTCGTTCAAAATTAACAATATACACATATGAAATGAAGCAACTTGCAGAAGAAAACAATAGCATTCCTTTTCCCCCCACTTATTTTTATTGAGAATAAATTTTGCTCCAAGAGATTGGAGCGTGGGAAAAGTTTTTAAAATAATGATATGTTTACATCGAAAGTGTGGGAACAATATGAAAAGGAAAGTAGGAGAAGAAAGAGACAAGGGTTGGGGAGTGGGAAATGGGAAAAAACAACAACAACAAGCCAAGGGGGTGGGGACAAGGAAAAGTTACATATAACTAGCAGGTTGCTTTAGGTTGTGTTTACAACTCTTATTTTTGATTTCCTATCTAACTACCATCTAATTTCACTTAATATTTCAGCCATTGATGCTTTCTCATATTGTCTGAATATGAATTTCTACATTGTCTTTTCTAATTAAATCAACACATTTCTCCCAGTTTGTTTTTTGTCTTTGCATATTATTATCAGTTAATTTGTGCGTTAGCAAATCCATATTCATTATATCCCAGACTTTTAATAGCCAGTTTTCAATTATTGGTATTTCTTTGGTTTTCCATAACTGTGCCAACTTAATCCTGGCTGCTGTTATTAAATTATGTTCGTGTTCTTATCCATATCAAAGTCTGTTAAGCCTAACAAAAAACATTCTGGTTTAAACTCAAAACTTAATTGCAAAATTGATTCTATCTTCTTGTGTATCAACTGCCAAAAGGCTTTAATTTTTTTACATTTCCACCATTGATGGATGAAGGTGCATTTTTAACACCTTCCATCTTCATCTTCTTCCATTGTTATCTAATAAAAAAAAAAAAAAAGGTTTCTATGATGTTAACTTTTTTATGTTGTATTTTATCTGTTTGTTTGCTTCATTCTGTTAGAAATGTAATATAATTGACTGGTTAATCTGACACGACAAATAAAATAAAATAAATAAAATAACTTTTTTATAATCTCAAACAGAATGATAGAAAAGTGGTGTACAGTATATCGAAACAAAAAAGATAGAAAAGTTGTGGAAATGGAAAATAGAAAGCCCCAACTAATGTTTCCAAGCCTATCCCTGCTGTCTTCTTCATAATCAAAGAAAATCTATCCTTTTTGTCATAAATCTTCTCTCTGGTAGATTAACTTTCTAGGATATCATTGGGAATTCTATTATTCTTGTCACTAACTTCTATGTTTTTTCTTTTCTTGTTATTTCTACATTCTTGTACTACTAATTTCCCCTTAATGTTGTAAAATTGTAATGTTTTCATTTTCTTCTTTAAAATAGTTAATAAAATGCTGCCATTTTCCTTCACATTTGGTAGGATTTGTCAACTGTATAAGCTTAGTCAGTTTGTCCATCTGCCCTATGCATCATTTTTGTAATTCATCAATCTCCGTCTCCATTTTGATGGTGGAGTTTGCTCAGTAATCCAGTCTGGGGCAGCTGCAGTTATCTTGCCTGTTGGAGGCAGGGACACACAACTGACTAAAGCAGATTCCCACTCAAACCTTTTCTAGAAAGAACGCAATATCCATCCTAAGCAACCCAGTGTTTCACCTTACATGTTAGATAATAGATCTGCAAATATATTTTCCTAAGTTTCCAGTCCTGAAAGTCAGCTTTCCTTCATCTTTTTGGGCACAATTTGAAACCCTCCCCTGATTAAAAACAGTCTCTGAGATCTCTGGAATAGTCCTTTATATGTCAGATTTTGGTGATAGTTCAAAAGAAGAAGTGACGCTAATTCCCATTATAACCCATGAAGGATGCCCCCCACTCCTCTGCTTACAAATCCTCCAGTGTGCCCTTGAGATCCTCTTCCTCGCTCATTCTTCAATCTAGTTTCGTTCGCTTGACCTCATTCCTAAACATTTCCCTTTTTTATTTTCCCTAGTATAATTGCCAAACATGCTGTGGAAGAGAAGAGAGGAAGAAGAATACATCCATACAAGCAATTTGAGGATCTCTCCATTAATCTTCACCTTCTTTCCACCTGTACAAATTTTGAGAATATTTTTGATGTCAGGAAGCTGGGTGTGAGGTGATCAAATGCGCTTTTTTTTTTTTGCAGCAATCAAACATTTTAGGAAGCATTTTGCAGCTGAAAGGATGAGCTTAAGTTTTTCACCTGATTTAAAAAAAATAGTTTATTGATACTTTGTTTAAATTGAATCCACCTGCTTTGCATAAGAGGAAAAAATAGCTCTGGAATGAATGTGCCATGCCTGCAATCCTGTTAATTACTTATGCATTATGACCACCCTGTCTCTTTTTTGGATGAGTTCAGGGGGCAATTCTCTGTCCCTTTGTGCCCAACCAGAACCAGTTAATTCTGGAGGGACCACTGCTGCTTTTGCTTAATGGCAGAATGAAGAAGAGAGCCCAAAGAAGAAGAGACCAGCCCTGGGGTTCTTAAAAAATGTATGGTGGGTTGTTTTGAGAACTTGATTGAATTTGTAGCTTTTTATTGTTTTGACTTTTAGAAAATTAGGTTTTTGGGGGGAAATACGGGTTTTTATATGCACAAACACTGAATGTTTTTCTTAGCTAGTTGCGTCTATAAAAATCAAGCTAACATCTATGATCATCTATCTGACCTTTTAAATGACTGTAGTAATTATGAGGGCAAAAATAAAGAGAATTTCCCCCCTTTCTCCTTGTTGTTGCTTGTTTTTTCAAGATAGATGTGTTGTCATCTGCTGCGGTATTATCATTTCTACATTACTGGCTGGGGTATTCTAGACATCGAGTCCAAAAAGTAACTTTTCTGGTG